>JACXIL010000216.1:1380318-1793613 GCA_014737365.1 Bombus soroeensis | reverse complement strand
CTCCATCTTTTCCACATGCATCACCGATACTTCGCTTGCTCTCAGCTCTCCGCTCAAGAAGCACAGTAAAACGACATCGCTCAGCTTACACTGAACATTCATCCGTACACTGAGTCTTGCAAGTTTTTCTTCGTGAAATAAACGTTAAAACCCTGTGTAAGATTCTATCTAAATATCCTTATCATCTTAATCGAAATAAGAAATTCGGCTGATCCGTGGCGCCGATGCTAATCGAGACGAGAATTTACTACTCTCGTTGACGAGTCACTGAGACTGCAGACGCGACTCCCCAGGAACACAGTCGAACATTTATGTATATACGTATGTGCATACAGAGGCTACGAAAAGTATTTGATACATTACCTCATTTATATACTAGTTGATTAGATGCAATTATAATAAATTGCGTAGACAGTTGGATAAGAAATCTGAATTTTTAAATGTTCTTCTTATTTTTTATTTTTTAGTTTTGCATAACATACGTGGAAGAGCTCAAGTATTCCTTTCCAAAGTCTTATTCAGACATAACCAAACAGTACAAGACGCTTTGCCTAATGACGAAATTTATACGCAAAGGGATAGTAATCCTTGAAGCGAGCCAGTGTACCGTACACAACAAGCTGTAGAAGTCGGCAACACTTGGTTATGTCTATAACGGCGAAGTTATTCACGATTACGATTTTAATCCTTGTAAACGTAGACGTTGGCGACAACAGGAAGTTGAGCAATTCATTTCCATAAATTTCCATTAATTAATGATGGAAATTTTACTACGTAGACGCGAGTACAAATAGCACACTGTTCGTTGCCACGATTCGTGTTATTACGTGTCCTGGTATACTAAACATTCAACTATCACATAATATCGATGATAAAACTGCGAAGATATAATTTCTGAATATTGCTGAAAGGTCGTATAGAGATTAGAATAATAGCAATCTCCTCAAAGTGAATACCTGATTAAACGTAATTGTATTTAGGTAATTAAAAATATTAAATTTTTTATTAAAACTACTGGTATTAAACTTTCTGAGATGTAAAATGTTATAATATGAACATAAAGTATATGAAAAAGTCACATAAGTCTGATATGAAGTAAATACAAAAACGAAGATTTTCATTCATTATCTCGTAGAAAATAATGGACGAACAAAATGTCACAGAGGAAAAGGTATTTGGTCGATGAAAAAGTTCAAACAATATGAAACCTCGTTATTCCTATCATCAATGAAAACTTTTCCTCGACAAAAATGTCGTTTGTTAATTAGCTTTCCCGCGATAATAAACGAAAATTTTGTACACATGTTTTACATTTCAGGTATCCAGGTCAAAAGGTGAACTAAAAGACAGTTTTCTAAATTCGACTTTTCAGTTGAACAATTTACTCCAGCACGTTGCATTAATCGTTCATTTTATCCGAATCAAATCTCGATTATATAGCGTCGATCTTATAACGAATATTTTTACATTTATTTTAGACAGCGAATTATTCATTTTGTCAAGTATCAGAGTTCGCTTCTACTATTAACGTCTCATTTATATTATAACAATCTACGTCATAGAAACTGTAACATTTTTAGTTAACGCGATACTATCGCGTTTAGTCGGAAACTCTTTGCCAAGGGAAATAGATGGTCCTCTAAACGGAATTGTCGACGCAGCGATCTGTTTTATACAATGCTGCCATTCGTCTGATCGCATAGAACGATTTTCTCGTTGACCAGGCAGCATACGAGGCAACCAAAGTCACTTTCGATACGGATGCTTTGCGTATCGACCGACGAATCGCTTTCTCGAGCAACGTTTCGCTTTAACGCCCTTATCGATTCACCTTGCGTTCGGCTAGACGGTATTCTTCGAATAGAGTGGGCGCGGAGGGACACGAGTTATCGAGCCACTAAAACTTTCATTTGCCAAGCCACCGACGAATTTCGCCGTATCGATACCCCTACCATTGGACCGCACTGATCAACGTCTCTCCAACTTTTCGTTTCCATTATCGAAAGCCTCGTCGAGATACGCCGATCTCGTTCTTGGGCGAATATAAATCACCGGGGAAAGGGGTAACCGGAGATGTACGAAGCGTTTGGAACATTGAAACGGCTTCGTTGGTAGTTTTTACATCGAGTGCAATTTTTCATTCGTCGAAAGACAACTTAATTATGGGAAAATTAACATCAAGTAACAGAAGAAAGCAACAAGTAACAGAAATATTTCCACAAAGATAAGATTGGTTATTACAGAGATTAATTCGTATGCCTACTCGGTACGCGTTTCGCGAATAGCGAAAATATTTCTCAGGTCAACTTGGATGCCTCTGTATCCGTGTGGGCAAATGACATTTCTTTCCGCTAATTGTTTTTCATCGCCTACATCGTTCCAAGGATTTGCTCTTTCGAAGGAACAGACAGGTTCTAGGATGAATATTTTCAATAATACCTGTTGTGAATGAGGCAAGATTTAATAGTAGTTTACAGCCAGGTACGTTCCGTTGGCGGTAAGGTATTCAACGTTCATTCACGCCCACTTTGAGAAATTTTCCAGGGATACCTTGCTCGCTTATACACGTACATTGAACGCGTAAGTATGCAGAACGAATGTGTGTCTGGTGTTTTCAGTGTATTAAGCGTTAATGATCAAAAACGTTATAAAAAGTCCCTCGGTGTTACTTTAATTTAAAACAACGTATACCATGTAGCATCGTGAAGGTTTTAAAAATAAGAAAAAAAGGAACAATTTTACAAAATAGTACTTTTTGTAGTCACTATACTGTAGGCATTGCGTATTTTCATCGTTAGGAGCATACTAGGTATTTACAAAAGTCGATCCTCTTTATTCGATCGCGCAGCGCGAATCGCGTCAGAAAAGAACCTCGTCCTCGGTGAATTTGTTTAAAATAAAGACTGTGCAGTTATATCGCGCGACACAGACTCTTCTCGAGCATTTCGCCGCGCGTAATAAAACTTTTCGGCTGGTTCTCAGGCGTCCGCGGCGAGCAAACGGAAACTTCGTTTCCGACACGACGACAACATTGCGAAAACTTTCGAGGTCGCGTTGCTTTCTGGATTTCACCCTCGTCTCTGCCGTGTTACACAGCGACTTCCTCGCTGGTTTGTAATCTCGCAAATGGCCGGGTCGAGGAATTTTACGCGAACCGTTTAAACCACGACTCGGCCAATGGTAGAAAAAAATCAATGCGTCTGCCGCATTCCTCTTTCGCTTGTTTCGTGGCCGCCGGCGTTTGATCACGGAAGATTCGTTCCATATTATCGGTTGATGATTCATCAAAAATATCCACGTATCGGACGAAGACGTGAAATCGACCACGTGAAACGTGCAATCAAGCTGTGCCAAGCCTGTTAGAATTACAAATTTCTAATGCGAAATGATGCCAGAAGGTCGATTAAGCGAGGGATATATTTAGAGCGTATTTGGAACGAAACGAGTTTAAAGCTTGACGCGGAGTTCTTTTTCTCTGCCAGTTATAAATACATCATCAACGGTGTTTTTCTTATATTTGATCTTTGTTTTTACAAATATGACTATTCATTTTCATTTGCCTAATCGCGTGATCTGTTCCGGGACGAAATCATCGACATATCGCAGATATATCGACAGGTCCTGAAACCAGATTTCATCCGAGAACTTCAACAATTATAATATCAAGCGAATCCTCGGGCTAGATTAGGTCATCGAAATTAATTGGAGTCAGGAATCAACTGGTATTTCATGTTCGATTGACAAGTTCTCGTAGGCCTGGTTTTTCAGGCAAACTCAATTTGCCAACATATTCACGTCCAGTGCGTGCCCGCTCACTGGAAACATATCGAATTCGGTTGCGAGCTGGCCATCGAAATATTCAGCGTAGACCACGAGGACGATAACGAGCATCGGGGATAGAATCGTAGCAGCGCTTATGAATCGCACGGAGAATGAATACCAGTCGATTAATAAACCGGTGGACGACGGATCAGAAGTACTTCAATTAATTTCCCGGAAAACGACACGAGCACTCTATGCGCATGCTGTAAAGTTCTCTTTTTTCCTTCAACCTGCAGTTAGAGATCCCCGGAGTTGGCTGGGGATCGCGTGCGAATGATTTCATCCGTTCTACGTGAGTTTGCATACTCTCAAGGCCAACAAACATATTCACCACGAGGATCGTCTCTGTGGATGATGGTCGACCGTGTAAACTTTTATGGTAATAATACATCTCTCTGTTTTACATTCGTATTAAGGCAGAGTTATGTATAGATTGGTCGAAAGTATACGAAGAATGGTATACTGTTACTATACACACACTGTGTGGTGTCGATATCGAAGTAGGATTAGTCGAAATGTTGGCTTAGGATAATAAGAAATTTTACTTGATATGAAGAATTTATATGTGGGAAATTGAGAGGTGAAATAGTTATACAAGACGTGAATCATGTACGAAACTATTAGGTTGTCCGATAAAGTTTCTATCCTTTCATAAGGTGATAATAGATGAACAACAATTTCTGTTTTATATTATTTTAATTGAATTAGGTATGATCCATTTCGTTCTATTTCTATTATTCTGTTCGTGCATAATTCAATAAACTAATATAAAACAAAAAACATTGTGCGTCTATTATTTCCTTATAAAACTAAAGCAACTTTTCGGACAACCTAATGTACAAGATGTATAAAGCAAAGTTATATTTGTAATAATAGCTTGTAGATGAAATTTCTATATAAATTCCTATTTAGGTCTCATTTCGTTCGTTACGAGTATCTCATAAATATTCTCATGAATTATGTCAAATTTTTATTTCACGATTGAAAATGAAAAAAATACGCAACCCTATTTTTCGAAGATCTCGAGCGCTTAATGATCCTAACCTCGTCCATTTCGTGTCACCAAATTTACTGTTACGAAATTACTATCCTAACTTCCTAATAACTACGCGTACAACTAGAAATGTCGAAGCAAGGTGGATTAACAAGCACGAAGCAGCAATTGCGTAGTTCTTTCCTGAAAGAACAAGAGTATCGCGATGCCACGCAGCGTGTTACACAATGGGTGACAAGCAAGGAGTAATTTAATAAATTTCATCGAGGCAGTTGTTGTTGCGTGCGATTAAATTACCTGCATCTTCGGTAAAAATCCGGGCCATTGAAACGCACATCTTCCCACAGTTAATTGCTTTACCGTTTTATAATACACTCGTACAAAAGGAACGAATCAGCTGAGAATCAAAAGAAAAGGGTGTACCTAAAAGAAAATTCCTTAGACCAACCTGACTGGAATCCACGTTTCTTACCGAGTTAACGATAAGAACTCGGAGCTCGTTACCGCTTCTCTGTTCGATCGATACTTTTCCCACCAAGCAATGCAGCGCGTTGGAGAATGGGCGTACAATTCGTCAAGGTCGAACGATTCTCAAACGCGGCTCCAGTTTCCTGTGCGTCGTCTAAATTAATCCGATTTTACCTCGGTCGGAGATAAAACGACTGGCGGGAATAACCGCCTGGAACAATTCGTCGTTAGGACACGCGAACGTTTCGAAGCGCGCTATCCTGACGGATCGAGCATCGTGCGATACCGTGAAGCGGAATTAATCTTGTATCGTCGAATGGATCTTCCTGCAATGGTCCAGGAAGCGACAATGTGGCGAATGACAGGGATTGCTTGATGATCATCCATGGAATGTGAAACGGAAGAATGGAAATAGGTTTGATTAAGCTGGAAATAGGTTTGAAATAGGATGTTTCGATCTATAATAATATTAAGGATACGTAAAAGTTCTTATAGCTCGCAAGAAGATGACAATCTTGTTGCTAAAATTATCGCGATGCGTCAACCAGTAGGATGAACTCTTAGTAGATCCAGACGGTCATTAGTCAGACACAACAACAGCAAGTTTGTAGATTCAGTTTTAGTTGTGTGACTTGGTTTTAGAGGGGGAAAGTTGGAAGTGGAGGAAGGATACGGTAGGAAGTGAATGTCACAGAAAACCGGTTGACACGGTGTAGTATCCATGTGGAGATTGGTAATTCATGTGGAGACAGTTTGTAGGAAGCGAAGCCTGGATCGCGTTGTATGTATATTATAAACAAATTGTGTAAGTTTCTATATCGTTTATTATATAAAAATATATAATGATATACGTACAATAAGAAGCGCATTATACGTAATTATAATAGGAGACAGGAATAATTTGGTAAATTATATAACGATATATGTGTAATAAGTTGTACGTTATATCATAAATCTTCATATAACGCGCAGTATAGGAAGATTGAAAACTTGGATCGGATGAATAAACGTCACAATTTGAAATTGAAATTATCGCCATTGATACAACACACGAGTAATATTTACTTAAACAAGAATACAAAGGATCGAGTTTTATCCGCGTTGAACGTGTTTTCATAGCCGACCGGGCGTCAGAACTTTCGCTTCAATTAATAATATAAATCCACGGACGTTCGAACTAATACGAAACACTTCCAATCGGCTATTATATTCGCGTCATCCCGCGCACGCTGGCGAAGAGGAATAAGCAACCCCAAATCGACTATCCGCGACCGCGTTGAATATAAAACAGCGTCACCGTTATGCTGTGTAAACAAATTCAAAACAAATCTGTGAGTAATCGGCTTCATTTGCATTCCCCTGGTTCGCTTAACGTTCGTTTTAATCGCGCTCGTTGCCGTCCATTCCTCTCACGTGCACACGTATAATCTCTTTCCACGATCCGGCGACGCTCAACCTTCTTTCTCTGTAATCCACCCTGGTCGGCCACCGTTTCGCCGTTGTAACTCCTAACCATTGTTCGACAGAACTATTGAAAACGCCGGATCATCCTGCCAGAACGATGATCGTGATCGTTGCTGGGTATCGGCTCGTTACGAACCTAACCAGTTTGCTTCCTGGATCTACCGATGACTCGTTCCTTCCTCGTGTCGGTTACCCTGGCAATCCATCATCGACCAATAACGAAGTGGGTTAATAACGGTGTAAACGCATGATCGCGTCGAAGAGCATCCACGTTTTACGAACCATTAGCAAATTGAACGAATCTCCATCAGCAATTATGCTCAGGGACGTTTTATTGTCTGTTTCGTTGAATTCGCGAAAGTTTCACGTCATCATCCATCTCCATGCTTGATACTTGAACGATTAAAACAGTCTCGACCATGGTGTTCCTTGGGTGTTGGAGTTGTAGAAGCATCGAAGAAGAGAACATAAGCTTGCTGTCTGCTATAACTTGGAAAAATGTTAACTTCGTTTCTTTTCTCTGGACTCCTTGAGTAGCAAAAAGTGAATCGTCGAATCGACTAGAAGATATTGTTGTTAAGAAGTTTGACGATTCATATTGATCTTAGTAATTAGAGAGCTTGAGGATATTAATACACGTTCATTGCTACGTATCTATGGCGTGTAACGCGTTAGTCAGATCCCACATGGTAATGGACCGCAATGGAGGCTTAGTGTTCCTAAGCTTCGAAGCTTAGCTTGGACAGAGGTCCTCTCTAGGTGCTCAAAGGAAAGGGATTATTGTGCTACTTGTTGGCGTTAGTGTAGTTGAAAGGCGTTGCCAGTTTAATTCGGGTATGAATTGAAATCGTGGCTCTCTGTTTAGAGGCATATTTCGTTTGTAGAGTTTCCAGCGAGATCAACGAAATCTGAAAACGACAGAATATTTAACACTGTTCACGTTTTTGAATCTTCGTGTTTCAATCTTACGCAAAAGGAGGAAATTTGTTAGGAATAAAAAAGAAACGCTATTAGATTAAAAGTAATCTAAATTCGTCGTACAGTTCGTATCTATAATAAAAATTTCAAAGATGCTTCGATCAAATTTCTGCTTGGATCCTCGATTACCTTTCCATAACCATCCGATAGTATCATTTTCTAATTTGAATTTCATGAACCACCGTCAATTTCCATTAAAATAATACCTATCTTCCCTGTTTCTGCATCTCGTATTTGTCACTGTCAGCGTAATATGAGATTTCCAACAGTCAAATTGATCAACTGCGATTTTAATAAGTCTGCGTGTATTTTATTGCCAGGTATACAATTAGCTTTCAATTTTTCAAAAAGTAAATAACTTCGTAGCAAGATTATCTCTTTCTTCTCGTATTGTACATTTTGTTACGTCTATGAAGTTGATCGATATCGTTGTTGAAGAGCTCATATACGTTTCAAAGAAATAATTGCGAACGTTGGTCGTTGAGTCTGGAGTAGAAGAAAACAAGTCCCGCCAGCCATGAAGCGTCAATCGATTATCACCGAGATTCAAAGTGGTTAGGGACGCTCGTAGTCAGACCCGATACTGCCTGGAATATTCATACGAGGACCCGATCGACCTCTATCGTTTCGGAATATCTTCGGCAAGTGCTTGTAATTCGAACGAAATTTGCATGTTTCTCGTCCCTCTTTTACTCCACCTCTCTCTGCTCTTCTTGTCGATCCAACTTCCACGAGCAATCGTTGCCGTATTTTCGATGGAATTATTTAGACGTAACGAGAACGCTCGGCGGAATTCGAACGAACTCGGCCGATTTCATCTTGCAAAGTGCAGTATCAATTCGTTAAACAAAGAGCGGTAGGATCATTTTTCATTCGTGGCGTCGATCCACTACGGAGAGCAATGGGTGCCACTCCTTCATGCGGATGGGGATAGGTTCGAAATGATGAAAATTCACGGCAACCCAGCCTACATTAGCGCATCCATTGACCGCATACGCAGTTTGGCGATGCTATTTCGAGCCATTAGCGCCGATACACAGCGCTGAAAATTCGCGCGTGTCCTCGCGATCGTATCAATAACGAATTATTTCTGAGCGGACGAAAAAGAACAGCCATGTGGAAAACGAGTCGACGAGAATGATCGCGATAATCCTTCCGTTGCGATTTCAAGCTCTGGCGAATCGTTTTGCAATTCGAAAAAGTTGTTAAGGTTCCTATGGAAATAATACAGATGAAAGTATGGGTTTTGAAATGTTTATAAAATAGAAGTTAAGGCTTGTCTTTTTCTGCCAGTTTGTAAAAGTTTGGAAAATGCGTTATTTTTTAATGGAGTCATACGTTATTCCGCGAAGAAAGAAATTTAATAATCAATGTTCTTCAAGTGCTCTTGGTCATGAAGAATATTTTACGAGGATTTTCCCGCCCTGTGATTAATGAGATTTGAGGCGATGTAAAGGTCCCTGCAAGAACCAGGAAACTACCTTCATCCACTTCTTGTTACACACGACCATGAGTTATAAGCTGTAAGTTATAAGCTTATTGTTAGTTGAGAAACGTAGTTCCAATATTTAATAACCTTCTTGAAAATCGATCAAAACTATTTTGAATCTCAGTACACGTTAAACTTCCAGACAAAAAGTACTAATCCGAAACAATCACTAAAATTCTAAACTTAATATTGCACAGCAAATACCGTTTCATCGTTGCAAATACAAACCTTATATTCCTGTATTATACTCGCAAACATATTAGATATATTTGTGAACGTTACGTGCATTCTCTTCTCTTCCGCATCATTAAATTCCCCACGAATATATAGAAAACCGCGTTCCTCTCATAATCGACTGAAATCGCAATATTTTTCAAAATTTAAGGCCAGAACTACATCCTTAAAAAACTCCAACCCTAAAAATTCCAATCTCGGCCCGATAATTCTTTCTCCAAAAAATCTCCCATAATATTCAAATTTAAAGAGACGCGCAAACTAAGAGCAATACCCTGTACCTTCGATTTACCAAAAAATCGTCACGAATTTTGCAGATATATCCGCGGGGCAAAGTTCGTGTTAATGCACGTGATTTGGAGTAGGAAGGTGAGGTAAAGAAAGAGGGATAGAAGCAGAGACCGCGTGTTAGTTGCCGTATTACCCGCGGCATATTACCCACAATGCAGTTAGAATCTATACGTAGACCGCGTTGACCACAATGGGTCAGTGACGGCACCTACGTATCACAGTGCCCCGGGTCTAAACGGGGGAAACGAGCAATTACTGCGTCCGCGAAAGGGGTTGCCGAGAATTTACGAGCCGATCCCTTGAGCAACCCTTCGAACGTTATCCACCCTCCTGGAATTATCTGCAAGGTAAATGCGCCTCCGCTACGGCCTCGTTTCTTATGATATATCGATGCATCCTATTCTATCCGCTCCACTATCTGTTTGTTATTCTCTCCTTCTTCGTTCGTTCGTGTAAATTGCACGTTTGATTACTCTATGGCTCGACGGAGCTATATTTTGTCGATGGAAAGAAGCAGTTTGTTTTACGGCGTTTATAGAAATGTGAGAATTACATTTTAGTCTTTGAAGTGTTACGACATGCTGTATTTTTCAAAATGATTCCTTTATCGTATAAATTACATTGCCTCGTGTCTTTAATGTTGCTTTAACATTTCTCAATTTTGCAGCAAATGTATTACAACTGATCAAACATTTCTTACCGAAAGCGTATAATAGAAATGATTGAAGAAGAAGCAATATAGAAATATAGAAGAAGAAGCATAATAGAAATGAATGAAGAGCTGATTATTGAATTTCAAAATTGTTACGCATTCTGCCTGTGGCGTGCAATTGCCTCATTATAGCAGAAGAAACTAATTTATAATTGTTAATTATTCGGTATATCTTTGAGCGTGAAAGAAAGGAACAGTTTCGCGTCTGAAAGTGGAAGGAAGTCCTTGTATCTCTAAAAATATCTCAAATCAATTGTTTCTGCACTGAAAACGCGTAATACCACGTAGTTTTCACTCAACTTCCGATTAACTTCATGCGTGATCAGTTTGTAGATGCATTTATCGATATATAAATTTGAATTTCAAATGAAGGATTCCGTGAGTGGAAAATCAGCGTGATGTAGAGTATGATAAGAGTAAAAGTCGGAGCAACAGGACCGTTCTTCAAGGAAATGCAAGCGACTTCAAGCATTTCACCGACTTATCAAGATCCTGTTTGATGCGATATCCTGTGCCATTGCTAGCACGACACGTATTACGAGATTAAGTCAAAATAATTTATTGCGCGATATATGTAAATATAATTCTCTTCAAGGTTCCACCATTGATTTTACCAAAACACATCCTCAATTTTCGACATTCTGACTCTATTTGTATACATACGAAGAACGTGAATATCGAGAGAAATATATATTTGTAAATGTATATCTAATCTATTTTCTCGATTTAGTTGTTTACGCGTTCAATTATTTCATTCTTATGTTTCACTGCTATTTTTAAATGCGTATTTGCCTCTCGTTCTGATCTACTTTCTCGATTTAACTCTTTATGCGCTCAACTGTTTCATTCTTACGTCTTACTACTATTTTTATCATAGGTAAAACAGAAGGATAAATTTCATTCCAGCTACTTAAAGATTGTTCCTGCAACACCTATGTTACGTATAAATATTCCTTATTATGGAAATTATATAGCAAATGTATATATAAAATCCCACGGAAAAGAAATACTTATAGTCGCCATCAGAGTTCCAAGTATCTTCGATTCATCACGCGTACGTTTCGACGCATATTCTTATTTTTCAAGCGTTTTTCTTTATCAAGTTCTCCATCTCGCTTCGATAGCGATACATGTTTGTAGTAGTATGAGAATACTACGAAAATAACACCGCGTAGCTATTCCACCTCCCAAACTAAAATAGAACGAAAAAAGCAATTTCCGCGAAAATGAAAAATATCCGCACAATTCAACGTACACAGCGTTCCTCTGCAGTTTAGCCTCGGCAACCAAATTAGCTGCATTAACCACGCGGTATACTAAAATCTCGCGAAAATCCGGTGCGCCGTCGATGGGAATAGTTTTTTTCCTGTTTTGTGCCCGGGTAACAGATTTTTTTTTTCTATCTTGTCCCTCGTCGATGCACTGTTCGATGTCACGCATTGTGTCGAGCCGCGTATGAAACGGAAGCGAAAAAAGTGCATCGTTGGGTGGAGGCGCAGCGGCGACAGATATTTCGGCACGTGGATTGGCGCCGATGGCTTTGTTACCCGCCAGTTTTGTTAAACTCCGGCCGTGCAAACATTCCTTGCGTTTGCACATACACGCATACACACGTATATACAAATATACAGGGTGTCCTAGGGTTTGACAGCCAAACTTTGTTTCGCTATATTTTCCGCTATATTGGATATAATCGAACAAAAAATGTTACATAAATATAGACAATTTTTTATCGCTGCCAGTTTCGTATCGATAGAAACGACGAACGTTTTGAAACGAAGTATTAACTGTTAATAATTATGTTAATCGTAAACCTGCAACTGTCTGATAGCGTAATAACCGTAAGTTCCTTATTACTCCCTTTGTACTCCGTACTTTAATTATAATCTTACTAATAAGGTTTTAAATTATCTATGTTTAGACAACATTTTGACCTGAATACACTACGAAGTTTAGTTGTTCAACCCTAGGGCACCCTGTATACCCTGAAGCTATGCTAGGTTCGCAGAGCGATCGCCGTTTTTGACTACGCTGCGTGCGCCGTTGATTTAAAAATGAGCTTCATTGTACGTCGCGATGACAAGGCGGAAAATACAGGACGTCTGTAAAAGCCCGGGAAAATTCGTAAAAGAGAATGCCGGAATTTTGCCGCAAATAGTAGACGGTTAATTTGTCGCCATACCCCCCTGTCAATTAATAGAAAAGCAAATGGAACCATTTCGATCGATTTGTCGAACTTTGAAATTGTAACGAATTGTTTAAAATTGAAATCGTGAATTTTATGGAATATTTTACATGTCTTCTAATCTATTTCATTTTGTATTATTTTGTGATATTTCATCAATGTTAGCGATACATATTTCAATTCATGGGCAATAATTTTCCTAATTATGATTTTTGAATTTATCAGGTTATAGAAATCGACTTATAGAAAGAATATCAATACGCTGTATATGAAGAATTATTGATTACTCATTTTCACGATAAAGGAGTAAGTTATAAAAAAGATAATGGAGCTTTATTAGAGGTTATATTTCACGGAATTTGTACGAATGCTATCCACTAATAATCACGTCGGGCGGAATCAGCAGCCACGGCGTTTCGTGAACCACCCACCGGCCACGGTGGTAGTGGTTGATGAAAAGGAAGTGCCATTTATTAGACTTGCCGTGCTTTTCTCCTAATTGGCACGCCGGGTCGTTAGTCGTTTTGCTCGTTGGTCGCTCGTTATTAGCCGCCTTCGTTTCGGAATATGATTTATCGACACCATCGCCCGGTGAAAAAGAAACGAACTTCGTTACCCCGCTTTTAGTTCGACTGCTCCGTAATTCAATCTGTCCGCTCGATTGCCAGGCAATCGGCGAGCCGGCGACTCCGTCTATCGACTTTTCGATCTGAAAATGCTGTACAGCGTAAACAGGGAAAATTCTTGTCTATTAAGAAACTACGATAGAATCCAGACACCTGCGTTTAGAAATTTCAAGCAACGAAATGTTCGAACAAATACTTCTGCCAGTTAGATTGCTGAAAACAGTTAAGTAATAGAAACAGGCTATTTTTTTTTCAGTAAGATAGTATCGAACCTCGCGCTGTATCCAAGAAAAGTTAAATCTCAATTGGAACGTTCACCTGTGTGAACATTCGCACAGAGTTTTTAACCCAAATATTCTAAGTGAATTTTAAACGAAATGAACTTTAAACGCATAATATCACTTCTGTCTTCCTATTAGTTCAAACAACGAAGGTTCTATTATACTTCAAATAATATTTATATAAAGTAGTAGTCGAGATAGTGGAAAATTTGAGAACAAGAGCGTCATACGCCCTCTCAAAGTGCCAAAGTTCCAAAGTTTCGACGTTTCCACGACCCTCTCGCAATTGTACGCTTCTAAAACCTCCCCTGAGCGCTTCCACCTCCTGCAATAGTAAAGTTTCATCAGTGAGTCGAGCTTTTCCACAGTTTAACCTTTCCAATCGTAATTTTCATCGTTCTACATTCGCCGTTTTCGAAAGTGGCGCGTTGCTATCGAAATATATTGCGCGATACGGAGCAATTATTCGAGCGATAACTTTACACGCTTTTTCATTTGACGTCCCGAAGCAAATCGCGATCTTTCCTCGTCGGTACAACCGGTTGCAAGAAAGAATCAAGATCGTAAGGAAAAGTTGTTTTCTGGAAATTGCCATTCGTTTCTCTACACGAGTCACAAATCGCCTTTAATACTATATTATCGCCCAAAAGTTTGGTGTCGCTTATTTGATAAGGCAACTTGGACTTTTTTAAGCGTGTTCCCTACTGCGACCCAGTCATTACACGCTCGTCCATTTCTTCATCCACAACAACTCTTCGAGAATAGCAGTTTCTAAGATTCTAAGGCAGCTGTATACACTTTTTCCACTTTTCTTTTTCTGTCCGCTCGGATCAGCAGTAATCTTCAAGAAGGCTACTGTGTCGAAAGTTAATCCTTGCTTTTACTTTAAGTCCCTTAGTTTTACGATGCATTCTTTAACGATATATTTACAGTTTATAATGGTTTATTAATGGTAACGTTAACGTCCTATACCCTCGAGTGACCATTAGTTTGGCAGCGGTCAGTTTTCATCTTGTCTACCAGTTTTTCCTACCAACTAGCATCGATGACTGCTGCCCTTACTGCCTTAAAGAAAATTGCAACTGAATGTTGAGGGTGAATCCGCTCGTTCTATGTTCTAAACTGGCCCATCTCAAGTTTTCATTTTTTCCACATGCATCACCGATACTTCGCTTGCTCTCAGCTCTCCGCTCAAGAAACACAGTAAAACGACATCGCTCAGCTTACACTGAACATTCATCCGTATACTGAGTCTTGCAAGTTGTTCTTCGTGAAATAAACGTTAAAACCCTGTGTAAGATTCTATCTAAATATCCTTATCTTCTTAATCGAAATAAGAAATTCGACTGATCCGTGGCGCCGATGCTAATCGAGACGAGAATTCATTACTCTCGTCGACGAGTCACTGAGACTGTAGACGTGTCTCCCCGCGAACACAGTCGAACAAAGTGGAAAATTTAATATGTTACAAATTGGTATATACAATTCTCTTGTCTCTTTCTGCATATATTAAAAGACCTTGAAATTAACAAAATCCTATAATTCTTGAAACCTCTTTAAATTTCAACGAAAAAGCAACGAAGAATCGTAGGTAAAAATAGCAACGAAAATACAACCGCTGTAATACATAACGAAACAAATCTCCAGTAACCTACTAAGGATAAGAGACAGCTAGCAATTTTTACTCAGTTTTCCTTCATAAATCATGGATGTTAGAAACGATCACAAAAATCTCTTTAGAGACAGCGTATGAGTTTACGACAGCAACGTCAGTTGATTTATCGGCGTGGAAATAACGCGTTTGACGTGCCTTACCTTCAACAATGAATTTTCGGTTTATGCGCACGATACGTATTTCGCACTGGCCTACTGACAAACATACACTGCCTAGGAACGAGTGCGTGGCTCTCGGGCAACTCGGAGCTGGTGAACTGGCACGTTAAACCGACCGTTTGTTCGTCGGCTCGTTGAATCGAAACGCGTAAACGAACGCGTTGAAGTTCGCGGAAATGAAATCGTAGGAAAGA
Source organism: Bombus soroeensis (assembly GCA_014737365.1). Taxonomy (NCBI): domain Eukaryota; kingdom Metazoa; phylum Arthropoda; class Insecta; order Hymenoptera; family Apidae; genus Bombus; species Bombus soroeensis. The sequence continues at coordinate 1,778,042 of JACXIL010000216.1, read as the reverse complement.
GTGGAGTTGCATGTAACTGTAGCTATAAACATGGACCGTGCAGGTATAAAGTGAAAATGTAATAACAAGGGAAAGGTAATTCGAATACGCGTACTTACTTTTCCTTTTGCCTTTTTCTTCCTCGTGGCGCTTGCCTCGATTTTTCGGAATTCGCCAGTGAACGCTGACCTACCTGTTTACGAGACACGACCGCTTTCTCTCATATAATGTAAAAACGCGAGCGCCATTGTGAGAATAAATGCCAGTTGTCTGAATTGGAGTATGGAGTGGAGATGATAGGTCAGAGGATAATGGAGAATTGTTGAGTCTTATTACGAAGATAATATAATGACAATGTTTTCTTAGCTGATGTTTCTTTAATACGATTGTTAGACTAGAAAATCACGAAAGCTTGTCCGAATTATCTAAATTATTTTCGTAAATGATCGTGAAGGAATGTTCTCGTGCAGGAGTGTGCATAAATTCTCAAAGAACATGTACAACAAGTTGGTCGATGATAATCATGACAACAGGTAGGAAGATGAATCACTATTTAGATTACGTTCAGCCTAATGAATGCTTAAATCAGGAAAAATAATTAGAAATTAACAATAAAGTATATCTGAAATTAATTTTTCTTCGTACGAGTCAGAGTAGTCAGAATTGGAAAGAATAATTATAACAATCAAGTTGCGATTTTATATATAATATTCTTTTAGAAATTTCAATGTTCCTTTGCAAAGTATATAGAGACAAGCATATCTTTCCTCCTGCATTATGTACGAATATTTATTCATATACCTCTCCTCTATTTTAATTTCCTTCCACATAAACTTTCTACGTGAACGTAGCAATTCTGGTGTTAAACACAAATTAATCTTACCATCTTCGAAATAAACGCTACGTTCTTCCAAAGCTGAGCGCTATTCTAAATTAAACAGAATTAAAGAAAATTCAAATATTCTTGAAGATTAATTCTTTTATTAGATTAGAATTAGATTAATTCCAAAACAAAAAATACAAGTACAAGATTTGATGGAGAAAGTGCATAGTTAGCTCGGTACAGTTTCTTCGTAAAGCAATCTCGAAGAAGTCTGAAACCAGTAGAATTCGATATCTGGGGCTGACCAACACTCTTGGTCACTTTGATCCACGAGAATCAATCGGATCGGCCATATTGAAGCGGCGCGTTGAAATCGGTCTTGTCTCTCGTTTGACCCCGGGACGAACCCTGAGATTGGCTTCGTTAAGGAAAGGCATGGCACTCGTCGATGGCCACACACAAAAACCACCAACATTCGTATATCGTGTCCGTACACGGTGTATTTAATTAAAGTGGCTACTGGGTACGTGTGTGTCTGTGTGTGTCTGTGTGTGTCTGTGTGTGTGTGTGTATGTGTGTGTACAGACGAATTGACGCGCTCGTGCTCCAAGAGTGCATTAATCCGAGACTTTGGCGTGCACAGCGAGAAGATACACTGCATCGTCAACGAGATAATTCAGAGAAGTGGATGAAAGTAGTTTTTGAAGAAAATATGACGGGATTGAGGGTTTCTGAAGTTTCTAGGTTACGTCAAATGATGGAAGCAAGGGAACGAGATAGCTAGGAACAAGGAAAAACAAATTGCGCTCATCGAGAATTTGTCGTGTCGCTTGTTCTAGGTTCCTGGATTTTTGAAAATCAAAAACGACAGATTGTAACATTGCTAAGGAGAATTCTAGAATCGTCGGGATATGTTGGAGAATCGATCCTAAGGATTTGTACGTTGTTGTTGATAATTTAGAGAGATCGATAAATGTATATATAGATGATAAATGTAGAATAGCGATGAGATGATAAATGTAGAATAAATAGTGAAATTTTGAAAAATGATTTCTTAGGATTCGTACATTATTTCGTAAAGCAAAAGTAGAAGCAAGGAGACTACGTTCTGAATATGAATCTTTGAAATTTACGTACAACCTTAAGCGTACCGTTCCCGCTGTTCCACTTCGTAGCAGGCCGGATTTACGTCAAGTTATGCAATAATATAATGTTTCCCCATGTTTCTCCGTGTTGCGAGTAATAAATCTTGTCGGCTGCGGTGAATTCCAACAATATCATTTTACATAATCGGTAGCGATGCAGTAACATCTTGTAAACTTTCAGTAACCATTTAAAGTTAAAAGAATGGTGAATACCAAACTAAAATATGTTCCAAACAAGATTTAAAAAGTATGATACTTGGAAACTTTAATAAAACTGTGATATTACGCTTTTATTACTTTACTGATACTGAAAAGCAGTATGCAACGATTATGAGAATCAGTAACAAGTAAAATTTCATCAGTCATGTTAGATCGACCAAAAAATGATTTAAATCTGTCAAAAATTAAAACAAATATGAACTGTAGTATTCCACATTTGAAGAATAATAAATTGCAAACAAGAATAGAAAATTAAAAAGGAATATATTAAATTCGATGTAACAGATACGGATTATTCAGTATCTCCTATGTGCATATATTGAGAATTTTCACAGAGAATTCCGGAATCATAGTTGCGTGTTTCCATGGAGGTTGCAACAACATGGCGGCAGGATTTTGAAGAGAATTCCATGCACACAATAGCCGCGTACCGCGTCGAATATCTCGCAGAAGGAACACACCGGTAATTGTTATCGCGTCGCTTTGAAACGCGCCGGATTCTGTATTATTAACCCGTTCGTCTCTCTGACCTGGCTAGCCAGTTGATGCTTCCCATTTTGCATTTTAATATAAAGGAATACACGGTTAGATAGGAATCTATAAAGCTCCCAGACGGACACGATGGTGCTTCCAGGAACGCCTGCCATTCTGGCAGGAATCCAGCCTTTTCTAGATTTTTGTAGCTCGCCTTACAGCCTCGTCACAAAAATCATCCTGCGATATTCAAAAGTTGAAATTTTATTACGCTCTTGTGAAATTTACAAATCGTACAAAAATTATGATTTTTGAAATATCGTCTCATCCACGTTTTAAATTCTAATTTTAACTTTTACGTATGAAGATTACAGGGCACACGTTATATCCAAAGTACGAGACCGAGTACTTTCGAAACCGATGCTTTCCGAGAGAGTCCAATTCGATATTCTTCCAAGAACACTCAACTTTACCGAAATAAATACCGAGGCCACGAGACGTCGTGCACGATTTCTGCACGATTTTCACGAATTCCCGACTGCAGTGTCTTAGAGGAACGTTCACGGTAAACAATAGCGACAAAGATTCCTTTGCAAAATGGACACACTATCTGCCGACAAAGAATTGACTGTCGACATAGGGTGGTGCAATTGAAAAAGTAATTTTTTCAACAGTCACCAGTGCAATACGTTTCTACAGTCAGCCGTGGATATTTTCTCGGTGGACGGATCGAAGGCAATATCGCGATATATCCACGGCAATAGAAATATTGCCGTGTTCTACGATGTCCCAGGGAGTACCGAATGGAAAAACTGTTCATATTCCAACCTGGTCGAAGAAGCATTCGAATATATGCCTCTCTGAAAAGTTAGAGCTTCGAACTACGCTCTATGGCAGTCTCGTTTTATCAGGCGGCGTGTTCGAATTATGAATAGCCGGGGGCTCGATCGAATGGAATTACGTTTCATTAATTAAATAGCTGTTTGGTCGAGGGTGAGCTTGGGGCTATCCCCAAGGAATCGTAATTTCGAGTGGAAGCACGAACTTCGCCGTAGCAATTAATTTCCTCCAAGTTTACACCGCGTCGCATCTCCGCGAGTGTGTACATCGTTCTACTTTTATCTTGCTCGTAGAAATGCTGAACTTTTCTGATTCTCTGCAAAGATTCTCCTCTATTCAGAGAGCAGCTGCCTCGTTTATTTACGGTTCTGCCGATGATGGACGAATCGTCGGATCTTTCGCTCGGTAAACGAAGAACGTGCCCAGCCCTTTAACACGTCGGACCAGCTCGGTTTTCGAGCGTTCTCGGCTGAAGTTTCAGCCAAAAGGAAAGAGAAGAAAGAGCTTTTGAGCACCGTGTTACATCGACCGTCCTTCTGCGAGCTTCTCCAATGGTTTTCCTTCTCCCTCTTCCTCGTTTCTCCTTTTTCAACGTTCCATGATTACAAACTTCGGTTCCGGGACCAAAGTCGGCGACCTCGCGAGCACTTCCACTGACGTTCCGGTGGAGATGCTTGGTAATAAGTAGAGATATCGAGCACAGCCTTTATCCGGAGTCGAAGAGTTTCCAGCAAGAAGCGCCACTCTCGAGATCGCCTTAATTCGTTAGCTTTTTCCATCCTCCAACCTTCCATCTTCCCATGGTGAAGGACACTCGAGGCTGGCCGCCTCTTCCTCTCGCGTTTCTTATTTACGCGATATTCGATCCTTCCTGGTCGCCTCGATCTTCGAACCTGTTGTTCTTTTTGCTGTCTGATATTTTCTACCAAAGTTTCATCTTTGCAGAAAAGTAGATGGAAATTGATCATTTTTTAAGTATTTAATACAATTCTTATGGTATAAAGATTGAGACAGAAGATAGGTTAGAGTTGTATTGTGTTGCAGGTTGGTTCTCAAGTACAATTACAATGTTTAATAGAACTTGTATTTTAGGACGTATCCTTGGAATGTAAGACAAAGCGATATATTAGAGTTCATTCTCTCCGAAGTTTATATGTATTATGTCACTCACGAGAAGTTTGCCTCGTTACAGGATCTGAAACTCAAGCGAAAGTTGGGGAAATTTTGGCTGGTTTCCTCGATATCTCTCAGTCACTCACGAGAAGCATACTTTCTTAATAGAAGTTCATTTGTTAAGTTACTTCCCTCTACAAATATGTACACAATTTGTACATTTTCTCGATAATTAATAGACTGCTGGTATTTTAAACAAACGTAAATGGAATGTAACATAATATCCACAGGGAGTCTTTTTTAATTAAAAAGTAATATATTCCAAGTAGTAAAGTAAATAAACTTATTTATCGTAACATTTAACGAATGAAATAAATGAAGGAAACAAATCTTTGTTTTACTTCCATTTCCTTGACCGTTCATAAAAAGTTGAAGTAGTCTAACAATTAATAATTTTCCTTACTAAAGGATACTAGATTTTTGATCAATTTTTCTTCCACTTTCTCCAAGATTCAACATTTATTATATTTTTTTCGTTTGAAATTTATCACAGTCCTGGCCAACGGTGTCACAGAGTATCTACGTTTCCTTCATTCTACAGCACGAAATTTCCTTTCCATTTTCGTCGATCCGGAGCGCCATCAATTTTTCTTCGATTCTCTTTGGGGCTCATCTTAACCTAAAAACCTCGAGGAGCCCCTCGATCCAAAGTAGTAGAGAGATTGCAATGGGGAAGTGGCCAGAATTTTTCATACTTCCATCCATCCCATAGCTAAGAATTTTCTTTTCGACCGTTGGATGCGATCGATTTTCCACTTCGCCAGAGGGACATAGACTCCGTAATGCAGTAAGAGGATTGAGCCGTAGAGTCTCGCGTATTCCTCGAACAAATTAATATTCCAACAGTTTCTCAAACCTTACCGAGACCTACTTACCCTTAGGTAATACAGTTTCCGCCCACTTGTACTCAATTTTCCACGTCACAGACATCTTCGACTCGATATCGCTATCTTCTGTCGCCATTTATATAGTTAATTCTAGTACGACCTCTATATTAGCACAGAAAATGAATGAGACCACAGTAATGTTAATCTCAATTTCAATGGAATAGTTTCGTTCTAATTCAAACGAATAATTACGATACACGACATTTTATTTGGTGTATTATCCGAATTATGGAAATGAGATTATTTCGATGGAGTATTATCGCTGGCGATAAGGTCGTGTTGAGAATAGAAAGTGCCTGATCAAATTGTTTTTCTTCCACTAATTTTCCGATTAATCTTGGCGAGTTACTAGTCTCGACAGTTCGATAAGAATTGTTACGAAGATCCGGAGTGAATGGTTATTTTTTAGTATCGTCAGAACTTCCATAAAATTCGTATTTCTTTTTAACGCTCAAACTACCAAAGTGGTGTAGTATCGTAAACTATTATTGTAGTATCCAGAACTATTTATTGATTTATTTACGATGAATAGATTGTACAGATGTTAATTAGACAGGAAACGATGATTGTTTAACGTGAACTAAATACAATAACGTACTATAATTTAGACAACTAAATAGTTAATTTGCAACTCTCGTCACCAAGGATCCAACGCTCTCTCTCACGCTGACCATATTCTCTCGACAACGCTCGTGTCACACGCTCAAGAAGATCATACGCTTAGAAACGGCAATAGGATAGGTTAAACATCCGGCATACCACAATAACCAAATAGTAACGGAATAGGCGCCTCCAGAGGGACCGAAAAACACAGTATAAGAACCCCCCAAAACAAGCGCTCGAAGCAGTCTGTTAAAATATTTTGACCCAGTCTCTTGTAACACTTTGTAGCACTTTGAACCGTCAATCGGTTGGATTTGCATAATAAGTTCTGTCATTATACATAAAGTTCAATTTTTTCACCTCATTCGCGAAACGTTCGAACTGCGACGCGAGGAGATTGTGACATCAACCACATCTCAATCCGCATCAGATACAAGGCCACACACACCGGACTAGATAGCAACCAGATGTTTACGGTTCCTCACTACGTACCCTCGATAGCCTCAAGGACGTATCATAAATCTTGGTATTTTCATACCTAAGGTGCTTCAGGCCAAACAAATATCTTCTATTTCAAGCGTTATTTACATTTTTGTCTACTACGGGAAGATACGGAAAAGTTGGTTTTCTCACGTTCGGTATCTTCCGTTAGCGACTCTCTCGGGGGCGGCTAAGATCCTCCCTAGTCCACCAACCTTTTTATTAATCAATCAGAAACAATGTCCATCACCCTCACTTTCCTAGCAAAAGTATCCTTAACAAATCAGCTCATCTCGTGTCCTTAGACACACCCATCACTAGCTTCCCTCCGCCACAGCATCATCACTGAACATCACTTATTCTCTATCTTTGGAATAGTCAACATCTTTACCAAGTTTCTACCCTTAGATCAGTCGCGTTCTTAACTTATCGGTATAATTACCTGTCATATAAAGTTATTGAAGTAAACTGTGTCAATTTATACGTGTCAATTCAGTGTATATTCAATAGGTGATTATTAAGTTCATAATAAAGTGTGATAAAAGGAAAGTTAATAGTTGTGTTACGGCTCAACCTTCTTGTCCTTCGAAACCTACGTCTCCAGTTTACGTGACAAGATCACCGGCGATCTATCGGTATCGCGATTTATTGTGTCTCCGACGTGACACTAGCAGCAGCTCTCTCGACAACGCAACTCGCACTTTCTGACTTCTCAACTAACACTGCTGCTTCCTAAGTGATACTCTCTTAATTCGTCTTTTTCCCTTAGCATCTCTCTGTCTCTTCTTAGGCCCACCACGCACATGTTCCCCATTTGCCCGTGGCCAGGTTCACGCAGGCCTTTTCCGCCTAACTATTCGATTGAAGAACCGACGACACATTGATGGGCTGTCGACACCTCTGCTCTATCGCGACACTGTTTATGGTTCACCCGATATCTCTTAGGCCTTTTGTCCACGATACTACAGTGGGTACGAAGAATTTATAATACATGAAATTCATAGTTTTTCATAGAAATTTTACTGATTTCATTGAGAGTATGAATTACAATTAGAAGCTTGCCCAACGATACCCTGGAAGACCCTTGCACAAATACAATTGCGAATAGAGAACGTGGATGTCGACATCGCAATTTTATCTGCGTGCAATGGTAGATTGTTTTATCAGTGACGGTTTTGTAGCCACAGCTAGTGTCCGGAGACGCGATTTAATGATTATAGTCGGCCGTTAACGGTCAGATCCAAGTTCCAAGACGCGAGAGGAAGCTTCGATTTCCGCGTGCTCGTCGCGGTAAATCTCCTTTCGTTGGATTTATGTTCCGGAAAGTGGGAAGTTGCAGTGGGACAAAAAGCTTGCCAAAGTCGCCTCTGGATTAATGTTGCTCCGTCGAATTTATTTTCTTTTTATCTCGATTCAATTTACAAAAAGAAAGCAGATATAGCGAAGCAAGGATAAATTAACGAAATTAATAAAATAAACGACGAAATAACCTCCAGAACTAAACGCTACACGTCATTGTATTACGACAATTACGATTTAAAGTACTAACATTGGTTGAACAAACTTTGATATGATTGTAAAAAACTACGGCTGTCAAACTGTCGAGCTATCAAACCGTCAATACATACGACGTGCTTCGCTCTTTATTAGGTCATTAACATTAATTTAAACAGCGTATCTTGGAACGTAGTTCGCTTAAAGAATTGTTCGTAACCGAATTCGGCGAGTCACAAGCTAAATTACCCTTAGCTTCGCTCAAATAGCCTTACCTTAATCTATCAGAAACTGAAAGAAATAGAAAGAAGGAACATGGATTATTAGCGATGAAGAGAAGATTCGCCAACGACAGAAACCGACCTTTCCCCTTTCTGCTTCTCGAAGGACTCTTCTATCCCATTGGCTTGGTATTCCTTTAAGGACAGCACCTTTTACAGGGGCTGTTGAACTCGGCCCAGAAAAGTCGACTCCTTGCAAATTTTTCTCTCCAACGAATATAGAATACTTAGAAGGAGGAGTGGAACGAGGGAAAGTACAACGAATGCAAAAGGTTGGAGGAAGACGACACAGGAAGAGAAGGTTGAAGGAAATAGAGAGAAATGGAGATGGCAGCTCTGAGGTCGTACAGCCCGATTCATACGGCCCTGGGCAGTCTATACGCATCGCGTGCACCGCGCATAATGCAGCTTGACGATGTCTGAGAGCACAGAGCATGCCTCTATTCCCTCTCGACAGAAATGGCTTTGTGCACTCCCTTAACCGCTCCTGCCGTCTTCCGTTTTCGACCTCTCTCTCTCTCTCTCTTTCTCTCTCACTCAGTCTATTTCTCTCTATCTTTGTCTCTGTCTCTCTATCTTCACTCTATCTCTCGCTTCTACTCTCGACCCTTTGCTCGGTCATCGTCTGAGCTGAAACTTATGTCGTGCGTTGAAACAGTTGGCCCGATTCGCCTGTTAATTCACTCGAAGCTAATATCGAACCGAGCGAAGCAAGCGAAGTGCGTTTTGGTGTACATGGATGCGGGTATAGCAGAATTCGGGTGGCCTTTTGCCGTAGCTTCGACGGTTTTCGATAATTTTTCGTTGGTTCGAAGGACAAGGAATTACGAGTGGCGTTTAAAGAATAGCATTTTAACGTTGTTGAATCGATAGGATAGGATTTATTAGGGAGAATATTTTATTTAATTGAGCGTGGCAGAAACGTAGATTCCCATATATAATATTTCGATATTGGCGTATTTCGAAATTAGTTACACCTGTTGTTGAATCACCCTGTACATGTACAGAATCGATTTCAACTATCAGAGTAGGCATTACGTTTCAAAATCAGTCGCGCTGTTATGACATTCATTTCCGTAAGCCAATTAGTGATAAAGAGGATCGAATGCTGATATATTATACATACGATCCACGAACGGAATAAAAAGCTAAATTGCTCGTAAATCCTCTGCTAAATCAATCTGTAGACCATACAAATTAACAATCATTACGTATAACCAATTATTACATATTTTCTCTATATTGAGAATGTTTTGTCTCCATTAAAAACAGCTTACAATTCATTATATTAAAAAGCAAATTAAAAACGTACCTATAATTTTACGAATGTTCTACTTTTGAATCAGCCTGTAGGACAAATAGGCTTGCAAAAGAGGAAACGGTAAAACTGTTACATTTCGGCCTCACTAATTAGTCTAACGGGAAAATTAGTAGTGGAAAAAAAGAAAAAAGGGAAAACGCTGGGGAAAAGTTTGGTTTTCGTGTCTGCACGTGGGCTGGCATCTTTTCTGGTCGCGCGAGTCGAGTAGAGTTTTGCGTCCGCAAAAACGAGACGTTAATGGGGAAAACTTTCGGCTTGTCGGAGTTGCCGCACGGTATTCCGGAAAATCGTGATTATTTTTCGTTGCCCTGACCTCGACGTCGACCATTACGAAAAGCAAAGTTCGCCTTTCTGTTTTCGTTGAATCCCGCGATGCACCGAATGCATCGCGGGCTAATTGAAATTAGCGGCGGTTCTCGTTTTACAAAAATTCCTAACCAACCTCTCCATGCTCGAAAACCAAACGACAACTAAAACTAATGGAGTTTGATAAAGAAATAAAATTTCGAAATACAGAACGTTGCAGAAAGAAGTGTATGAAACTTCGTAAGTTTACAACGAAAACTTATCTTAACGAGAAACTTGTGATTCTGCTGAAAAAAAGAAAATTCTATAAATCCACAAACTCTTAAAATTTTCATCGAGACATTCTGTATTTTTCTAATAGAGAACATTCAAATTTTATTATTCGACGTTTTTAGTATTTCAGTCACATTCACTTCCTGCAGGTATTCAAAAGTTTCGAAGCGTATAAAATTCCTAACTCTTCTTTATTTTCCTTCGATATACTTTCGAAACTTTCTACGTGCAATAAAATTTCCCGAGCAACTTCACAGACCCAAACTCAATCACCGTGATCATTCGTTAAATCGACAATTTTTATGAATTTTACGTATTCGTTGGGCAGGTCGACGCTTATCTGTTTCATACGGCCTCGCATTGATGTTAACCGTTCGCTCGTAATCGATGTAATCGTATCAACGTCTAAGTAGTCCATTACAGGCACCACAATTTGCGTCACGCTGAAGATTTTACGTTCACTCCGAAACGATCTTGCTGACCTAATTAATCGTGCAGAAATGGCAGGATTCGTCACCGGTGAAATTTCACCGAGTTGACTGTCAAGGGATAACGCGTACTCGTCCTCGATTCTCTGTGCGTTTGCATCAGGAATGCACGCAGTGAAATGTACCCGAAATTCGTGTATGTAGTCAGACCGACCAGTTAATATTTTCTCTGTAACCCACACTCGATTGAACGATGTTCTTTTAATTTTATAGATAATCTATACATATACACATATTGTGTTTATAAATATTTTTACAGTCCATATAAATAATTATCCACCAAAAATGCTTGAACTTGTTATTGAAATATGTGTAATTTTATGTGCTCGACTAGATTGGCCGCGTAGTAGTGATACATGTATGTGAATGTGAATGTGTGTGCGCGGCGCCTTGAAAACAGATGAATGTAAACTGTTCAGTCGGTTAAGAGTCAGTTAAGAGTCTAGTTTGGAAGATGGAGAGACAAAGAGAGTGCTGAGACGCGTGCAAGTGTGTATCGATGAATATCTGTGAAATCGTTTACCAAATAAATATATAACTATTTTAATATAAATTCTAAGTGTAAATTTAGTGTTCTTACACCATTATTTCGGCAGTTAAGATCCGTAATTCGCAATACAAACAAATATATAACTATTTTAATATAAATTCTAAGTGTAAATCTAGTGTTCTTACACCATTATTTCGGCAGTTAAGATCCATAATTCGCAATACAAATAAATATATAACTATTTTAATATAAATTCTAAGTGTAAATCTAGTGTTCTTATACCATTATTTCGGCAGTTAAGATCCGTAATTCGCAATACAAATAAATATATAACTATTTTAATATAAATTCTAAGTGTAAATTTAGTGTTCTTACACTATTATTTCGGCAGTTAAGATCCATAATTCTCAACACTTGTATAAATATTTTTATACTGCTTTTAATTTTTACCGATAGTCGTAAGTAAATTTTAAGAAGTTTCATGTGGCACATGTAATATATTGGTAACATATTTTCTCGCGAGTCTCGTATACGTTTTTCAATAAAAAAAGGAAACAACTCGTACAATATGAAATATCTCTTTCTCTCTTGTTTCGCTTATTTGCTCCGCTTCTTTAAAATTCACTTTTAAGGATACTAGAATGGGATTTTTTTCCGTGAAACTACTTGTAGCGATATCGAACAAAATTTACACTCGATACGAGCCGGTTTCGAGAACACTTGGTCGAAGCGCGATATCAAACGTTCGCTTCGAGTTTCGAGCGCGCATTCAGCGATTGATCCATTCGTGTTGCCGCGACCCTCTGTATCGGACTCACAATCGCGTTCAACATCGCCGAGATGCACGTATTTCACCTTGTGTCCTTACTCTGATCGTCGATGAATATTTTATAGCCTAAAATGCAAAGTTCTGTCAAGGAATACTGTTTCAGTTTTTCTCGTTACTCGATTTCTCGGAAATTGTAATTCTCTCCTGGTTTCATTTTTATCGGATACGAGTTGAAAAGTAATTAACACCGATAGATTTTCTATCATAATTGCAACATGTTTGACAGTGGAATAAGTGATATTTTACGAAATATAATTTATTTCGATCATTCTATTTGACATAAAATTGTAAAATGTCTGTAAACTACAACCTGTCAAGTGTCAATTCATTGATATTACTAGTAGCCTGCGGAGTTTTATGAAAATTCATGTTTTTCTCATAGAACTGTTGAGAATTGTGGATCTTAATCGCCAAAATAAATGTATGGGAACATTTAGATTATACTTAGAATTGATATCAAAATAGTTTCAGATTTATTTAATGTGTGATTTACAAGATCTTCGTCCATATACATTTGCATTCTTTTTGTCTCACCATCTTCCATACCAAACTACTAACGAAACAGTTGCATTCATCTATTTTACGAGACACTGTGCACGCACATACTTCCGCACATACTCATATTCATATATGTGTGTCACTACTACGCGGCTAATCTATTGTAGTACATAAAATTACACATATCTCAATAATAACAAATATTGGTTTGAATTATACAATACAAAGAGATCTGTTACAGCTTCTAAATAGTATAACGAGTTTACTTTACTTCTGATATTTTATATATCTTTGTACGTTATGTGTACAGGATCGTACATTTTTGTGTCTTTAAATTTCCCATAAATGCACATCCGTAGTCTAATTGCTAGCTTTTAAATTATCGTGCAAGAAAGCTCGAAAGATGGGATTTTGGTTACACCTCACGGCGTAGATAGCAATTTTTCTGATGCGCTACTACGCGCAGTAACGTTTCATATCGTCGTTCTGTGGCGTTTACGATCTGCTCGTATCAGGACAGCGATCTTTCACGCTAATTCCCGTCGGTACTTTTATCGGTATCAGGTGCACCGTAAAGCTCGCCCACTGCTACAGCTTCGCTGTAAATTAGCGTGCGAGCCGTTTTCCCAGCGCGAAATCTGCGAATTTTTATTGGCTGTGTGCATTTCGCGTCGCGTAATCGGATTTTCTCGCATTAGGCATCGTTCTACCATCCTACGTACCTTGTTCACAGAGGAAAAATGTTCGTGAGTGGTCACACCAGTAACGCTTGACTAATTATCTTGGTTAATTAGAGCGGTGGAACGTAACATACACGCGGTTAAATATAATGATCGTGTGTTTCATCCGGAGTACGCGTATCTTGCAGTCTTTATATAACAGAGGCGCTTGTCAATTTTGTTTTCGGTGGTTTTTCATCTCTAACAAGATGTCGCAATTAGAAAGGATCGACGAGTTGCTGCTATGTTAATGATCATAGAGACTTTGTAATTGGAAGGGATATTCGCATTCGATGTTCCCCGAGCAGCTGTTGCGCTGCTCTTCGTAATCCTGTTATCAAGAAGAATTGTCTTACCCTCTTCAGATAAAGGAACATGCAACTCGCTGCTCAACTCGCGGCTTTTGCTATTGATTGTATAATAATGTCCAAATTTTACTACTTCTAGAGCGACCTAAGATGAAAATTATTCAATGCTTTAGCTTAATGGTATAGGAACGCTAAATTTACACTTAGAATTTATATTAAAATAGTCAAAGATATTCATCGATACACACTTGCACGCGTCTCAGCACTTTCTTTGTCTCACCATCTTCCATACTGGACCCATAGCCGACTCTTAACCGACTGAACAGTTTACATTCGTCTGTTTTCGAGGCGCCGCGCACACACACTCATATTCACATACATGCATCACTACTACGCGGATATATTTTCCAAGATCATTAGATAAATACACTTCTTGAAAGAGCATAAATTTCGTTCAAGCATTTTTCAGAAATTCAACTTTTACGAGACAGCCTATATATTTTTCTTAAAATGATCAATTTTATTAAAATGGCCTATCTATATGTACCAAGTGATTAAATATAGTAACAAATTATACAAGTTCTCTTTTTTTCTTTATTTTTCTATATTTTTCATCCGCAAAGATTTCTACTTAGCCGTCTATGCATTACCAAGATCAATTCCTCAACTTCTACCGTGCCATCTATCAAAATCTGCCCACATACCCTGTGAACCTTGGTCGATCCATTTTCCTGTAGTCGCCTCGCAAAATTCCCTATCGAACAAATTATCTCTCTGTCGATCGAAAATGCATTGTCCCCCGATGTTTTTCTCTGTTTTTTGCGTTTAAAGCAAATGGGACGACGATGCGTCCGCCTTTGTTCTTCGCGATCGGATCGTAGCGACGCGAACAATGCCGCGGGCCAAATCGAATCTGTAAGAAGCGCTCGTGGAAAAGGAAAGCGTCGTTAATCCCGGCTTCAACGATCCCGATTCCAACGTTCGACCGCTTTTACTTGCTTTCGGATCCTCATGGGAATGGAATACGGCGACCGATCCACCAACCTGCCGACCGTAATCACCTCGATGACAAATTCGCCGACCTACAAACTTTAGAAAACTTACGGATGATCCATTAGCCGCGAGCAACGATGCTTTGCAATTTTGTTAACAAGTTTGCCGACAAGATAACTGACTCCCCCGCAACATGACGTATCGCTTGGATAAGTTGTCTGGTTTTATGAAACGTCGCGATTTGATTACGAGAAAATTGCACGTTAAATTTACTATATTTCTATATTCCTATTTCTTTTTTTTTTTTGCGGTATACCGTGAAATAATTTTATTGCAGTTCACGTATATTTTCCGAACAATGTCAATGTTTATGGAACAGAAAACGTCGAACCACGCATCTGCGAAACAAGCAAACGAGAATTTACGAAACAGTGAAATTATTTTCGCCGTAATATTATCACCAAATATCGCTTGGCATATTTTATTTTAACATTTCATTCGATAAATATTTTGTTCGGTATTTTACAACTTAAAACCAGTCTCTGCTGTAATAGTACGGAGAAAGTGAAGCAAAACACCGCAGAAGTACATATTCCTTTAAACACCGCTTCCAATTACACGAATCAAATCCTACGTACTATCAAGCCCCGATCTTCTTCTCTTAACAACTTCCTCCTGCTGCGAAACACTTGGTGAAAGTCTCCGGCAATCACCGGCATGTACCCTGTAGAACTCGTTAGTTTCTCATGGACCAACTTAAACATAATCACGGGGCTTGGATTTTCCGTCGGGGAGCATCCGTTCCGCTTTGATCTCCTCGGTTTCAACCGCTTTTCGAGGAATTTCGCTCGAGGACGATTCGCCAAAGGTGGTAGAAAGGAAAAATTCCGCAGAACGTTCGCGTTACCAAAGACATCCCCGAGGGTCCATTAACCTTCTGCGAGGGCTGAACGGGACGGAGGGAAAAATAAACAGACGTGGAATAGGGTGAAGGATGGAGAATGAATAAGAAGGAGGAGAAGATTGGAAGGTAGGAGAAGAGGGTGAAAAGAGGGTGGTTGGCTGTCGAGCCTGGCGATGGCGTGTCTGGATATCGATCCTGGCTTCCGGAATGTTACCACCGTGGCCCAGCTTTCTAACCCTTCCCCGTGCGTGTTCCTGACTCGTGTAAGCGTACGCGTGTGGTGACGTCGGTGGATTGCTCAGGTGAACGAAAGGGGAGCACGCGTCGTGGCAGGTGTGGCGACGCTTGTATCTTGCAGAGGCACTCACTCTCGCGTGCATGAAACTTTTGATGCATAGAGACAGAGACAGAGAGAGAGAGAGAGAGAGAGAGAGAGAGAGTTTGGCAGTATATGGTTAGGAAGAGGGGAAGTCGTAGGTTTTATGTGTAGAGGGATGTTTAGGGACAATCGAGATAATTTTGGACTGACAGATGGAATTGACGGATTTCTTTCTAACGAGGAGCGAACGATTGTTGTCAGAATCATTGTTAAGATCCGGATGACCGTTTGTTTTACATATAGTCTTTCAATTCTTTAGGAAAAATTCATATAAAATGTTTCTCTTAACCACTTACTTTACAATATCGTAGTATCGTCGTGACATGATCGTAATTTAACAAAAGCAAATTGTACCTGCCGCAAAGTTGAATTTCAACATCGGTTTCTGTTATTCAGACAGAGAATAACTAATTATAAATTGTGTAATATTTTGCAGATTTTGCAGGTGACACGGTATTATACCGGTAGATAACCAATACCAACTCGAATAAACTACTTGAAAAATAATGAATCAGAGGATTAATGGATTAAGTACTGGTAAAGTTCTCGGCGAAAGTCACTGGTTCTGTGCGAATATAAAATATAATCTACGGATTCCGTGGCGAAACTCTGACCACAGAGAACTTGCAATTACAATTATTTTTCTCCGCTTCTTTCAACCGGTAAAAAACCGGTAGAAGTTGCTTGGTCCTCTGAAATCACGGTTCTCATGCGGGACCGTTTCGTAAGATCAAAGGTCAGGTTGTAATTAACCGTGGCGGAGGGCAAAGGTTCAGCTTCCTCGCGCGGTCCGGCCTGAATTCCAGAGCGAAACGATGAGAAAGGTTGCGTGGCACGCGTAATTAAACCTCGAGGAAACCCGATTCAAGTTGGCGGCGCAAAAAAAAATTCTAAATAGAATTTCCAGACCGCGCACTGATGCCGGCGTGAAGGCGTGTGGAACACACGCGCGTGTTCTCGCGTGTTCACGAATATACACTGATTGCATGCTCCTGGACGTATTCCATAGGAACAA
The DNA here is from genome assembly GCA_014737365.1 of Bombus soroeensis. Classification (NCBI taxonomy): domain Eukaryota; kingdom Metazoa; phylum Arthropoda; class Insecta; order Hymenoptera; family Apidae; genus Bombus; species Bombus soroeensis. The sequence continues at coordinate 1,761,121 of JACXIL010000216.1, read as the reverse complement.
TACGCACGCGTGCAAAAACGCGACCAGCGTGCAGAATGCAGAGTAAACAGAATCGTGCTTGCATTATCTTGCAAAGCGTCCATGATAACACACGGAAATATCGCTCCTGCTTCGGTTCATTTTCGATTCATTCTTTCGAAGTGAAATTTTCAAAATCGATGCTCAAATGGAAATATCAAACTTTGAATGTTTATAGTAGAATTTTGTGCAAAATTTAAATATTGATAAATCTATATATATATATATATCATGTGGTAAAGTTGAAATTGTAAAATGTTTTATTTGCGGTATGAGTTTCGATAAAAGTATCGTCCATCATGATAGACAATAAAACGTTAAAAATAATTTACTTAGGCAATGTTTGTCAGAGTAATGTTCTGGAATGGAATCGAATTTACTTTTCTTTTCGTAATTCTTTACGTAATATATAATATAAAGTAGGAAAATTGAAAAATATAGAATCTAGTAGATTATGTCCGAGTACATGAAATCTGTCTGACCATAGACGATTCTCTACTACCTTCGCTTGTTTATTTTATTTATATCTATATGATGCTGTTGAATTCTTATATCGATCAATTAATATTTCATGCGATATAGTCTAATAGATGAAATATGAAGTCCGCCCGATTATAGTCTCTTACTACTTATATCCTTATTCTTTCATCTATCTGTAACGTTTGTCGAATTGTTCAACGATATCTTTCTCTAGAATCAATTTTTAATAAACGTTGACAAAGCTGGATAAAAGTTTCAAAGTTCAAACTTCATTCATTCCCGCGCTAGAACTTTGGAATATGTTCGGCGAGGCTGGGAGAATAACGAAGTTTAAAAGAAACTTGGAGACTATTCCAATAAGAAAGCTCCGCAGGAAACCAAATTTATCGAAGAGTCAAGAATTTCTTCTATACGAACATTGAATAAGTCTCAACACCATGGAACGAATCTTTATGATAACCTTGAATGAATTTAAAAGAATAGACAATACGAAAGACACAAAGGGCTTAAGGAAGTCGTACAAGTGTTAAAGGAAGTTCCATTCATAAGAATGGAAGGAAGCTTGAAAATTCATGACGGTGACACGTCGTAAAATGAGTGTGCGAGATTTTCGCGTAGTCGACGGTGTCGTTGTGGCCTCTACAAAGAAATCGCGCAGACGATAACCTCGGTTTTCATCGACTTGGCCGCTCGCCAAAGGAATCTGCTTTAATATCGCGTGACGTGTACCATGTGTGCGTATATATACGTACATATATATGTGTGTATGTGTGTGTGTGTATCCAGGAGAATTCGACGGAAGAAAAGGGGAAAGGGGAACAGGTGTATAGATGTGAGCGTATATTTGTGTTAAGTTCTCGTTTTGACAGGGGGTTGAAATATTACGTAGTTTCTATGTTGCAATCTGTCGTTACTTATCTCTATCTTCTGCTCGATAACCGGTTCTTCTGCGAAGCTTTTTCGATAATATTCCGTGATCGTGTCCTTTCTATATCTATCATCTAGCTTCCAGAGAAAGATGTGATCTCGTGCGTGAATCAGGAGATCTGGTGCATGCCGATATGTCGGATAAAATGAATATAGCGTTATTTTTTTCGATTGCTACAAGCAATTGAGCATATCTCCCCTTGGTTTGTTTTTCGGTCAAACGAATCCTATACAATATACATTCGAAGCGTGCGCTATGGAAATACGTCTCTCTCGATCGTCAACTCGATTTAATGAAACGTTAACAAATGGGCAGCAGCCATTCGAAAACATTCAAATGGCGGTTTAATCGTTTTTTTTAACGTGGAATATATCGACGAAGTCGGCTCCTACGTATAATGAACCAGCCTGTAGAATGTATCTCGCTTAATGTACCGCATATTCACCGTGCGCTGAATGAAATACCTCTCAATCATTAAAACGACGATTTACGGGAACGTATAATGGCCGCATAAAAATCGTAGCAACGAAAATGTTTGCACCGTCCATGCGTCTACGACAATTTCAACGATCGAGCGGAACGTAGGATCGTCGAGAAGCAAACCTTTGGCGTAGGAAAGAGGAAGAAAAAAAACAGGTGTCGATTATTGCGTTTGGAAATTCATTTCGCCTCGCGTCCTCGCCGACTGTTTTCGAAATAATCGGCACTCAATGCGCGGGATAAACGAGAACATCGGCGAATATCCGTATGAATATTTCATCGCGTCGCATTATTATTCCCGGTATCGCAAATTAACGATTTAACGAGCGACCCATCGCTGGCCCGACGTTTATTTAGCAATTACTCGTTCCGGTTGGTCGATTGATTCGATCGGTTCTTGTCCGTCTCGTAGCTTCTGCCAACTTTTCTCGATCCTTCCGAGTTCCATAGAACTTTTCTAATGAAAGTCAATGCGACGCGAAACTGGACAAGTTTCGTATAAATTGGACATTTATTACATGGCGTATTAATCGTATGAGAATTCCGAGAATCTTCTATTATCAAAGTTGGTATGGATATATCGATAAATAATTTAGTAGTGATTCTAGTGGTTTACAAATTGTATCTTTAAATCAACGTTTTAGATCTATGAACAACATATTGGAAAATGAGAAAAGGTAAATCTTAATAGCACAAAGAGGAAGCCTAATCTTGTTTTTTCTTCGAATTAAGAAAGCATACCATTAATTCTTGTTTAATAAAATTCTATCGAAAGAAGAATCTTCATTAATTCTTCAGGAAAATATTCTCCCAAGATTAATGAAATAACCCGCTCTAAAAATATTAAAGATTCAATAAGCACGCAGAGTATAAACATTCGTCCCTTTCATCTTTGTAGCCATCGTTAAATTGCGCTTCTTAGAAACGTACGTGCAAAAGAGGATCTTCATAAACTGCCTCAAAAGATATTCTCCCATAAAAAAACCAAATAACGTCCCTCAAAACATGTAAAATCCAATAAACAGGCAGTGTATAAATATTCTTTCTCATCTCTCTCCTTGTCCAACGACGTTTCTCACCCTCTCAATCCATGTTTTTCTGAATAAAATCCTTCCTTCCTCCATGTACTCGTAAACTCTTAACGACTACAAGAATATTCATAAACTCGTGAAAAAGGTAATCGCTCAAGAAAAAATCAATCAACAAACTACTGTCAAAATATGCGAAATCCAATAAATATCACGATATAAATCTTATTTTCCCATTTCTTCATCATCACATGTTTCTCATAGTCACAATCCTTTTCTTTGTCGTTTCATCGACGAAAACGTATTATTGCGCCTGTCACCGATTTCCCTGTTCTTGGAGCTGTATAGAATTCGTATGTTGTCAGGGGACACCATGTTTCCGCGGAAGTGAGTCGATCAACGTACTGAAGGGGCGTAGGGGCGAGGATCGAAACGGTTCGGAATTAATTCCCTTGTTATCCCAATAACGTATGCGATTCGATCCTTGCTCGCAACAACGTCGTGAGCGCCGGCTTGCTGGTTCATTATCGAGTGCAAGCCGGCTTCGAATAATGCCGCGTACCTGAAACGCTACTGGCAATTAGGAGGTTTACCTGCGCCTCGGTAGTCGTGAACGTCGAAGTCGAACTCGAAGTTTACTATTGCATCGCGTCAAGTGAACCCTGTTACGGTTTAAACTCGGAGATAGGTCCAAGTTGTCGGCGCCGTTTGGTTTGATTACGAGGCAGCTTCGATATCGAGCAAATTGTTATGGTAAAGATCAGAGACCTCGTTGTACGTATTTCAATTCTTACGGAGAGATTTAAATGATTTGCAAATAAAAAATGGTTTAGATGATTTGCGACTACAGCAAGGTTTAGGTGCATGTTATTGCACGAAGATTCGCGGTTTTGTCTCGCTCGAGAGTATGAAAGTTCATACATATTAAGAACAGCTTTTGAACGTAACTTCCCGAGTAAAAATCAGCTGGAATGAAGCGTCGAATGCTGCTTGGACTGTCAAGATTTAACATTTACATTACGTACTCCTAACGTCTTTTTACGCGTTCTCTATATTATGTTTGTGTTTTTGCTTTATTCCCGATACTATACACGCGAATTTTGTTCTCATAAAATATTTCTTTACTTGCGATATCTTGGTACATGTTATATACTTCCTTGAGTATCTTTTGTCACGATATTAAAGACCTGCCATAATAACCTACGCTTATTATAATCGTAACATATATAAAACTGAGGATATTAAATATAAAACATTCACGATCTTTTTATCAGAATTTTTTATCCAGCTTAATCTCCAACATATTCAATGCAAAAAACAAGAAAGTATAATAAGAGCGGTAAGATCACGTTCTCGGGAGATTGCTCAGCCTCTAATCCAGCTGCACTTGCTTCTTCGAACGTTTTTCCATTTTCCTTCCCTCAGCCTCTACGTTCGAGGCCGCTTTCCACTTCAGTCGACCGAACCGATTAATCGAAAAGGCCCAAATAAACCAAGCCTGACAGACAGACAGAGACTGGCTCGTCTCCAAGAACTACTTCTCTACGTCTACTTCTCTACTACGAACGATTGAAACGTTTCTATCCACGAGATCCACCGAGAATTTGTAACGTTTCGAATCTTGAAAAGCACGTGCTCCATGGTTGCTTGTGATTATGCGCGCAAAATTCACCGCGAGCGTAGCTTTGACGTATGAAACGGAGGATAGACTCGTCGGCGTGCGACGTAGGGTGCCTTTAATTTCGTTAAGAGCAGTAATTTCGCCCTGCGGGAAATTGCGCGTGTCTCGTCTTCGGAATTTGACTGTCACGCGAAATTTACACGACGACTCCATCGTGTCTCGTCTTTCTCTCTGGTATTCCAAGGCTAAATAATTTTGTTTATAATTATATTTTATTACTTACGGTTCGTTATGTTTCCTTGTTTACATTTCGTTACGTTCATACAATTTATCAGAAGAAGAAGCTATCGAATTTTTCATTCTCCGACAATATCCGCGAGCAAATTCAATCGAAAGTCTAACACGTTTTCATTTAAGAAGATGAGATCACGCTACTCTCTAATAGATATAATCACGCTTAAATAGCGTTGAAGATACGTACAAACAGCATCGATTTAACATCGATAGGTTTTCATTTTAACTCACTTTCACACATTACATGAAACCTGAGAGAAAGTTTCTTTTCCGAAGGTAGAAAATCGCCAACTGGCATCCACGCAATGGCAATCAGAGTTTCTCGAAAGCAAGAGGAAATTACCATATATCTTTCTGAATTCCGCGTAAAAAGACTTTCAACCAGTCCTCGAAAACAAGAATGATGAAACGTTTCATTACAAACGATTCGCTCGGAGAGAAACAAGACGCGATGAAACGATGAATTAATAGAATTTACATGCTCGCGCGTTCCTGTCTGGCTCTTTCTACGCGAAGAATACTCGAGAGGAATTTTTCGACGGCTCGTTTGAATTATCGGGACAAGATTCTTCGTAATTCGAACCATTCGTCAAACTAATTGCATCTCCGCGGCGACCGCGAGGAGATTTCTAAGAAACGAATTAATCGCTGACTACATCAGAAGTTCCGTCGCGACTCGCTTAATCCGACTTTTTAAATTTATCGTTGCTAGAACTATTGTAGTAGAGAATGAGCAATGTGAACAATGGCTACTTTTGTTTCTTTTATGAAAATGTTATATATTTAGAATGATACAGAGTCTCGTTCAGAAGTTCTAGAACACGTTTTAGTTCTTTGATTAAGCTTCGGTATTATATATATTTAATGTAAGTTATCAAAATTTAATTATATCCGTTTTATAGCGTAAATTTGAATACACAAGCGTAATATACATTGCGCTGTTTCTTTGGTAGAAATTTCAATCATCGGTGCTCATATTTTAATCTGTTAAGCATTTGTCATACATCGAATTATTCTGATTTCACGGTTTATTTCTTGGAATAACATTTTGTCACCAAATCAGTAGAATATCCGTTTGCATCGCCACTTCGTTACGAACGCGTAAAATTCTGATTTAATTCGTGATATTAAAGCTGAACAGATGAATAAACTAGGAAATTCGAAATTTCCATTTGGCTTTCGATTTGACGGTTATTATTCGAACATAAGGGACAATTAGTTTCTTGGTTAATGGAAAGAATGGTACGTTTGTACAGATTTTGATGGATCGAAACGAAACACAACGATCAAATACGCGTATACATGCGCGCTTCTGTGAATAATTCTCGTTGCAGCAAGCCAAGCATCGAGAGATCGTTGGAAAATTACATGCAGAACCAAATTGCAATCGAGTTCAGCAGCCGTTAGTGATTTGACGGATATAATGACGGTAATTTAACGGCGAGGCTGGCAAACGCGAAAATTTCAAGAGTCAACGTTTTCAATTCCGCGATTTAACTGAGCCACCCAAATGAATTTATATTGCACGTCCCGATATTGGTTTGAATTTAGTTATGCGGGAACAAACGCAGTTTTATACATTAGCAATCGGCTCGATTCGCCGGTTACATGTATCAACGTGAATTTTGAAAAGTATTGTGAAAATTTATGCTGGAAATACGCGCGTAAAAAATCGAAATGTAAAACAAAAAATAAAACGAACCGGTCGTGTAAAATCATCGCGAAAAAGATTAAACATTTTTAATACGTGGAATTTGTGGCAAACGCTGGTCAAGTTCGTTCAGATTATTCGAGTTACCTGAAATCAACAAACTTGAGAGGATTTTGTCAAATCTACTGAAAGAACGATCGTAGTAATAATTGTTTGACAAGACATTGGATTATAAAATTACCTTCATACGAAAGTGTTACTTATCCTGAATTTTCATTGTATTCTCCAATTGCTAAATATAAAAATCTTCTGTTTGTAATCCCGTTCTCAAAAATTCTCAATTTCTCCTAAGACAACTTCCAAACTTTGTTCAATCATCCACTAACGTGTAACTCTCGATCCTCGTTATTTATCAAGCACCGTTGTTCGACCGTTTCGCGGAGACACGCGTTCGCGGTATAACGCGTCAACGAGAGTCGTAAATTCTCGTTACGATAATCGACGCCACGAATCAGTCGATCCCCTGTTTCGGTTAAGATAATACGAGTGAATATGAACACGAATGATTATAACACTGAGCTAACAGGTTAAATATACATTTTATTTTCAACAACTTCGAAGACTTGAATATTTGCGCGTGGTGCGTGAAGAAGTGTTCTCAGCGAAGTATTAACAGCAAGTGAGGTGTGTTCAGATCTCAGAGTTACCAGCAAGTAGTTTTTTGACGGTGATGTCGGGGAGAAAAAAACCATTGATGGATGTGTCTAGAGCACGAGACAAGCGGATTCGTTAATGGTAATTTTTGTTAAGAAAGCAAGGGCAACAGACATCGTTGCCAATTGGATGAGAAAAAACTGGTGGGTGCTGTCCGCCCCCGACCAAAGGTCGCTCGTGGGTGGCATTATGTTGTTTTCCCGTGTTTTTCTAGAATGAACAATAACCCTAAGGAACCTTTCGTCTTGAAAGATACTTGAGGAACTTAAGGGCGATGATTGTAAAAAATGCTAAAATTTATGACGGTCCTTGGGATTATTCCGGCTCCAAATAAAGATATTTAGACGTCTACTGATCATCTTGACCGAGGGAAGGAGTTTGGTTTATATGGAGGGTCACGGACGTAACAACGGTTATTATTTGATTGACTGAAATTGATATTTGCTGAAGCAAATAGTATTTCCGTTAAGTATACCATAGTCAGCAGAAACTCTATGCACGAGGTAGCCGCGAACGAAACGACCTTCAGGGTTGTCCTCGTCTGCTATGCGGAGAATCTAAAAAGCCGCCACGTCCGGTCCCTCGTCTTCGTTCGAAGGTCCCATGAAATTCCGTTTCGATTCCGCGAGAGGATCTCGACGTACACGCGCTTCACCGACGACATTTCCTGCCAGTCGAGGCTCTTGAGGAATTTTTATTGAACATCTCCCTCCAGACTGAGAGAGAAAGAGAGAGGGAGAGAGAGAGGAGAAACGAGAGAAAGAAGAAGAAAAAGAGGAGATAGGAGGAGAAAGAGAGTAAGAGGACGAAACAGGCGACGTCCTCTCGGAGAGCGAGCGTGTCATCGATTTCGCATCAGGGACCAGCTCTCTCGATAAAGAAGCTCGATGGATCGGTCTGGCGGGCTAGACAACTTAATTAAGGGACGTTTACTCTGCGACGTTGGCCCATCCTCCTTCCACGAACTGTAACTCGCGACCCTTTTGCCACCCTTAATAAACGCTCGCTCGGGTCGATGCACCGGGAAACGAGCGAGTTAACTGGGTCACGCGTCGTTTCGCCGTGTTGCACGGCTCGCCACGCCGTGAAATTAACCCCCGCGATCGCGAAATACACTTCGCGAGCAACAGCTTCGCGTAATCGACTGGCAAAAATTAAGGCACGACACTGGGAATCTTGCCAGGGGCGGATATAACAGGGGTTGTCTGTTCGAGGGAGTTTGATTGAAGTGACAGTGCGCTTCGAGGGGAAACTGGTAGAAGAGGAGGGCGTATTTTTGGGGGTATGAAATTTCAAAGAGATGGTAGAAATTGCGTGGGAAATAAATACGCTTTGTTTGCCAAAATAAACGTGTTACGAGAGACAATAACAAATCAATTTCATAGGAAATTTCGTTTATTTTACGAAGATAAAAGATTCGAATTTTTGGTATAATTTGGATTCTTAAGACGTAATAAATAACGATATAAGAATGTAATCGTTGAATCGTCGAAAAGAATTCTATCGATGGAAACTAGGAACTAACTCGAGACAACCGAAGTGAAATTCTAATGAACCGAGAATTTGTGAAATTGATTCGTCGATGAGATAGAGAAGAAAATATTTTTTTCTAACAGACGACTCGATGATCTGCCACCTGTTAAGCTTAAAAGCGCTAGACGCATCGTTAGAGGTAGAGCGACCGGAAAAATGGCCGACTATAAACAGCATCGGACAATATATAGGAGGGTGAAGTCGGCGTCGTAAATAACTTCGTCGAAACGAGTCGCGAGGATTTATCGCGGCGATTTTTCGCTGAAGCGAAAGGCACTCGGTTTATTTCCGTGGTAATGGCAACGAGAGATCCCTTGGACACTAGAGGAGTCTCACCCCTTTCCGATTAGAACTAAAATAAAATAAAATATAATCAAAAGTATAATATCTTCATCGCGTTATCGATGTTGAAATTAAATGTAACTTAAAAGCGACGATTTTTCCGTATTCCTTGAACGCAAAGATCTTCGAAATGCAAATGATCCGCGTCGTTCCTTAAACGCAATCGATCGAGTTTTACTGGCTTCGAAGCTCGTGGAATTCTCATCGAAAGGTCCTGTGAGATGTCGCGAATTACTTCCACCGCGGAATTTTCATCTCGACCTGTCGAGTCAGCCGCCAGTCCGGATAATTTCCATTCCTTCGTTTGTTTAATTATACCCGTCACGTCAAAGCTTGAACCGCGTTATCAAACTAGACCAGCGCTTATTACCACAGAAACGAAGAAAGAACCAACTTTTTCCCTGGAGCCGCTAGATTCTCTTCGAGACTTTTCAAGCCGTATCCTTCGAAAATTTCTGATTGAGGGTTTAAAGCTCTTCGAGGACGACTTGCAGAGAGAAGTTCGGCAAAGATCAGTAGTGAAATCGGAACTAGTTGGAGCTTCGTGGTAGGCCAATTGCGATTCCAATCGATTCGAAGTCTTGATCCAGGATTTAGAGAGTCTGAGTTTGAATTTTGGCGAAGAGATCAGGGTTAGGAATACGTATATTCCGAACGATTAGTTTCTATAATGTTCGATCAGTGATTAAAGCTGGATAACATTCCAATGTAACGATTAAATGGATATATCAAAAATGAATCGTTTATCGATACTTCAATTTATTGAACCAAACACTAGAAAAAGAACGAATTTTGGATCTTCAACCAGCACGAAGAACAGAATCATCGACGTTGCGATTTTTCAAATGAAAAGCCAATAAGAGAATGTGATACAATTAAATTGTCAATCTTCTGAATGAATGGTTCAATCGATCAACGTTTCAATTTCATTATCAATTAAATAATCTCATTTTAGTTAAATCCCAGATATTTCTAGTTTTAAATCCAGGTACTACGAACGTCAAAAATAAATCATTTATTAATCAAATTTTTATCTCTTAAATCAAATATCAAAAAGGAGAATATTCTGTAACTAAATTCCAGATTTACACATGTTGAATCTCCAGCGAACATTGAAAACGAATCGTCGTCTCGTTTCAATTTCTCGTACGAAAGATGAAAACGCGACAGCAAAAAGTACAGAAACGAAGGGGAAGGGAAAGAACGGACGCAATTCGGAGAAAAGATCACGATAGAGAAAACAGATTGTTGGACGTCGGTTTAAGCCGGTTTCCATGACAGAGAACGCACATTAGCGATAGTCCGGGCATTAATGCTACGCCAGGTGGAAACGGGAAGTGGAACTCCATGTATCGCTCGAGGGGGGAAACGGTCCGCGAGCTTTAAAACTAAACGCAGTTAAATCGAGTATGTTATGCACCGGAACAACGTCGCGTGCGGCCCAAGTATTAACGCGACGCTGTAATATATTCGAGGTTCCGGGCGTTCCTCGGCTTCTCCGTCGTTGTTTCACGAAGCTCATGCTACCCTCTTTAATCGCCAACCAATCGAGCTTCAAGACCGTCGTGCTTCATGGAACCTGCGATCAAGGTCTTTCAGACCAGCCAATTTTAATTTAAACAAATTACTCCGCTTTCAATCTAAAGTTTCACCGTTCTTCTTACATTGCTACTTTTTACCATGAAACGAAGCTCGAGACTTTCGTTATCGAAGATTTTGACTATCGCGTCTCTATTTATTTTAAAGAATACTGTTACACCCTGAGGCTTACTATAGGCCGTGTTCCTAACCTTCTCTATGGAAACTACAGTATCGCCGACAGATCGCCTGACACGAGCGACAAAATACATAAAATGTAGCGACAAACGCGTAGTTAGTCAAGCAGCGAGTTCTAAAAGCTTCGATTCGGCCGTTATTTACCCATACGAAGAAGGTGGCATATGTGATCATAGGCGTGGTGGGGGTCGTCTCCAAGAGAAGACAAAGCAAAGAATCGAAGGGCAATCAGTATCATTTGAGGATTCATACGGAATATCACGAGACGTTCAGACGAATAAAACCCATGTCGCTTAGTCTGACGAATATATCGAGAAATATCATAAAATCGGGTGAAATTACTGTAATAAACCAACTGTATCATTGTTAAATCATTTGTGACGTGTTCATTATAATTTTAAATATTGTTGGAAATAGGAGATTATATTAACCCTGTTAATTCAGTGTTACAATCATTTTAACTACCTCTGTTATCTTAATCGAAACAGGGGAACGACTAATTCGTGACGTCGATTATTATAATCGTAGCGAGAATTTACGCCTCTCGCTGACGCGCTTTCTTCGCGATCGCGTCTCTCCGCGAACGGTCGTAACAAATATTACGACGATTAGATCGTTTATGCATTTAGATGGAAATATGCGGAAATACGGAAAATATACGAAATAAAGAATTTCTTACGATATTTATTCGTTTGGCAACTAAGTGATTGCGGATTTTGTCAATACCACCTAATGACAAAATCCGCAATCACTTAGTTGCCAACCCAGTAGATAATAAGAAAAATATCTGAGTTTGACTTTTTTGGTCTTGTTGATAATTAACGATAGAATCAGGCATTTCGATGAGTTGTAGACGTTTGAATTTTGTAGTTACTAAGGATATATGCGGTAGGCTCCACTTATTGCAAAGAAATCGTTTATGTATAGTGTCTGATCATGAATTTCGGCCGGCTGAATCTACTTACCGCAACGTGAACTCGTGTACGAATGAAGTCTGGTGACATGACTTGGTCTTAGCTGAATCCATTTAATCTGAACGTGAACTTGTATATGAGGGAAAATTATAAGTGACGGGCAGAATCTTATTATATGAAATGTTTGATGAAACACTTTTAACGAGTTCACATAAATTGAATTCTACCGTAGATAATTTTAGTAAAAGTGATGTTAATTTTTATTGAGATAGCAGATAGTGTAGCAGCAGTGGATTTTGGTAAAATTGATATTTGCTTTTATCGAAATAGAATCGCGATTATACGTGTAATGTAAATGCTTACTTGCCCTCGTTGCATCGCTGTAATTACAATCGTTCACGCACGGTATATTTAACTGCACATTAGAGACATTTATAATCGCTGTAATTATAATGTTAATTTTATGTCCAACAGTGGTGCGACGAAATTTTAATGAATTTTAAATAACGTTAATAGAAACAGTTGATCGTTGTTCGTAGAACTTGAAAATTATTTGTTTAACAATCTCGTTCTAATCGCAAACATTTCTATCTTCTCTTTCGTCTCAACAAAACGAACCTTGTCTAACGAAAGGTCCCTTATCCTCTAACTTTCCAGCGAACTTCGACTTGATTAAATTCACCCCTATACCCCGACCTTTCCTTGGGACTTTCCCACGAATTTCCAAGCTATGGGCTCCTAGGAAAATTGCATGCGCGGGTGTCTAAGCGTGACTGAATCATTACTCAGCTCGGTGATTAAAACCAGACGGCGAAATTTCGTGTAACATAATTCCAGATCCTCTTGCGTTGTTTCAGATTTCTGCCAGCCTCGTCCTGTCCGGCTTTCCTTCCTGCAGTCAGGTGAGTGGCGTTAATATTGTTCATAGAAACGCGGTATCGTTGCTCTTAGAGTATTGTCTTCTCATTGATACAAAATTTTCAGACGAATGAATAATCAGTAGTAAACAAAATTGTGTTATGTATTCGATGAGTAAACTGCGAATATTAATTCGTACTCGTAGCTTTTTATAAAACTTGTTAAGGAAGTAGAATTTAAGCAGAAATTGATTTCAATTATTGAATGTTATACACTTTAGAAACGTTCTATGCTTTTGCATCTTATAACTATCCTAAGTATTTTCGCAATTTTAAATTTCTCGCAAAAGCACGAACGTTCGCGTTAGACTGTTTATTAATAAATTATGCTCAATAACAAAATGCCGCTCTTTGTCAAACATCAAGTACAGCAAATAAAGAAAAAGATCTGACGAAGCGGTGAATAAAAAAGAGATTTCTATAAAAATATGTGCCAGCGTCTGAACAATACAATATTTTATTACGCGAATTTTATTCGAAAATATCGTAGCGGGATAATTAAAGTTTATAGTCGTGTGTATTATTCTTGAAAATTAATATGCAATTAATTATAAAAAGTAACTACGGCAAGTAGTGATTGAGAGCAAAGTTTTCGCGCTACGAAAACGTTATGCGGGGCGAAGACAAACACGGCATTAAGAAGCCGTATTTGCGTTGAACTGCGTGTGCATGAAGAACGCAGCTACCGAAGGCAGTTCGCCGAGTAAATAATATTCCGAGTTTACGCAGGTTCCGGCATGAACTACTGCCACTCACACAGAAATTTCTGTTCGTGTTTGACAGCTGTCTAATTACTTCCAGCTTCCTGTCCAATGAGCATCGTCTAATAAATTCTTCCCTCAAAAATTTCAAAAAGTCCACAGCTCCAATAAAATGATATTGGATAATATTTTTAACGATAGAAAATTTCTATTCTTATTAAAATATATATAATAAATTATTCCTGAAATTATGGCAGAAAAAAGATGATCGTTCAAGCATTATTTTGAGAAACGAAAGGTATAGTTGTTAAAATACGAAAAAACAAAAAATAGTGGTCACTGTATCAAAGAGTAATCGTACATGCGATCAAAAATTTCAAAGAAAATTTCAGAAAAGAAATTCCCGATTGCTATATGACATTCAAAACTAATCCATCTGCTAGTGGAAAAACAGCGTCAAAGAGAACGACGTGGGACAGATGTGGTTCGGAAGGAAAATGCATGCGCCTGTAACGCGTTCCATCGAAAATGTATACGACGCGTGATCTATGTTATAGAAATGAAAAAGAAAGACAGAACGAAAAAGAACGAGCGAGATGATTGCGTCTGAAATTGGTAGGAAGGGCGACGAACGCTGAGTCGAGTCGGGGACAGTTGGAGAAATACCCTCCATGGGGAAAGCAATTTTTAACGACGCGTCTTCTGTCTCCTTTCGTTTCTCGAAACGCGAACCTTGCCGCAATAACTCTATACGTGACGTAAAAACGACATAAAAAATAGATGGTGCGAGGTGATTTCTTGCTCGTAAAGGAATCGAAGGGCGAGCTTCGTGATTGGAATAGTCCGTGAAGACTGTAGCGTTACGAGTTTTAGCACTTTTTAAACTAAAACGTTCCTTACCTTTCAAGAAAATTTCTTCCTTCGTGTATTATTAATAATAGAAATTTTTATTCTGAGAAAAATATAACACTCTGAGAATAATTGATCCTCGATACAGATTAGATTAAAGATACATTCGGAATAGATTTGGCTCCTTGGATTAAGTTTGTATTAGATTTGAATGAAGTTTGAGCTAAGTGGTTTAGATTTTGCCCAAGTTTCGATTAAGTTTGAATTAGATATAAATTCAATTTTGATATTCCCGTACAATAAGTCACATCTTAATGGTTAAAAAACATATGCTAAATTTATACCCTAAAACCTAAAAACCTAAAAACATATGCTTTCATACCCTAAATTTACAAATTGTTCGTTTCGCCATTTCTCTGTCGAAAGGTCTCTCAAAGAGAATTCCGAAATTCACTTGCTCAAATTTCTCTGAATCGCATTCCCGGAAAAGAAAGGAAACCCGAAGAAATTCAGTGCCCCTAGAACGAGCCACGATTCGTCTACCAACAACGAATCACTTTTCCCTGCTATTTTTCTCGAAGCTGCACGAGCTACTCCCGCAGAGATTTCTTTCCAGGCGATCGGACGCCGTGATCCGGTCGCTGGATCAACGCTCCCCCGCCAGCGTGAAATAACACAGGAAATAATGGCGGTCGGAGGTACAACGACCGCGTGTCGCAATAAGAGGGAACGTGACAGGCGTTATCGAGGGAACACTGTCAGGGAAGAAATCACAGACGAAGAGGTGTACTGGGTCTTTCTCGTCGAAGAACGCAAGTTAAAGAAAGGAATGGGGAGGAGAAAGAAAAGGGGAAGAAAAGGGGTAGTTGCTAGCTAGGGGTGGATACGGTGGCTGGCGACGGATGAAGAATGCATCGAGCAGGACTGAGCGGTCGACCACGTAACGTCGCTCTTCTCGTTCCACGGACGGCATGAGCTTGGAATGATAAAGAGTAAAAGGGAAAAAGTGGGGGATTAAGGGAGAATAGTTGGGATCAGAGGGCGTGTTTCTATGTGGCGAGGGTAGAAGAGACTAGAGGGTAAGATGGGTTGAGACGATAGCGGAGAAAGTGAGTGAGAAGGAGGAATTTTGTCCATCAAAATTGAAAATATTTCGTTACAGGAAACGCGGATAAGAGCGGTGAAAAGATTGATTTATAAATTCTGTGGGAAATTTCTTGAGATTTCCTACGGTTAGTTTTCTTCCTACATTTTTATGCATTTGAATAATTACGTTATGTGTTTGTTCGTATATCGTTCGATTTCTTCAGTACGAGATTAGTCGACGATGATAGATGAACGATGCTTGAATAGTTGCTAGTATTAGTGGCGCTAACGTAAAGGGAAAAGTCGAATCGAAACAGATGTAATAAATAGAAGCGAAAACAATCGCTAGAAGCAGGCGTGAGAAAGGTTCGATAAAAATGCAATATGAACGCGTATCGAACGGCACGAAATAACGATGAAAAGAGACTTGGAAAATGGGTTCGAAAAATAATAGGGACCAGTCAATGAAATTGAAACCAACGGAATAACGAACAAGTTATTCCATCTCTGGTTAGAAACAGTAAAAAGAGGAATATAAAAAGTCTGAAGAAATATGATAAAAACGTATGAGAGAAAAAATAACAGGAAGAACGGTGAACACAAGTAAAAACGAGCAACATCAGTAGAGATAAGGTAGAAAGAAACGACGAGCAATGAAAGAAACCGAAAGAGACGTAGGTGAATGGGAGGGCAGCTTTGGTAGTAGGAAAGGTGTAGGGGTGTATGTGCAAGCAGGCAAAAGCAAGGAGAGTCTACATCACCTTGCATTCCACTTGACGGCACTTCTGCGTCGTCGCCTGCTACTTCTTTCTACTTCCGGTGGCGCGCGCCGTTTCCCTCGGCTTCGCATCCTCTTCTCGTTCCGCTGTCGCGACGACGAATCCCGCCGGGACGTACGCAGAAGAGAAGTTTCGAGTCTCGAATCGACGAACGTCGACTCGGCTTAACCAGCCTGACACGCATCGACGATCGCGAAAAGATAACTCCGCAACGAGGTCTCTCGTTCTAACGCCTCCAATGAATCGACGATTCCAACTCTGATGCGCCTTTCCTGGTTTGAAACGCGATGCGCGGTCCAATGGTCTCTTCGTACGGATCGCTAAAAGCTCTGACTTGGAGATTTTCCTGAGCTTTACATGTGTAAGTAACGATAGTAAGTGCTACCAGTCTTTTTAAAAGCAAACGATCACGAAAGGCTTCGGATCTGTGGTAGATTAGAACGAGTTGGATTTACTTGTACGTTAGGTGTCATTAAGCTGTGACTAGGAAGCCAATGGGGAAAGATTACAACGAACACACGGCATTTAAGATTAAAGATTACGACGTTCCAAAAGAGAAATCTTATTTCCATAAATTTATTTAGTACCACAAAGAGATAGTTTAACAATTGAAACTTGCAAGGAAATTGGAAAAGAAAGTTCGTGGTTGTTACAATACGTGGAATTGATCAGTATGGCTCTTGAGAGATTCATTTAGGTCTCTTAAGCTATCACTCGGTGCTTCAACCATAGCAATGGACGATTCAACCGACGTAACACGATCTTTCACTATAAAAATCGTCATTCTTCTGTCGTATCAAACCATTAATCAGGAAATCCTGCTCTATGGTACCAACGTAACCAACCATTCACGCGATGTTCGCTGCTTCAACATCGTCGTAAACGAGCGATAGGCATCACACAGCGAGAGGATACATCGTCGAGGTTTGGTCACAAGGTTGACGATTCCCGGGTGTGCAGTAAAAGCGCGCAACTGGCACGAAAACAAACGGTCGCAGCGGCGTTTATGGGGCTTTCGCATCGATCCGTTCTCAATGCATGAAATTAAGACGTTCCTGGGCGCTATCAACGAGCTCCGGTTTATCGTCGCGAGTCCCCAGTCGTGACCGGGAAATCTGCAATGCGGACACCCGCCACAGACTCCGCGCGGATCGCATCCGAGCGACCAGGGCAAAAATTACGAGTCGCTCGGGGAACGACGAAACTTCCTTCGGACCCGGAAACCAACTTAGCAACCGGCGTCTATTTCTGCTGGTTGAAATGTAAATTTCCAAGTGAATGGTCTGGTTGGCCGGTGTGGGACGAGCTCGGGCGGATCACTGGTTTTGTGGCTATCTCTTGGTTCTTTAATTCATTCCCTTTCCGATGTATCTTTTATCCGAATCGAGTTTGGGAAAGACAATTAATCGTTTGGCTTTTGGAGAATTAATCGCCGATTGTGTACTGTAATAATAAAATCGAGAAATTCTCAGAAAATTGGATCGATCAATTGAATTCCTGAGTGACTTGTTTGTATCTTAATATGTATGCGTTTTTGATAAGAAATCTAATCGTTAGATTGCAGTAAAAGATGATTCCGATGGTAAATGATTCGTTGAACACATCGAAATTGGTTTATTTATTTAGTTATCAATGAATAAGTTGATTCGATGTACATTAATTCTTTGATAGTGGAGAAACGTGGTTTTACTGTCAGACGATTTGTAAAGCATGTTGGAATTCAGGATAAAAATAATAGTTAGGAAAATGCGAAGATTTGTTAATGAGTAGATTTAATTGCTCGAAGAAAATGTGATACGTGATATTTAGATGAAGTGGAGGATAACGCAAGATTTAACATTGGATAGAAAAAACTGCGAGAGTTGTGGCAAATATTTACATGTAAGACGTGCGAGCATTAGAATTAAAAAAGAGGTAGGCTTACAAGATCGAGATAAGAGATTCATAAAGGTCAGGGTGAAAGATCTCTATGCTTGGAAACTGTAGGTGGAAAAGTTGTGGTGTTGAAAAGTCAAGGTGAAAAAGCTTCGTCGTCGAGAAAGCTCAAGATCGTGCGAGCACGACTTTGAGATTAAAGAACTTTGATCTTGCTAACTTTATCCAATTAGTCTCAAGCTTTTGGAAGTTCGACACGTAAAACAAATATTTCGCTTTTTTGAATGTACGAACGAGAAGTTCCAACATTCGTATACTAAAATTGAAAACTGTTTTTTATTTAGAATCTCAGGGTTAAAAAACTCTATTCTTGAAATAAGAGTAAATCAGTGACCTTAAAAGTAAAAGAGATCTTCCACTTTAAAGAGCAAAGCACAGAGGAACTGTAACTTTTAACAGCCTTGGATATGAAAACTTCAAATCGAAAAAATATTACCTGGAAGCTCGATAACACAGACATCCACGCGTTATGAAGAAGTTAGAAAAGAATAAGGGGGATATGACCGACTGTAGTCAGACATTCTTCGATCGGTCAATTCTACTATTTTTCTGCGGATTTTCCTGAGTTTCAATTTGGGATAAAATGTTACAATATCGCAATATTGCAATCTTTTTAATCAAAATATTTCGTTTACATATTTTTCACAGATATTTATTCAATGAAACAAAAAACACAGATACAATTTCTATGTCGTGTAAAAAAAAACTTTTATTTCAAATACACATCGAAGTTGACAAATGCTGCAATGTTTTTAATCGAAATATTCTTTACTACTACAGATCTATAAAAACAGAAATTTTATTCTAAATATCTGTTAGTATTTACGAATATTTTTCTACAACTTCATTCTTATTTTCACAAACAATCGTGCAACGTTGTTGCGTACGTACACGCGTAACGTTCGCAGAAACTTTACGACGCATTCTCATTGTACGATCCTGCCGCGAACAGTATTGTGTCAGGCGCATCCCTGTTCTCGTGGTAAACAGTTTGCATAATAATTTGGTGCGCGAGTTGAGCGCAGTCGAAAGGAACGAACGACACCGTTACAAGCGTCTCGAAAGATGGCGTCAACGTAAGGGAAACTTTACGAGCGAACTCGTTCACGAGTTTTTCATCTTGTGGCAGGATAGATAGCAGAAATTTCGTCTCGCTTTACGCGATCGTCCAAAATCTCCTTCCCCTGTTCGCTCCTCGAGACTTTCTGCGAAATATCGTAGGAAAATAATTGAACTTCACTGGCTTGTCGAAATTGGATTTTGTAAATTGGTCTTTTTTATCGTTCAAGTAGTAAACTTGTTGGGGAAATGATTTGTCAGTGTAAATTTCAATGTGGAAATTGGAAATTCTCAACAAATTATACGCTATAGACAAAATCATATTACCATTCTTTGATATTTTGAATATATAAAATTTTGCAGAACGACAACTTGTCGATAGGAATTCTAAGAATATCTTTGACGTATTCGAAATGTTATCTTTGGAACGGGATCTCTGAAATTTGAAAATTGTTTAAAATCATCTTTACGATGCTTGACAATTCTTCAAGATTGTCTCTCAAGTACTTGAAAATTGCCCAAAGTTATCGAAACTTTTTAAATTTATCAAAATTCTCTGATGGTATTATTCATCAAAAATCATTCGCAATAACCCAAAAATAATAATTCAAACGAATCAACGAACTCGTCACTTCGCAGTAGCGTTCAGATTCATCGCACAGAAAGAAATTTGTCTATAATATCAGATTACCAAAGTAACTGGTTCGAAAGTAAAACCCGATACTCTTTTCACTTGGACTTTCCCGTTTGGTCGCGCATTAGCGTAATAAGATTCGCCGACGAGCTGTCGCCGCATTCTTCCGCATGAAATTCCTTCCATCGCGATGGAATCGTGGACCGCGCGAAAGCCTCGTAACGATCCACCCTACTTCGTCGGCAACTCTTCAACTTTTAAAAGTCGATAACAAGTTCGGTGCAACTACGAGAGTGCCTCGAATAGATCGTCCCTTTCTTCCACCCTCGTTCGTCCAACGAGTTTCAAAGTTAATCGTCTTTTTTTTCGGATGCAGCCAGTCTCGGTTTTGCTGCATGCTTTCGACCAAGGTAATCTTAAACGAATACTAGACTCGGACGATTAAGAAATTATTTGTTAAATCTAAAATATTGAAGGCACAGAAAATGCAAACTTTGAAGGGATATATAGTGTACAATTTTCTAAGCACGATAGGTCCAAAATGGAAAATGATTTAAGTATTGTAAATTATGTGTCATTAATTTAGAGTATTTTAAGTATTGCATATTGCGAAAGCGTTGATATTGTAAGCGTGGGATATTCAAAATATAGAATATTCTGAACATTAGTATTTGAAGTGTAAAATATTTAGAGTGGAAATTCTAAACATAAAATACTTCGAAGGTAGAATGGATCAAATATATAAAATTCCAAGCATAGATTTTTCTAATAATAAAGTATCGTAGGTAAAGAATATTTGACGTGTAGTACATTTCAAGCATACGATCTTCGAAGCATAGAATGTTCTAAAATAGAGTGCACTAAGCGCAGAAAATCCTAAACATAGAATATTCTAACAGTAGTGTATTGTGCATATATAGTTATCCAAGGCATTGAATATTTCAAGCATAGAGTATCCCAAACGTAGAATATTCCAACAATGGAATAATGTTATCGGAGTAGATTATTTAGAGTGTTAAATATCCAAAATATGGAATATCTAAGTGTAGAAGATCTTAATAAAAGAGTGGATTCCAGGTTTAGGATGTTGAAAACAATATCAAGCATATAATAAAAATTAAGGAATTTAAAACGTAGATAATCTTAAGTATACTCCAAACATTTTACCAAATTATACCAAAGTCATATATGAGCATAGAATATTCCAGGCATAGAATATTCCAATCTGGAGTATCCCAAGTCCGGAATATCCTAAATACAAAATATTTCAAGCGTGTGTTCCCTAAACACAAACTTCGGTCTGAAATTCAATTTACATAATATCAATTCAACCGCCATCAACTATACCAAACGCTCTAACTACCTTACTAAATCCGTCGTAACAACGTTAAACGATCATCGTACTCATTTCTCATTCATCGTGCATTCTAGCTAAGAAAGATATCCTTACGATCTTGGTTCTCTTTCGAATTCTCAGAACACACGAACGAAACGTCATTATAGTGAAAAATACTTCGAGGACAGCCAGTGAGATCGCGAGCTGAATATACAACCATCGACGTTACAAGGCTATCCGCATTCGCCTACGTCCACTGGAATGAAAATCGAGACGTACGAGCGTACACGAAACTTATTAATTTTACGAAACGTCGTCGACCAATTTCAAATGGTTTCCGCGATTTTGCTGGCTTCTAAGCTGATTATGCGTAACGGATACGAATTAATTAACGCGATATGCCAAGTGCTTTCCGCCTCATTTCCGATATGACTTTGCCTGGAAACCGAACATAACTCAAACGTCATTTGATCAATATAATATTACATAATAGGATATTCATGTTTCGTAGCATTTTAAAAAAATTTGGTTCTTCCGTCTTCTTTGTACTGTTCTTTCTTTAAAGATGATATAATAAAACGTTGTTACATTACGTATACTTTTAAGAAGGTTATTCTCATTTCTTTTCTCTTTTAGTTAATTTCATTCCATATTTCACTCTGTCCTTTTTCTTTTTTACATTCAAGTAACATACTGCTTAAAAGAATTTATTTACTCCATTCTTGTTATAACTGTCCTTTTTTGTAGAAACTTTTCATTATTTTCCCTGTTCATATTTCACTCGTTTGTCTGGACACAAAACATAAATCGTTAATCATTTCAACGATATTAAAAAGTAACGAAATATTACAACTACGCGTGATATAGAAAAATTGACTTATCGTCACCCTTTTACACCATCTTCTTTTAAGCAACGTTCTTACGATTCTTGTAGGAAATTTCTACCAAACTCTTCTTTCTCCTCCGTCAATTTTATTTATTCCCATAAAATTTCCTCGATTTTCTCCTCATTCGCATCGCGCGGATTTTTCTCTACCTTTCCAATTTTTTACCAAATCTCGGTAAAATCCTTTCCTCCTAAAAGATCTACCTTTTCATTAAATTTCCATGAAAATGTTCCATAACGTGCTCCTACGCGGCTACCCAAAATCAACCATCGACGACACGATCGCGCATAATTTTCCGTACGTCTCGCGGTACAATACAATTACGCGATATCGTATTAATGAGTGGCGAGCGTGTGTCGCAGGTAATCTGGAGCGTGCGCGCGCTTGTTTACGCGGGCAGAACGAGCTACGCAAACTGCAGTTATAATTTCTCGCGCATAGACACGGCACGGACTAAATCGCCGGTCATCGTTAGTCGCTAATCTCGTTCTCTTATTATTAACCCGGTAATAGAAATTCAAACGAGCCTCATCATCGTTTGCCGATAAATACGGTGACTTCGCGAAAATATTTGAACACGTAGTAAGAGAAATTTTACTATCGTTGCGTTATATAAACTATTTCTAAATGTTGCTGTAATGAAACGCGATTGCCATCAACTGTTGGTCAAATGTGATGTAGAAATTGCAAACATTTGCTTAGTACAAAATTAGTATACATATGTAGCATGGATGGCCGCCTTAAACATATACATAATAATTGCTAAATATGGATCCATTGAATATTGGGCTTAATTAATACGTTTAAATAACCTTGCGATCTCTGAGGAATATTTCTGGTACTAGAAGCGGCTTGCAATTTCTCTGTATATTTGCAGATTTATTTCAAACTGTTTGTGAACTGTTTACGAAATTTCAGAATGCTTTATACGACATATATATTGATGAAATATTTCCGTAAGTGTCCAAATACTTTGGCCAGCCATTGTATTTCACCATTTCGCACAGGCGAGTAAATACTGCGAAGAGTGCAAACTCGGTCTGGATGGACCATCGCTAGTTTCCTGTTCCTTCTCGCGCCTTGCGGAGTCCACCATCGCGACAGGAAGAAGAAACGCCCAGGCTTCCAGGTAATGGAAGTGCAGCACACGAAGTAAACGAAAGGTTTACTTATTCTGGGAAGATGCTCTTCGCTGGGCTTCCCGGTTCAGCATGTTGAGACGTTGTAATATCGAGGTACACGGTCCAAGAGAGGGAAAAGCGATGGCGTGTGTAGTATGGGAATAGAGCGAAGCTCTCTTTCAAATATTTGCATCTTCTTGTTTATTTTAAAGCAGAGAATCTGTGATCTATAGAGCGTTTCTCTCCTCTATTGATGAAATGGAGCACGGTTGAAATTTACCGATTCAGAGGCAGAAATTTGTTTTGCTGATTTTTATTTGAGACTTTGCTAAAAGTAGGAGAATCTCTGATCTAGGAAGGATTTTCTTTTTATTCGCCTTTTGATTAATGTACGAAAATTTGCTAACAACGCGTGAATTTGCGTAGCAAGTAATCGATGAATAATTGACAATTTGTCAATACGGTAACACACCGTCGTTAATTCCGCCCCATTAATTTTTATATATAATTCATTTCGTTGATCGTGTCAGCTCAACGGATGACAGAAGAAAGTAAACAGAGATACGATAGTTCTTTAAAATTCAACAACTACCCATTGAAAGAGGATCCTTGTCCTCATTTCTGTCCAATCGTCAACCTTCACAATTCCTGATTGAAATAAATTAAAATGAAACTCTCACAATCAAATGACTACAGAAAATCTTCGCGTATTTCTCTTGTATTTCTCACAATATGGAAACAAAGAATAAGAAGATATTTCCGTGATAAGAAGTATAAAGAAGTAAACTCCGGAGTATTCCGTATACACAAAATCCCTGAAGTGATCAGCATGATCAGCATAATCAACGATTTCCCAAATAAAAACAGTAATCGTAAAACTTTAAGAACTGCATCATTCGTTGGGAATTTCCAGTGGAAACAGCGGATTGGATCGGCCGTTCTAGACAATGGGTTTATCGAAGATATTAAGAGAAAAATGCGGCAGGAAATTCGACCAGGTACCGGAAATTGTCCCGGTGCAATTATCCGGGAATATTAGTTAAAACGAAGCTTCCCTCGTCGTTTTCGCTTCCTTTCGACCACCGATAATCATTTATCTACTATTTTATTCCCAATTAGATATTAAAGGGTCACGATATCTCCGTATCGTGCTTTATGTAACTTTTATCGTTCAACCATCCTTCGATCATTAATATCGTGATCTCGTACGATCGAGTAAACATTTAAATATTAATATTCGTTGTGCGTGCTTGGTAAACAGAGACGTTCCTCAAGACGTGCACGATCCTCTTTGATAGGCGTACGATACACGCGTACATATGTGTTAGAAGCGAATTTAACACTAGAACTACTGATAGTTAACACGAAGCTATTTCTACCAAAACCAGCAAAATGACTGGTCTTTAAAAAATACGTAATAATGGAATATTTTTATATTTATTGATTTATTACTTTCTTACAGAAAGAATTGAATGTTATGTAGTACATTTTTCGTATTATTAATCCATCTGGGATAAGCCTAAACGAGAGTTGACACATTTATAAAATTGTAGGACCATTCATTTTACCACTGGTGTGGTATTTCTAGTGTTAGCATCTAGCGATCGATCTGGAATTTTCCTGATAACTGATATCGTCATATCGAATGATACGCGGTACAAATTTAAAAAACGTGTGGGAAGTTGTAGAAAACGAGGAAACTGGTTAATTGGGGTTTGATAAACAGATTGCAGGACTCTTCTACACTTTGACAAGTATCAGTCATTTTCACTGGTATTGGTATAAGTAGCCTTGACACAAAATTATTTTGTGTTTAAATACATAAAAAACAAAATAAAACTCATTATATTATTCTTTTAGTTATCGTTGCGAAAGTCATTACATCATTGCGGAAAAAAATATAACACGAAATAGGAATTTTAAAATAAAATTGTAAAACCAGTCAATTTGTCTGGTGTGGTAGTTCTAGTGTTAAATTCTATTTTGATAGTAAGCATTAAGTTTCTTGTGTCAGTGTACCTGTTTGCAATAGCTTATTTTGAAGTTCACGATAGGATAAAAAATATTTGCTACTTCTTGAATGTTTAAATACCCAATTTATGTGATTAGAAAATTTCGAATTTTCTTACAATGTTAAAGATACGATAAAAGAACGTTTCACTGCTGTGTACGTTGTTGAAATACTTGTAAATGATCGTACATGCATACACGCATGAGTGTATTTGCAAGTAAGGCTTGGAAGCGAGTTCATAGTCGATTTCGTCACTATCGACCATGGTATTAAGTTTCCTATCGATGCACCATCTCCAGGCAATGTGAGTGTAAATATGCATATCGTCGCTGCAAATAGCGCGGCTGGGTCCATTAACATGGCAATGGCTACCAAGTTTCTTTTTATAAAACGGTTTGCCCTGCTCAATAAAATACAGCGATACTTTCTACGACATGAGAGATACGTTCCACGTTAAACAAATCCCACGTTATACGGGACCCACAGCATAAAACTGATATAAATTCTTTTTTTTTCAGTAACGCAACTAATTCTGCATAGAAGTAACTGTCGCACGATACGTAAAGTCGCTGTTATCGTACAAAGACTAACGCGAAAATCGTAAATGTAATCTTCGAAACAATAGAAAAACGCACGCGTTTGCATGTTTGCAGATTTTTACGGTATTTTGCTTGTTCTGGGAGAAATAACGTAAGTCACGTTACGTTGAAGTAAATTTTAGTAGAGAAGAGAACGTTCTGGCCCTCTGAAAGTTCTGACGTACGAGAAATGACGTGTGTCACGGAGGAAAAGGGGGTAATGAAGGGCAATAAGGATAGTATAAGGGTGACAGGTGAAGTGTTTGAGGAAGGAGCTTGCGCAAGATCGAGATAGCTAGCAGAGAGAGGAAAGCCAGTTCCATTTTTCATTGGTGAATTTGTTTGTACAGCGGCTGCTGTCCATATTTGTTCTTCTGCCGCTGCTGCGGAACTGCACTTTGCATTTGTTTTCCTGTTCTACTCGAATGTAGACGCGCTCTTAGAAATGAAACCGCGTGTTTCTCTTTGCCACGATACAAAACGACGCCAGAATTGAATTAGTCGAGTGGTTCAACGTCCTTTCGCCTGATGGACTTTAAGAAGTGAAATATTTTACCCTCGCTGCTTGTCTTCCGCGATTTTCGCGCGAAATAACTGAAAGGGATTGCTTCCTAAGGGTAACTTTGTTCCTTCTGACGTAATGCGAAGGATTTAGACACAGTTAATAAAATCAAAAGCAAATTTTGATACATCAACCCTAAAATAAGCTCTGTTATATGTCCAAATATTTTCAAATTATTCTCATCGAATTACTTTGCCACTTTCTCAATTTCAATAGAAAAATATCGTGTTTTTACTCGTTTCCTGTTTTCAGTCCAAATGTCTCGTTTCATCCTATATTCTTCGTAAAATTCTTCCGCTAATCACTGCAAAAAAATCGCTTTCAACCCGAAAAAGTCCCTTATTATATGTTCAAATATTTCCAAACTATTCCCGTCAAATTCCACTGAAACCGGTTTAAATGTCCAAAATTGTTCATTTTCAGCTTTATATCTTCATTGACCAGAACTAACTTTTCATTCTAAACTCCTCTATCAAATTGCTCCGCTAATTATCCTCGAAAAATCCATCCTCGAAACGTTCCTTATTACATGTTCAAACATTTGCCAACGATCCTCGTCAAAACTATTGCGAAACGAAGCCATTAATATATGTATAAGCGTGATAAAGCGGACCCTTCGGTAAGAAGCTTTGCATGCGGCTGCATAAATAATCATCGTGACGATCCAACATTGAAAAGCGAACAGGGATGGAATACACGCAGTTCACAGAGACTCGGTGGTTTCAAATGGCGAATGGGAATAAGCTATGGTCGCAACCTCCTTTGATCCTGGCCTATTATATGCGTGAGCTTTCTGGACCACGTATGTCCTTTGCAATCGCGCGACCGTTAAGCCGCAGAAAGCAATTTCGGCTGATAAGTTCTTCAATTAAGCGAAACGCAACGCGCGCCTGTAGAACCGGCTTTTCGATGCGCTTCCAAGCAAATATGTATAACACGCGTTCGTCGAAAGATCGCGTTGACTTCGCGTGAGACATCCATTGACACGATGAAAACGAGAAAATCGATCGAGTGATCGATATTTCGATACGTGTGATCGGTAATAATCGATGCATCGAGAAACATTGGCAATTGATAGTCGATGACTGATATTACGTTCAACGAATTCAATTCTTTTTAGAGATTTCAAATTTTTTAGAATTAGATTATCGTAGTTTAGTTTTGAAGAGATCGAATAGCTATTTTCTATATTAATTTGAAGCTTTCAAATGGAATTTGTTCGTTTTAGAGCTTTTCCTCGGTATTGATTTTTCCAGGGTTCAAAGGTTCGGATTTAGAACACCCTGCTTACGATAGTAAGTGCTGTCCCTTTTTACGAATCGTATAACGACAGATTTTTTCTTTCTTTTTTTTTTTGTTAAATATATGGAACCCTTTTACTGATCATCCGAGTAGATAAGGCTCTTATTCGAATCACGAGGCGACTCGATAAGCCTGCATCTCCATCACGGCTCCTCGATAGTTCCGATTCGAATTGCATCCTGCCAGAGGAGACGCAGTCAGGGAAGCTTTGACTAAGGCAGAAGGTGATTGAATTAGCGAACAGCAGCAAACCGTGTGTTCAGCAGGAACGCAGGCCTGCCATTAACTTAATCAAACATTCCACTACAAGGTACCTAGTAACGGGGATGAGAAATCAAATATTCTTCCTCGGGTTCACCGTTGCTTCTAAATCTATAATGTGTTATTATCTGTCTTTATCACGCAATCGTGTAAATCATACTCGTAACTCATATTCACGACTAGACCGACATGAGAATGTTTATGAACAGTCGTATTTCTGCATATTTCTGCAGACATTAATACCTAAAGAAGTGAAATCTGTAGTTTCACGTCCTACAAATTGTAATGTTTATAACGAACATATACGAAATGTGATAATTTATAAATAGTACTCCTCTTCTTAATAATACAAGAATAATAATCCAATCTTTAACAAATTTGTCTCTAAACAGTAGCATTATACGAGTCATTTAGAAGTCAGCAACTCCGTAAATTGAAATTAACACTAGAACTGCCGATAGTTAACACGAAGCTATTTCTACCAAAACCAGTGAAAATGGTCTTTAAAAAATACGTAATATAGAATATTTTTATATTTATTAATTTATTAATTAATTACAGAAGGAATTCAATGTTATGTAGTACATTTTTGGTATTATTAATCCATCTGGGACCCCTAAACGAGGGTTGAAACATTTATAAAATTGTAGATCCAGTCATTTTCACTGCTGTGGTATTTCTAGTGTTAGCATCTAGCGATCGATCTGGAATTTTCCTGATAACTGATATCGTCATATCGAATGATACGCGGTAAAAATTTTAAAAACGTCTGGGAAGTTGTACAAAACGAGGGAACTGGTTAATTGGGGTTAGATAAACAGATTGCAGGACCCTTCTACACTTTGACAAGTATCAGCCATTTTCACTGGTATTGGTATAAGTAGTCTTGATACAAAATTATTTTCAGTTTGAATACATAAAAAACAAAATGAAATTCATTATATTATTCTTTTAGTTATCGTTGCGGAGGTCATTACATTATTGTGGAAAGAAAATGTAACACGAAGTAGGAATTTTAATATAAAATTGTAAAACCAATTAATTTGACTATGTGGTAGTTCTAGTGTTAAAAGAAAAATACCAATACCAATTAGAAATATTATTTCTCAATATTTACCTTGAAATTTGCAATTTGTTATACAACTAAATTTATGAAAACGAGTTATTTATTTTCCCAGCCATTCAATATTAACTATGAACTGAAGCAATGAAATGAAAAACTTCACAAGGGATACAGTTTGTTGGTTTGTCTTTCGAGAGGTCTATATATATCGATCGTGATTATGTTCCAAATATTCATTCTACATATACACTGCTGTATATGTCTCTATGTGTTGATACATTCTGCTGTGTTAATAAGTTTCTCATAGTAATTACACTAGATGAATTTCGCTGTATCTCTTTGAGCAAGCCTATCGAGATAAGCCTATATCTCATTCTGGACATTCGAAATGGATCGATCGTATCGAACAGATTCGCAACAGAACAGCCGGCAATTCGCAGAGAACGGATGCGATACGGAGGCGGAGTCTCCCGGCATAATTGCTTGGCAATATCGCAGCAACATCTACGTCTTTGATTGCATTACCGGTTCGATGTAACGCTATTAGCGAGCCGTTGCTTTAGTTACGCTAATTCGATCGCGTTTTCAGTTGAGTCACGGCGGAGGAAGCTCGCGGAACCGATTTGCGTCGGCTCACAGTGTCGTCTGACAATTTCCGGTGAACGCCCGTTAAGCTAAGTCGAACCTCGATTAATGTGCTACATCGACGCGTAAAATTGCAGCTAATTAGAGAATCGATCGAGCTAAGAAATTTCCCCGAAATCGAACGATATCAACACAGGATTATGGTTTTAATTATTATCCCACTTTAACATGATATAAACGCTAGATTTGGAAAAATATGAAAAGTAAAGATGAATATTTGATATTTCGAAGAGATATCGAATAATTATTTCAACGTATTGAATATTGAATATTTATGTTCTGGGATTAATGTAGGAATATTTCTAGTAAAACGATAGTTGCATTTTTTAGAATAAAATTAAAATCGATTCACTATCTCTCTTGTATTTCTCTATTATACCGTTCACTGTTTTCCTTGTTAATGTATTTACATGCCAGCACACATTCGCTCATTACCCTCGTGGAATTCAAATTTAATCACCTATAGTATAATCGATGCTTGGTAATTATAAACGAATGAACTTCTATTGGTTAATTATATCTATCCAGAATATCGTATTAACTAATTATATCTGTCTCTACGTTATCTCTGTGTAATGCCTCCAAAAGTTCTTACAAAATCATATTAAAAAGATTAATATCAAACTTGAAGAATTAATTTTCAACTTCGATGAGAAAATAAGAAGCTTCAGAATTTACTCATAAATTATTTTTGTACATCTTAAAACAACACTCTCGAGCCTGTACGATCATTCGATCTTCTCGCCGAGCTTACGTCAATCGTGAATCACAATGGTCATCTCCATCTGCGCAACTGCCAATTTACAGCCAATTCCACCGATCAATGTTTGCAACCATTAGCCGCGAAAACGATTGCACAAGCGAATATCAGAGTCCATCTTCTTGTGATCTTTCTCCATGCAAATATTTCTCTTATTTCTGCTTTCTTTCCTTATCCTCTTTTCAGCGACCGATTTTCGCAAAACTTGCCTGTGTTTAGCCTAAGGTCGCGTATTTCCACAGAAAGCTCGTAGTGTACCTTTAAGGGAAGTTACGCGTCAGGTGAAAAGAAACTAGGAAGGTTATTTCTCGAGCGTGTACACACGATTCGTCGCATCGATGCAAGCCAGAGCGGGCGTCTCGAATCGAACTAGCAAACGAGTTGCTTGAAATTTTCATGCCTCGTGTCCCGGGACCGCGTTATTCTTGCATCTCAGGGCGGCCATGACGACGCTGCACGTCTTGGATATAATTTCCTTCGAGAATTGCCCTAGCTACGAATTGTTCTTCCACCCTGCTGCACGAAAGGCGGAATCGTGACTTGTTTACTGCCGCTCATTTTCCTTTTCGGGGGTTGAAATATTTTCTTTGAGAAATAAGCGGCGCAATGATACGTAAAAGCGCCGAAGAATTCGTAAGGTGATAAAAATTTTACAGAAGACAATCGCGCGTAACTCGAGACACACGCGACTCGAAGATGTTCGAGGCGAAGGAAAGATACTGTGATTATCCACTTCAATTGCTTCAACTCTTACAAAATTACAACGGTTAGTAAGATTTAAGTGGAAGAGGAAACTAACTACAAAACGAAACCTGACATCAGAAAGACGAATAAAAGTTGTAAAACAAATCGTTCGAAAAAAAATCAGCTTTTCTCGCAAAACCAAAATTTGGTTATTGGAAATTTATAGGTATAAAATGTTCGACGAAGATCGTGAAGGAATCTGGTGTCGGTTTGGCTGTTTCGTGCAGCAAAAGGCGATCATGGACGGTTAATGGAAGATCGTTATATTTCGGTGAAGCGTAGCGAAGAGGGTAGCCTTCGAGGCAACTTGCTCCCTTCCGGTGGCTGTCTGGCTCGCTAACGCGATTGCTGAAGCATTTTCCGGGTAACTGTTGGAAAACAGGACAAGGGCCATTATATCGTGTGCTCGCTTCTATCCGTCGCTCCCCTGTCAACTTTCTTCCTTCCTTTTTCTCGACCCTTGGTTGCGCGAGGATTCATGGTGTCACGTTCCCTCTGCCCATGACAGTTGCCTATGTCGACGCAACATGTGCGCACGGCAAATTTCTCCCTCTTATGGGTCTTTCTAACAACTTTTAATTGCTCCCGACATAGATTCGGTTAATATAATTTAGAGAGCGAAACTTTGTTTCCGCTGAATAACAAAAATGAGAAACGCAGGAAAGACGTAACGCACTGAGCTGTGTTCCGCGAAACTCGAAATAGAAAAAGGAACGAAACAAGCTGCCCTTGGAAAAAATAAAAGGAACGTTAAAAAAGCAAAGTCGGATCGTTGACGAAGAAGAAAGTATTTTCGATAACGTCTGAAAAAGGTGAGTCTCTAAAAGCCTAAATGAAAAAAAGCTTTTAGAGAAGACAAAGAAGAAGAGAAGTGAGTTTAAAATTAAACGTTCACCCGTGCATGGCGTCCTATGATTTCACGTCGTCCATCGGACGATGAGAAATTTCCTCTAAATATAGAAACGCTCGCGACGGAAAGCCGCCAGTTATTATTGTTAAAAGGAGAGACGTGCACAGGTTGCTGTAATTTCTGGTACATTTGTCATCACCCCACCGTACAACTCTTGGCTTCGTTTACTTCCATCGACGAGAATAACCCCGATTCGCTCGATCGGCTGACTTTTATATAAAGAGAAAGACGTATAGATTAACGGTCGCGTAGATTAATCAATTTCCACGAGAACATCAATCGTGATCTAAGCTAGGAACTTCTGAAAAATTTCACTTATTCGTTCGATTAAGAGCTAGGAATTTTAAGTGAACTTTCGATTGTTTTGAACGGTACATCAAGAAGATTCTATTTACATTGCTCGTATCTATCGAAGATACGAAGTTAAAAGAACTCTGTTAATAGAGTTATATCTGGAACGAGAACAAGGAGAGGAAGCTTGTAGAAGGCTGCAGGGCTCGGATTCGCTTTTGTACAAGCGTAAGCGAGAGAAGAGAAACTGCAGAAGAAACGGCCACTAATGGGAGAAAACGTTCCTTTGATAAAAAGTACGGCTTCTCCCTCTCGATATTTATCGTTCGGGTTGCCCCGATCCTGTGCAAGCTTCTTTCGTAAACATCACGAACATTGTTCTCCTTTCCGTGCTTATCGTCCCTCCCACGATCTTGCCCTATTAACCTTCATTAGTATTCTGAGTTTAAGTACGAGCAGTCCCTGGCGCGTCAATATTTTGATACTAGAAGTAAAGTACACCTAAGGTCGCAAAAGTATACTTAAAAAGAGACGAAGCATCGTTGACGTGGAAGCACAAAATCGATAAGATGAAGTCAATGAAATTAAATGTTTTTTTCTAGCATTGTTCGATACACTGGTATAATTTTATCAATACTCGCAGCCAAAGAAAAAGTATCGATCCTCTGGGAACTGTTCAAAATCATTTTCTCTTCACTGAACGTGCGTTTACTGTTTGTGAAATAGGATTATCAAATAATAGGAAGATATCAGGATATCATCGAACAACGTTCAAAAGTACGATAGAGATCTTATGCACGGTATTTTATATTCCACGTGTAAAATAAAATTATTTTAATATCGAAAAATAATAGATACAATATAACGTATCAATCATAAGTACCTTTAGTTTCAAGTTTTCCGCTCAAACTTTCTTCGTCGACTCTCACAAAAACTTTTCTTCAGACATCCCTTTCCAAACTTTTTCCAACTTTTACCATCTAAACATTCCTTAGAAAGTATCCAAGTTCGCGGAAAGATACGCAACAACCACACAAATACAAAATAGCGCTTAGTGTTACATAGATTTGATAAAACACAGAGAGTTCTCTTTGAAGCATCAGCTGTGATAATTTAACTTGATCAGTCAGTAATTTTGCCGAAGGATGAAAGATTCTGTCGAACGTTACACAAATCCATTTTTTACGAAAATTTTATTCCTTTTTATTATCTCTTTTCTTACACAAGGCGTTAAGAAAGCGAGCAATTCTAGACATCGGGACGTAAAAAAGAGTTTATCTACAAAAATATCGTTTGAACTTTTATTTTTCCAATTACGAACGATGTAATTTCGCATTAGTCACGTTAATTTCCTAAGTACATTGGCTGGTTTCTTACCCTTCAAAATTCTTAAATACACTCAACAAATCAATCTCCCAGATTTTCTTCAATTACCAGTACATCGTCTTCACAAAATCCCCATTCTTTTTTCCAAAAGTTAATACAAATCGATCACTCGCCCGTTCTTCTAACTCAACGTCAAATCCTCGCTAATTACAAATAAAAAGTACCAGCGAGTAATACCATCGTCTATCAAAAATTCTGTTGTGACATAACAATATGGTAGTTCGTCCACTGCCAAGAATAGATTTTTCTCGACGTGGTTCGTCATTACCGGACACCTCTCTCGACGCTTGCAAATGTGTCTCTCCCGACCCACTCTTCCGCGTCCAATTAGTCGATGCGACAATGCAGCCTGTGGTTGCTCGCAAGTTTGCACGAGCTGGCGATATTAACGGATGACGACGCGGTCATTAGAGATTCAGGGATTCGCGAACCTGATAATTGGCGACGCGTCCATGCATTCGATGTTCTGGAACGGATCTTCGACGACGTTCGACGTACTGCAACTCATTTTTGTCCTTGCCCTCTTTATTCGTCGATCTTCGGAATTTATTTTGAACGAGCTTGAATTTTCGAAGATCTGAAAGATCTCTTGGGAATATTTAATTTAATTTCGATTTAATTCGTCGTACGGATTGTTTGGAATCGTTCAGTTCGAGTAAAAAATATTAGCCAATTTTTAAATTAAAGTTTTAACTTCAAATACGCTTCTTACTAAGCAATTTATTAATTACATCAGCTGATCGTTTGCATACCGAGAATCTACTCCATCTTACCTCTCTCCCTTTTCTCAATTCTCAAACACAAACAAGAAAAGACAATACTTCCCTAACCTAAATTCCTAACAGAGCACTCCACAAATTCTCAAACGAGAAAGCAAAGCCACTAACGACCAATTAGAATCAGTTAACAATCGCCAATCACGATAGATACCAGTCGAAAAAAGCAAATAGTATAACCGGAACAATTTCAAGAATTCGAAACGTCCATAGCATAACAAGAAGAATGGTGGTAAAATGGACAAAACTGTGATATCAATGGTCGCGACGATACGGATGCTGTATCGATCAACCGAGACGCATTAATCGTGATTTGGCGAAGAAGGCTGGCTAGTCTAGAAATTCCATCGAACCAGAAGATTTATGGGCAACGAAAATTGAAGGAAGCGGCCGCGTGTTGGTGACGCAGCCGCGTAATTTTTCAGCCGTTTACCAACCGGCCATAAATGAGACGGTGCAGATGCTTTATGACAGGTTGAACCGCGATCTGCGCGTGGCGTGTTCGCGATTTAACGCGCCCTCTGATGGGAATTGATAGCTATGGTGTTCTGTGTACGCTTTACTGGCATGTGTTTAATGGATAAACAGGTTGATTGGTTTAATTTCAAAGCGTCGCGTTCACCGCTGCGGAATTGATGTTTTGTTATGTGCGAACTATTGTCCTTCCTCGGGAAATGATTGATCCACTCGTCTTGGGACGATCTTTATTTGCTTCTTTTTTAAATCGTTAATGGAAGGAATGGACAATTGGGAATCGAAACTCGTTACGTTCCCCCAAGTTTGTTTAATGGTTGTTCGAGTTTCTAAATGAACGTAGCGAAGGGATGGAAGTAGGAAATCGAAGAGGAATATTCTTGATAACTGTCGATGTACTTGTTTGGTTCGACCGAATTGATGAAAGGTGGGATCTTCTCTTTAGATTAAAGCTAGAGTAATTAAAATTATCAATTTGTAATTTTTCATAAAAATATTCTAAGGGACATGGATGATTTTTTGTAAAGATCTTTTCCTTGCATTTTCATTTCTTCCATCAGAGTTTTATACTTCCGCCGATCGTAGTTCTGTCGTTAAAATTGCACGATCTACAATCTGGCATATTAAAATTATCAATTCAAATTTCACAAAATTCTCAGAACATCGTGGCATATAGAAAATATTTAAAATATCTAAATATACGTAAAGATATTACAGAGACTATGTATTATAGGGACCAAATATGTTACTGACATTTTCTCCATTCTTTCCAATGCTTCAAATAATTCACCACAAATTTCCAAATAACTGAAGAAGCTCATCATCGGAACAAAGACACGAATAGAAGAAAAAAGACAACCAGATAAGAGACGTTCTAAGGAAGAAGTTCGATTTTCTTTGGGAGTACCTGGTCGAAAAAGCGCGTCTACTCAGTCGACTGGCGCAAAAGGTCGACGACGAATCCTCAGCCCAAGCATAAAGAGAAAATGAAAGACTGTACGCTTCGAACAGGAACTTCTGAGTCTTTCGAGTCGGAAAGATATCCTCGAGCGCGCCTTGGCAATTGCCATCCAGAAAATAATGTGTATTTTCTTTCTCAGTGCTCGGCTCGATTCAACGGTTTTCAGACGCTTGCCAAATAACTCGACCAACTTTCAGAAACGCTGACTGTCACTAGTTGATTAAAAAAAAAAAAAAAAAAAGGAAAGAAAGAATAAGAAAGGAGAAAAAATAAGGAGTCGTTGGGGTAGATGTTGTAGGTTGTTGAGAAAAATGGGTTGCAGGTATTATGAAGCTTGAAAAACACCAAGATGAATTCTTTTATATTCCTTTTTTTTTTTTTAAATTACGATGCTTGCCACTGTGGAGCTGCAAGGAAACTTTTTAATTGGACCGTGCGCGCTCTGGAATTCGTTTACTTGATTGTAATCTCGTAATTAGAAACGATACAATGTCTTAAAACTCTGTTATATTTTTAGATTCGTTTAAGTTAGAAATTGGTAACTTTTTGGATATTCGATTAAATTAGAATATTTTCGATTAATTGTCATTTCGAATTAAAACCGACAGAATATCGTGGAACTATTTTTCTTTTTCTTTCAAGAAAATTACAAAATATTATCTTTTACGGGTACTTGATGTGATTAAGTTCTCCGAATCCTCGATTTTACAGCTACTAATCCATCACGTGAGTTCCTGGTACAAAGTACTTTATTATTAAAGGGGTGCAACCCTTATATCCACTCAGACTAATTGTAAGATCGCTAAATTAATTTGGCGACAATCAACAAAACCACGTATCTAGGAATATTAGGAGGAATGTATTTTCCTTCCTCCGAGCTTCCTTTCCTCTTCGTTAATTTTCCATCGTTTCGATGTCACTCACGATCGATAGCAGTCGAGGTAGCC
This sequence comes from Bombus soroeensis, assembly GCA_014737365.1. NCBI lineage: Eukaryota > Metazoa > Arthropoda > Insecta > Hymenoptera > Apidae > Bombus > Bombus soroeensis. The sequence continues at coordinate 1,724,367 of JACXIL010000216.1, read as the reverse complement.
TCACGTTCCGCAAATATTGTTCGTAAGTCTCATCGCAGACTGAGTGTTTCTCTCCCTAAGGAAAATAAATCCGATCGTGTTTCTCTACTCGATATATTTCTCTACTATCCTAAAAAAACTGTCCTAACTACATACGCTATGCTTTAAGTAAAAAGATTAGATAAGACAAAAGCTCGTTTCGTTATTTTCGAAAAGAATCAACCGACTGCGCTTCTAAATTTCTCATAAGTGCATAAAAATTTCCAATCTACTAGTAAAGGAAAAAAGAAAAGCAAACGAGAAACCGTCCGGTGGAAACTTTCAAGAAGTATTAAGAAAGTTTTGAGGCAATTACCTGTCTCGAAAAATTTTATCAACGAAGATCCTCATGATAACCCAGTTTCCTTGTGTATCGTAAACGAATAATCGTTCCAGAGGTACACTGACGATGCTTTTGAAAATTGCCAACGATTACTGGGTACTAGTATAGGTGTATTGTATTAAGACTTTGCGAGTTTTCTTTAAATATAACGAAAGAAATTTCTTCCGCTGGATCCATTCCCAGTTTTAACTACCGCAAGCACTTGGAAAGTTTTCGAAAGGGAAGAAGATGAAATTTAACACGACCTCCGACCGATTCCTATAGAAAAAGTTTGCTTCGAAAAAATTTTTCATTATATCGGTGATTTCAAAGGAATGAAGATAGAAAAAGAAGAAGAGAAACGATGAGTTTAATAAACTAGCGACGAGCCATTGATGCTGGGATGGATTGAAAATTCAGTTCGTTTATTACACAGCACTTTCAAGGAGCAATACGGAAAGAGCGACAGAATTTGCACGACGAAGGAAAGTTCAAATTAAATCCTGTTTAATTCTATTTTTCGATTGTGACAATCTTCTGTCTCCGATGAGAGAGAGAGAGAGAGAGAGAGAGAGAGAGAGAGAGAGAGAGAGATAGAGGCAGAGAAACGAACAAAGAGGAAAGAGCAAAGAAGAACAGAAGGGAAGAAAATGAGAAAGGAAAAAAACCGAGAACTCTATTTACGAGCACCGTTTCAACCAGCCGGAGCAGGCTTTAATACGTTTCAATAAACCTATCCGGTACAAGAATCCGCCGTTTACTCGATTTACCTGAGAAACTGGTACGAGTAGCCTCTTTCCGTTCCCCTCTCCACGCTCTGTTACCTCTAACACAGACTCTCGTAGCGTGATTGAGACGAAAATTTCTGTGAAAATAATCGATGGAGAGAAATGATTAATGAACTTGGCGATTTCCTCGATTTGCATTCACCTCGTAAGTATATTGTGTTTCAATTTCGTTATTCGAACGAATGTGCTAACTGAGAATAACCGCTTGCTGTCCATCGATGGTAATATAAAGTCTCTGTGCGAACAATTGTTTCAGAGGGATGGTGAAGGAAATTGGTGATTTTTAGAGCATCGCTTTCAAACTTTTTTTACAGTTCATATTCAAGTCATATTAAAACCTATTTGAACTTAAGGGATCCAACTATGGGGAATAGCGAGTAATTCCAACATAGAAATTCTTCGAGGATTTCAATCAAAAACTCTAAGATTCTTAATAGATCCACCTTGGTATGTTAATATAATAATAACGAAACAATACATCGCGACCTTAAGATACCTACAGTTAAAGAAGAAATATCAAAATTCAGTAGTAGATATAACATAAGAATAAATAACCACCAAAACCCATTAGTTACTCAATTACTTGACACGACAGATCAGATCCGCAGGCTAAAAAGATATTACCCTTTAGATTTAAGCATTAGATTCGACTAGAATCAAACATACGATAAACACTTATTATTCAAGTTATAGTAACACGCCAGAATAACTTGCTTATAATTCTCAATGAGAATTGATTGTAAAATTCTCCCAAATAAAAAAAAAAACAGTTCATATTTTTCTATCTTTCTATCTTTTCTATCTTTCATCTATTAGATGGATTAGCCATCGCTCTTAAAATTTTTCATTCATTCGTTGTACACATCTTTGTTAATAATGTAGTCGAAGTCTCGATATTCAAAGAAATAGGAAAAAATATCGAAGAATTAGGGAGATGTCTTCCACTTCTACTATCGCCACTATAATTTATCTCACCGTGTTACTATAATATATCTTCTAAATTTATTATTTAAATATCAACTCTAGTTTCAAATCCTTCGTTCACTTATTTACATTTGCAATTTCTTTACATTTGTACCACCTGAGAATTTCGTATTTAATTTATTTATTGATATCCTTGCTCTGCTCCCTTATTGTTCTAGCCATTGGATTTAAATATCAACTCTAGTTTCAAATCCTTCGTTCACTTATTTACGTTTGCAATTTCTTTACATTTGTACCACCTGAGAATTTCGTATTTGCATGAAACGATCGCGACACGGCTTTGTAGCATCTAATTTATTTAACATTTAATAAATCTATCGCAATAGGGTTGATGAAAGGACGATACAACGAAAAGGGAGAGATTATTTGATTCGCGATATGAGGATGAACGTTTAATTAAGCGCGAGATTGCGGTTCGCGCGTTCCTCTCGAGAAGCCGGAGCAATTAACGATGTATCTGGCGCGGGGCAAACAGAATTTTCGATTTCTTTGTTTGACTTTCCGTTAATCGCTACCGTGGCGTACAAACAGCGCCGTGGATTTTTCAATTAGCAGCCTCTAGTAGACCGGTTGTTTGAACGTCCAACCCCACCATCCGGCCTTGTTGGCGTAATTAACGAGCAATCGCGATTCACATCTGGAACATCACTTTGTCCAGCTCCGATCCGCAAATCCTACCAAGCATACGTGTTTTGCGCAATGAGCGTTCAGAATATTAGTTGAATGGTTGGAATGGTTTCATGCCTTCGCGTAATGTTTGGGAATAGAAAATGAAGGAACGTTTGGGAGTTTGCATGGTGTTTAGGTGTCCGATTGCAATTGAGAATGTTTAATCGTTGTCCCAATCGGTTTGGGATTTCACGCGTTTCCAAGTTGTTCGATACGATTCCGAATTGGGTGGAATTGTATCCAACGAACGTAAAGCGTCTCATTAGTACAAGTTTTACAAAAACTTATTAAGGTTTATTTAGTCTGAATGAATAATTTTTGTGGTATTTTTGGTACAAGAATTCACTGCTCTTTTTAAAGGATGTTGTCTTCGGGAAAATTTTTGTTGTAACGAACACTTTGATCAGATGGCAGACAAATACACTTGAAATATAATTTCCATTAGGAGGTCCATTTTCCAAAGAAAGTTATACGAATCTGAAACACCTAAACTTCGCTATGAACGAAGCTAAATGATCTCTTCCATCATCTTCCATAATACAGCCACCATGTAATTGTACGAAAATATCGTACGTCAAACATATATCGTAGTAAATTTCCATTCACTAAATAAACCCTATTTACCAAAATAACCGGCGCGAATCCGAAACACGTAAATCCAACTTCAGTATACCAACCCTTCAGCATCGTGTATAAATACACGTTGACGCGCATACCACCATAGAAAAAGCGAAACTTTCCACAATGGAGTTGATGGTAACAACAAGTTAACGACAACAACAAGTTAACGACAAGCAACAGCGAACGCGCGTCAGAATGTCGAGGCCAGAGCGGAAAACGTTTCCATGCTATTGGTCCCGGCACTTATGGCCGTCGCTATACCGCCGCCACTATCGACGGCAATCCATTTATCGGTCGGCCACTATTAATGGTCCATGCGTACATGGATTAACGTGCACGAGGACGATCGAGGAAGCGCCCACGCGCAAACTACGCCACCGGTATTGTGGAGTTTTTGGCCGTGGCCACGTAATATCCTCGGCTAGGCCAGTGGGTAAACTGGTTTTGGGGTTGTACGTTCACCATACCGAATCACGACGAACCCTGGACATTGCATTAAATCTGATGGACCGTGTGTGCGCCACGCGCGCGTTCCTGGTTACCATTTCGTTTTAGTTAACAATATGTGCCACACTGTTGAGATTTTACGTGGATCGAAGTACGGGGTTGGTCGATTGTTTGTCGAACCACCGTATCGGGTTGGTGATTCGCTGTCGAGCTTGGTGAAATTGTAACTGGTATTTGCGATCGATATCGAGCTGATTGTAGCTGGTATTGGCTTTCGATTCCTGTCAAAAGTCACGATTCAATGAAACCTCGGACACGCGTGTGGATATTGTTGTAATTGCTCTCGGCTATAGGGATGATACTGATGGCGTATGTCAATGACCATTTTCTGCTATTAATGCCCGCTCTTCCTATACGCAGATTTGTCTGAACATTAAAAGGAAATTTTTGTTGATTCTTTGATTTGAATGTCGTTTTATCGTCATCGAAAGGAATATTTCTTTGAATTTCCGTACGATACAAGATTTTTTTCTTTTAGAACGATGCCGATGGACAAGAGGGTTGCAGAAACGACGGACAAGGAATTATTATTGAGAACGGAACAGACTGGTCAATTCCAGAAGGCTTACTGTTGCCGGATTCTGTCGTTGAATCGTCTTTATTCTCGATATAATCGTGAAATCCGCCTATTTCCGGCCGCACAAATACGCGTTACAGAATTCCTTGGACTTTACGGTGCATTAAACTCTCGATTAATTTTACCTTGTACCGTGGAAAACAAAATTCAGCAACTTTTAAGCGAATTAAAAAACTGTGCTTCATCGATAAGCTGTCAACAAGTTTTCCATTCATTAAGGAAAAAATCCTAGAAGCTCTTGCTCTCGTCTTTTCTTCATTATACGGAAATTTTTAACATAGTACCTCGGGAAGCATGAAAAGCAACTCCAACGCCATAAATTTATAATTATTCACGCTATCTTCTTATAAAACACATAAATCGACGAAAATAAGATTTCTTTTTCCTAATGTTCAATACTAATTGCATACTCGAGCAATAAACAATTTTTTATTTTATAAAAAATAGAGAAGATTATTTTGATCTTTAAAAGGTTCAACTTTAACGTCATAATTTCATGAAAATACGTTTACTCCGACGCAATGGAAGCCTCGTACACTAAAAAGCAACCCTCCAATTCACGGCTGGCTAAATCGTTCCCCGGTCCCAAGAACCCAGTTAGAAGCGGTGTGTAAGTAGTAACGTCCGACTTGCGTCAGCCAGCACTCGCGCCCGTGGCATTCTCTTCCAAATATTTGTCGTCCCCTATCCGTTCACCCCTGCGACGAATTAACCTTTCCACCCTCTTTCACCAATTTATTACGCCATGTAAAAGGATCTGTCTAACGTTTTCGCTTTTCTTCCGATGCTCTAACGGAGTGTCAGGGAAAAAGGTCAAAAAAAGAGGTCTCGGCTCGCGAATGGAAATTAGGGAGGGGAAAACGAGAAAAAGGAGGACAACCTGCTGGTGGACGTAGATAAAACGCCTTTCTCGGAGGGTAACGGAAACAGGCGGCTGGAACGAAGGACAGAGAAGAAGGCCGTGCGAGAGAAAGAGACGACGAAGGGGATGCGCGAGGATGGGATTGAGGCAAAGCTTTGTCCACAGGCGTACTGTTCATTTGCCTCTGACAGAACGGATTAAAGGGATTCGTTCGTTTCGTGGACTGAGCGCGTTCTTCCTCTTCCCTGCGATCCCTCCAAGCCGCGCCCTCTCTTTCTCGCTCTCTCTCCCCTCGTTTTCCGGGGGTTGGAATTGTTTGCGGGCATCGAGTGCACCGAATAGACGCGCGCGCGAGTTTACGTGACGAAACGCGAGCAGAGGAACAGTCGGGTAAATGGAACGAGCTTTTATGCCACGATACACGCCTTTCACTTCCTTCTCCAACCCTCTTTGCAGCCAACCCCTCGACCGCGACGATTTTCCTCTTCCTTTAGCGAACAACCATAAGTCGCGGCGATGTTTATCAAACGCTGCAAAGAATTAAGCTTGTTACTGCAATTGTTGTTACATTTAACGTTCTAAGAACAGGATTAGTATCGAAGATGAATAGTCGCGATGATTATTAGGATATCTTGGTACTTAGGATATTGTATTCTGTGGATGATAGAGATAGTTGATCGAAACGTGATACGATACTATATTTGCCATATCTTTCGGTGCACGAACCGCGATAGAAAGATAATTAGCCGCAGAAGATGTTCTCTAGTCTTGTCGTCTTTTTGTCAGAGACGCACGACTCGCGATCGTCTTACAGAGTTCTTCATCGGCTGAAAATGTTTTATAGCGACGACGCGGCGGAGTTGTTTGCACTTCCGTTTCTATTTCGACCGGTGGGTTTGGTCTTGCGCAGACAGTCGCAAAGCAATTACGAAGTTTCTATTCGAAAAAATGTTGTTCTTAGGGAGAGTTGAGGAAGAAAATAACGAAGGACAAAGATATATATATGTACAGCTTTGTTTCTTTTTTCCAAACGTTAAAGGAACTCTGTATTTGTAAGTTGTTGGAAGAAACATATTTTTGTGGATTCTTGGGCTCGAAATTGACCTATTTAAAGGAAGACTCGTTATCGACCGACTTTAATCGCGAGTCGGTTAATTGCCGGAGTTTTGTCGAAGTAATCAGGGAATATCTTTTGCGCAGTAACCTCGATCATTATAATTCGGGCTTCATCCTTCGTTGAACGCTTCTATTTATAAACGTGTGAATCACGAGATACAAGGCTGAAGATATGTAGTTCCTATATCTCTTGGCTTAAGCTTTAAAATCAGGACAATATGGGTATCGGCAACAGCAGAGAAATTGTGCTTCACCTTCACCAGTATCGTCAAGAGGTTTAACTCGATTTTCTCTTTGGAAATTTTATTCTATCTCAACTTCGCGAGTTTTACTTTCCAGATAGCGGCAACTTTCTTCTTCCGAATGCCTGAATATATTCTTGTCTCAAGAATTCCAGAAAATACAAATTCCTGTGGTGTCATACGGTTGGTTTTCTTTATCCTGTTTGAATTGTCTATATGCCATTTTTACTTCGATCTCACAGGTTATACAAATTTATACAGTAAGCCCCATTTATATACCACAGATAGTAAGAAAATCAACAAGAAACCCCCAAATCTCAGCTCCGCTCCTCGTTCATACAAAAGCCTTACTTTCAAGAACTTCAAGAAATACAAACTTCTTTATCAAATTACTTATAAAAAAGATTATAAAATACTTTACAAAATAGCTCCTATATTCTCATTTCAATGCCACGGATTATACGAAAAGTAACAAAGCCCTAATCCATCTTCATCCCTGAAATTCTGAATCAGGGGCTGCAAGAAAAATGATTTTTTAAGAAATATGTCCCTTCAACTCTTTTACCGTCATTAGACCACGGATGTTTATGCAAATTCGTATTTTTACGAACTACAGAAATAAAATTCAACTACGACTAATCAATTTAATCTTCAGATACTATAACGAACACCTAATCTTTAAGATGTTACCGTGGAGCATCTTTCAAATGGATTTTTTACAAACTGTCCATCCATTCTATGAATTTGTGCATCCTCAAGTTTTACAAAAACGCATGACCATCCGCAGTCTAACGATCGTCATCCGTTCAGATCCTAAAAAAAAAAAACTATTGGTTTCTTAAGAACGGATGTACCTTGTTTCGGATTCGAAAAATTCTGCCGGATTTGCGGGGCAGCTCCTATTAAGCAGGGCAAGAGGAGCTAGCTGGGCGTCTTTCGCGAAGCCGATATATCTTTGGTAGCGCGTCTGTCGACCATTCGTTCTGCTCGTTGGCCAAATCCTCGGGATCCAATCCCATCCCATTTCACCGTCGCCCTTTTTCGAAGCTGCGCGATCGGCGATTCTCTCGCTTCTTCCTTTGTTCCTGGCCGGAAGGGGATTAGGCAAGGCGGCGAACGAACGTGGAGACGGGAAATGGAAGTGTCAGGGACCGGCCGTGATAATATCCGGCCAACGTTAACTAGCTTCTTTTCCCTAACGCGAAATTATCTTGACCGAGGTGAATCCTGGATCTTAGGTACGACCCATTGGGATCGGTTCAATGGAAGAACTGGACTAGCCAAGATGGAAATGAATTTGTTCTACCGACTTCTGTGGTAAACCGTAGCATACAGCTTGGCAGATTGCGGAAAGGGACAATGTGGATGTTGAGATTTTCTTGTAACCCTTGGTCGACCATTTTTCGGACGCAAATGGATAAGATGGTTTTTGTTAGGTTTCTTACAATCTATGATATATTCTATTGAGAGATATAGCGATTATTCTGTGCACTTTTAAGATCTTTCTTACAAGTAAGCTAACGTAAGTAGAGCGTCTTTTTAAAAAGTAGTAGAAGTTTGTAATGATCAGACAGAGTAGCGCGTGGTCGAATCACTTTCAATCGGACAGGTATAATCGATACGAGGTTGCGTAGGCAAATTTGCGAGAAGTAAATAAATAATTTAAGAAATTATTTGTCATAAATCGTTCGGAAATAGAATAATTTCGGACCGTAACTAACAACAACCCTTAAGAACGCATTGTTAACAAGTAAATTTTCATGCTTCCCAGAGGGAAGTATTCTAAATGAGCTACAATCTTGTAAAGGTAGTAGATAGATCACTTTGGAGCTTATTTACCTCTAGTGTCTCTTAAAGTTGTATTTTCTTGCTTTCTAATTTCCATCGTTAAAGTTTTACGAGTAAAAGACGGTTAAGCGGTCAACGCGAAGAGATGTTGAAGCTTGGACGAGTTTCTTTGTCACCTTTATCGAGTAGGATTGATATTAAAGATCTGCTAAAATGTCCAAAGACAGCCGGAGAATTTCGTTTTGCTGGGAACGAATTTATCGGACATGGTTGCATAGTTTGCGTAAAGCTAGCAGCGTGGATCCTGTTTGGCGCAGCTTTGCGATCGCTAGAGGAACGTGGACTCGTTACGACGCTCATAGAACTTCGGAAAGTGCTCACCCGCTTCAGGGGGTGCATGAGTTTCGAAAGATACGGCCAGCTTCGAATAATTGTTTCCCAATTTTCTCAACTATTTGATATTTCATACAATATATACGTATAACTTTCAGAATATGATTGTGAAAATATCTCAGTACAAACCAGGCTTTGCACGTTAAATATAAAATTTTACAAGCTACAATTGCAATTAAATAAGGAAGAGACCAGAGTCGTTGCTACAACTAGAATCGTATCTCTTGAGAATCAATATTTTATTTATTTTATAAACTTCCTATCGAACAAGCAAATAAAAGTAAGGTGTCGTTTTTATAATACAATCTGCTCCTCTAGAACAGTTGATTTATTTACATTATATGTTTATTTAAACCACCTTATTTAATCGATTCGTCGTTTAGCTCTAACAATACGCGAACAAGGGGTAAGGACGAACATCTCGTTTGGCGAATTCCAAGGGTGAAAACGTCTCAAGTATTTTTCTCTCGTCGTCCTGGGCATGCACAAGACATTTTTCTATCGTGAGGAACGCTCAAGAAACCACGAAAGAAGGAGGAGGAGTACTAGACAGGACAAAGGCAAAGACGAGGTAAGAAAAAGGGGGTAGAGGGATGGAAACACCCCATCTGATCCCTTCTCGACCGCGAGAGACGTTTCACGGGACAATGAATCGAGCCTCCTACGTGCTTCGACTTTCTTTCGAAATAAAATGTCTGTAAAGATGCTCGTACCTTATGAATTTCTGTGGCGCTTAATTAACGAGGCGTCTGCAATTAGCGGATGCTGGAATCTTGCCGAGAAGTCTCGCTGATTGATCAAAAGCCTGTTGCTTGATGATATTCTGAGTGGAGTTGAAGGAAACTTTCGTCGTGTTGGATCGCAGTTTACGAGTGTTTCCGTTTATTATATCTTCATAGTAAGACGGTAAGTTTAATAATATCACAAATTTCAAATATTAATTCGTCAGCCGAAAGAATGATATTTCTGGTGATTTTATCAATAAATTCTAAAGATATAAATTTATAATATCTTTTGGCCATTAAATCTCTTCTGTGACGTAAACGCGAATTTATAATATATTTAAATTGTTCAGAAATGGCGATCAAAACTTCAGTAGTGGCATTTATCGATCGAAACAGAAATAACAGCACAATTCTAATTTTCCTATAAATTCCAACAATATTTTATAATATTCCCTTGCATTATAAAATCTACGCAACCGAAATTAACATAAATATACCAACAGTAAAAGAATGATAATACAGAAGTATCGTTATGTATCAAAGATATCTGTGAACCCTGACTTTACGTGGAAGACAATCGGAACTCGTACGAAGATTATGCGACATACAATCACGACGTGAATGATTCTATAGAGAAGCGTAATCCGTATGGAAGCGTACGCGTCACCGTAATTTATTCCAGTAGATTAGAACAAGTCGGTTAAGTAGAATCAGACTGTTGCAGTCAGCCGCTGCGCTGGGCCGTGCCCGTTGGAAACGGGCCAATGTTGTTCGAACGCGCGATGTCGTGCACGATACGCCGCTCGAACAAGACCGCAGACACGGCCGTGTACATGGAGCCGTCGACGTTACCCGATACAAGCAGTTACAACGATTATAAGACTCGTTATCGGCCGTTTGAAAAATTTTCGAAAGCCGACTAAACCCTCCATAAACGTCTGTGTTCGTCGATCCAAAAAAAAGCATGTTTTAATGGAACGATGGAGAAAGAATCGACGTGAGTTAATGAAAAATCAAATCTACGAAATAATATAAGTCGTTTCAACAGTGGCTCGCGAAACTATTTGAAAACATATCATAAAAAATTTTGAGCAGTTCTCGATTTTTTCATTTCTTCGAGCTCCATTTTCAAAGTTGGTATTTTTAAAAGCAAATACAGAAAACCAAGGGTGGATTCGGTAGGTTCATTAGTAGCAGCCTGTGGAAACAATATGGACGTTATGTACGGCTCTTGTTGCAGAATAACTGAATCTAAATTCATAAAGAAAGATGAATTATATTATTGCAAACAAAAGATACACGAAACAAAAGATCGGAAACAAATGATACGCTTCTCTATAATTTTAGATGAAGAATCTGGAGCATTCATACTGACATTTCATATGTTACGATTTACCGTTGGAAAACAGCATTTTCCAACGAATAAAATCAATAAGGGATAACGCGCGATTGTCTAAAACATCGTAACGATTGATTAATGGATGATTGAATTGGCATTTAGTAAACGTGAAATTACAACTAGATTCGGAAATGAAATACAATGAAACGTTGAATATTATCAGCGTTCGAAATAAGAACCATGAGTGTGTAAACGAACACTACGATATTCTATATTTCGAAGAAAATTGATCCATTTCGAAGCTTGTGCTACGTATTGCAACGATACCCGACGTATTTCCAATAACAATCTATCCGATTATTGTTACATTTTCCCATCCGCCGATCCTTCCAGTATTAGTATCGATTCTACGAGCAACTCTTTCCTCGGTATACTCCGACCTCCTTTTTTCTACCTTTATCTCGCAACCCTCCAACGATTTAGATCACCGACAAAGGAATTCAACCTCCTGAGAGCGCGAAACGAAACGAGAACCGACTAGTTTTTCCTTTCGTTGCTACAAAGAAGTAAAAAAAGATAGGAAAGAACGTAACGTAACGATCGATGTATCGTATTGTAGAAAGACAGAAAAAAAAGGACGAAAGATCAGAGTTACACACGGAGAGCTGTCTTCGGTCGTTCGCGTGGAAAACGTGGCTGATCGCGTGATCGTCAGGCTCTCTTTTTAACGAGGGGAACACGCGAGGAGGGCGCACAAACGACAGCCACCGTGAGAAAAATTGGATCTTCCGGTTGGCCGACTGCGTTACAGGCCGCGGTTCGTACCGGAACGACGTCGGTATATTTGCGCGGCTATGAATAATCAATAAACCAGCCGCACAGGAAACGGTAAACAGATGTATCTCCGTTAACCTGAAGCGGGACAAAAGGGAACACAGAGCGAGAGGCAAAAAAAGAAAGAGAAGAACAGAGAAAGAATCGACGACAAACGGGAAACACACGGTCGGCCATTTCCAGATTAGATCGCTTCGATTTTTCTGCTCGTTCACGGGTGTCCTCTGACAAAGAGGAGTCTGTTTTATCGGCTATTCGTTCGACCGCCGTTTTTCGTCCAAATATACACCGTCGGACAAAAGTTTCGAACCGCTATGGTAAACCGATGCAAAATCATGTGCTTGAGATTCTATTAGGTCATCCGAAAAGTTTCTTTCGTTTCATAAAGTGATAATAGATGAACAACAATTTCTGTTTTATATTATTTTATTGAATTAGGTATGATCATAATTCAATAAATTAATATAAAACAAAAAACATTGTGCGTCCATTATTTCCTTACAAAACGAAAGAAATTTTTCGAACAAACTAATAAATCCGTATCTTTCAACTTCTGAAACAAATCGTGTAATGAAAGTCGTACAACTTTGCTTTACATCGAACTCGAGTATTTAAAGAAAATGTTGTCTTAGAATTTCATCTTTCATCTTTGGACAAATTTTTAACGAAGGATCTATTCGAGCGAACAAAATTGTATCGTTAATATCTACATTGTTAAGTTTGAATTAATAAAACAAATAGCAAGAGATTTTTATTTTTATTGTAGGTACACCTTGAAAAATGGTCGTAAACTTTTGACTAATAATGTATGTACATGAAAGTCTGTGGAACTCGACTGAACATTCTTTAACGTGTGAAATTTTTAGCGAAACCACCCCCCGTCTGGTTCGATCTGCTCCCAGAACAGTTTCGATCGAATAATCGACCTCGAGATACGAGAATAAAGAGTCTGAGAGACGAAAGTTATCTCGATAGTTCTGTAGGAAAGTTTTAGAGAACAGTCGTGTTTCTCTCGCGATGGTACCTTTCTCACATTCCTTCGTATTTATCCTTTTGTAAGGAACCACCTTTTTTTAGCAACTCCAAGCAATTACTTCCAGTCGTTCTGCAGGAAGAAACGCAGTTACACCTCCCTTCCTATGGATGTAGGTCAGGAAGAACGAGCGAGCGGAGTTCGGCCATTACCGCGTCGAACGTAAAACCGTTTATCACTCGCACCCCGTTTGCATGCCTAACGACCAGACTTTCGATTCTACCCTTTTTTTTGTCCCTTTCAATACAACACATTTTTCTTTGAGCCTCCTTTTCTCCAAGGAATCGCGGAGAAAGGGTTTTTGACGTTTTTTGATTCGACTTTTGACATTTTTTAGGTCATTAGTATAACGAACTTAATCTCACGTTGCTCGTTCGATTTTATCTCTTTAATGGACATCTGTGAATTTTTTGCATTCTTTCGATAATAGATATATTTCTAAATATCTTGGACGTTCTTTTTTAGTTTGTTTTTTTTAGCATTTTTTTACATGAAAATAGTAGAGAGAATTGATATTCAAGCAATTTTTTTTTTGTTTTGCTAAAGCTTTTTCCGAAGATTGGAAAGGAAATCTTGCAAGTAAGTCGATTCGGAGAAAGAAGCACTGGATGTAGAAATGTCAGAAAAAGATTTATTGTCTGCGGGAATCGAACTGAGGGAGAGCCTCGTAATTGTAGTTGGACACGCTACCGCCATTACCATCGAGACCTCTCATTCTGCTATCCTTATAACGTTGTTTTAATGTTTTTTTAGCACACAAATTTATTACCAATCTATGTCACAAATCATATTTATAGAAACTAATGAGATCTATCTAACCATCATCCAACCCTTTTAAAAATACTAAAAAGCGACTCTTTACCCCTATACTATGTATTTATTATTTCCCTACACTTGTTTTAAAGCAGAGAGAGAAAGCTTCTTTTTGATTTCCGTCGAAATTAAAGAATTTCTTTTCGTTTCTCTCAAGGTACAACAAGTCTCCGCTCAAGTATATTTAAATTAAAATTAAACAATCTCTAAATCCAAAGCAACTTAAAATATACCCTTAAAATATATGCTACCTTAATCTTCAGTTTGATAAATGGAGCGTGTCTTTCTATTTATCTCCAAACTTTGACAAACTGTTCTCCTAATAGACTATCTGCTGAGACTATCGGCCAAGATAGAACGAAACCACGAGGCCAAACTACTGGATTATTGGATAACTCAAACTCAAAGTATTTCCTGTATATCATAAATGCAAAATGTAGATCTGCGATCGAAGATCATGAAACAATGAAACAATACGACCGTTTTATTGCTCGGCATGAAATTTTTGAAATGTTTTACTATATTCACAGAAGTGGGAGCGAAGAGGGATGAAAAGGGGATGGAAACGGGGTAAAGTGCGCATTGGATCCGCTTCGTGCGATTTCACCGCGGGTTTCGCAATAAAATTGGGTAATAAGCATTCCTTGGCGAGGCACGTTTCGGAAACGACTGCAGATTTTAACGGGTGGATTTCGAATTACGACACCGGATCGGAATTCATGATACGTAGCCGGTTTTATGGGAGTCAGTTAGATACTGGTGAACCTGGGATCTATCGATTCGCGCGCTCGAAGCTTTCTGGAAAATTGCTGGTACGACGAACGGAATGGAAGAGCGCAGAGGTATTGGCAGGAACTTTTATAGTTTTATGCTTTCCAGCTGGTTACCTGTTTACATGTACAAATATTTGTACTGTAGGTGTGCAGATGCGCCGTAGTTATATTTCACCTTTGCAATATATGTAATTTTTTCGTTTGTTATTTTTATCGTTGTTTTTTTCAAACAACTGCCCATAAATGGCGTTCGAAACTTTTTCTATGATAAAATATTATCTCTATATTATGTTGCTTGCAATATGTTTCTTTTATTACCTGGGATAAAAAATCCTTCATTAATGTATTATAAAGTATATATTTTTCCTTTACAAATTTAATACGATTTGAAACTGCTCGTATTGTCAGTCTCGCTAACTGTTTAAAAAATCCACCGATCATCCTCCTATTACCATTTCGCAACTTCCAAGAATTTCTTCTACCTTTTCAAATATTTATACAACTCGAGAAAATTTGAAACTTCTCATACTTTTTTTCTCCTCAATTAAACCAAGTTTCGACGACGAAAGTCTCACTAGCTACTCAAAAAATTTATCAAATTCTACGATCATCCTATTATCATTGCGCCAAGAACTTTTTAACTCCCACTCTCTTTTCCACCTTTTCTTCTCGTCACAATACATTAACAATTTTCCAGGCATTAGGCACCGAGCGAAAACGTCGTTTTCACGCTCTCCACGGTTTTTACACGGCAACTTGTCGCACGGACAGAAGTCGTTAAGCCTGGTCGACTTCCTCGTGACGGCTCGTTAGATCCACGAAACAAGCCTGGTCCTTACGATGTCGTTTGCCCTGAAATATTTTTCAGCGGACGTCGAACGTGCTCGATGGCCCTGGACGTTCTAGAGCCGCGTAATTTTCTTGGTCTCTGAATGGCTGGGGTGGTTTTAATTCGCCCTCGACTTGGCTGGACGACTACTAAACGCGAGTTTTTCGACCGTCGCCGAAACGAATTATTCTTTTGCTTAAATGGGATTCCAGTCTTTGTCTTTGGGGACGGTACCGTGCGTCGATTTTTTCGTGGCGTGTAAACGTGGAGTTTTTTCAGAGAAAGAGTTTTTGAAAGAGACGAGCCTCTCTTTGTGTCTTTTCTGCTGCTCCTTTTGTTGGGAGTGTTTCCTTATTTCTTTCTTTTCCTTTCTCTTTTTTTTTTTTTTTTTGAGAGAAAAAGAGAAGAGTGCTTTGTCGTCGGACGATTCAAGGGATATGTGAGGGAAAATGAGATAAGATTGCACTCGCGAATTCATCAACGTGGCTAGTTAGCGGAGCTGCGGTCTAAACATGGAAACGGGTACCTTTTAAAGCAGATAGACCAGAGAAATACGGCGAGAAACTCGTTCGAACGTAAATTATTCAGCTTCATGAGACACTCGTTCGTGTTCTATGAATTATAAATTAACTCGACTTCAGAAGAGTTTGTGGATACGTTCTTTAAACGAATAAAAAGAACTGGAAACGCGTTCGTCACTGATCGGAGCCAGCGTGGTATCAATTATTGATGACCCTGTCTTTTTCCCCTTGATCTTCTTTCTCTTGAGTTATGAGATTCTCGTGTTGCCTTGAGGCAAACAAATTGCAATTTTATTTCTCAAGATTCTCGTTACAATTACCTTTTTCAAATGACGCTTAATATTCAGTTAGCAACCCTTAATGTTCAGTGATCGTAACAACTTGTCCATGGTAATAATGAATCACTTTTAATTATGAATATTTTCGAACTAACGTTATAAAATTTTTAAATAAAAATAAATTGAACGAACATTTAGCATCGATGATTCAATAACACCTATTAATATCTTTTTCACAATGAAGAATCATCTATTTTAAAACCAACTTTGCCGAGATGTCAATACGTTCGTTTCTAACCGAACAAATAAGAAAACAAACCGCTTGCTCATAGCGAGGTGGAGTTAAATGCAACGTCACCCAGGTCACAATGCGAATCAACTGACTTTCAAGCTGTGGAACAGGCGAAACACCGCAGTTTTAATGGAATGAAAAGCCTCGATTTTCGTCGAGTAGCTTTGCAACCAGGCATGTATATCGGGTGTCGTGAAAACGTAGAAAAGCTCGCTTAGAACTCGACGACTACGCGGCTGATTACTTTTAATTAACGAAGCCCCTAATTGAGACTGCCTGAAATTGCCAGTACTAATTATACAGAGCTGCCGCAATGCTACCTCTGCTAGACGTTCCGAGCGCAAATCCAATTCGCGAGCACCACCGTTGCGATACAATGTTCGTTCTATCGTGATCGATAGCGCCATTAAACGACTTTCTTTCACAAATCATGTGAAACACGATTATAGTATTATCAAGGTGTGACTTGTTACCTTTCATATTTTGGTTGTTAAGATGGTTGTGACCATAATTTTGTCTTTATTTAAATACTTGCAAAATATAAATATTACGAATATAGTAGATATAGCGAACATGATCATACAGTACATTAGTTAGCAAAATTCCACTTCTGTAACAACTTTTCAAAAAAAAAACTTTCCATTTAAAAACTTTGCCATCCAGTAAATGATAAGAAGCGCGTCTAAGAAAAGAATGTCAATTGCATAAAAATGAAAAGAAAACGCGATGGTAAAGCTATACGATAAATAGTAAGAAGTGCATAAATAATTTAATATAATACGAATTTTACAAAAAGTTTCCGACAGAGTTACTATGAAGCTATCAAATAATTAAACGATAAATGAACAGTGCAAACAAATATTCGCTAAAAATCCAACTTTATAAAAAGCTTTATTATGACGATTTTCAATCGTTAACTACATCACAACAGATTCATTATTCAGAAAGCAGCAACTTCAAGTTGGTTTCACTTGCACTTTGTTCACGGGTAATTAACAAACCGTGAACATCGCCGTGCAATTTGGCGAGGTTCGCCGGCCAATGGTGCGCCGCGCGACGTGTTTGTACGGCTTCTCCCTCATTATTGTCCAGCGAAGGGATGTTGTAGCAGGGTTAAAGTAACCGACAGAGGAAAGGGAGGAAACGGGTGGAGAAACGACGTGGAGCAATCGCGCCCCGTGGCGTCGTTTTCTGTCGCCACGGCCTTTATTGCCTTCGATAAATGTGTTTCCACGACCGAGCCGTGGTTCCCTTTTGTCCCACGTTTACACAGACCCAGCTGGCCAGAGCGGATGCGGAAATCGCGGTGGAATCGAAACCGAAGACCACGGACAAGAATATCCAGCCAGCCAGAGATAGAACCGGCGCCCTTTTTACGGATGTTATCGACAGCGACTTCCTCCATGGTGACGTGGATCGGTAGGATTTGAGAAATCGTGGGGATGAGGGTGAGAACTGTCGCGGATGATGAGGCGTGGAAGGGATTGTTTTTTAAAGGCACCGTTCGTGGATTTAGAAGGATAGGACTTCTTCTAGAATTGGAAGCTTTCGACGAGTGTCTTTTTAAGCGAATTTTCACTTCTGCTCGAAAGTTTTAGGGCGCCTATTTTCAACGAAATTTTCTATATTTGACGTAGATTAAAAATCCTAAATTGAATTAAGCGGTTGTGCTCTTTGTGAATTATTTATTAGTTCGATATATCTCTTGTACTTTCGAATACATAATGATGAAAACAATATCTATAAAACCTATATATGTACGTATAAAGTAATATATAAATGACTTAATTTACGTTTTTCAATAACGAATTTTACCCATCATTTAACTTCTTCATTCTTACTAGTATAATAAATCGTTTAATTGGTTTATCGTTCTTGCATATTCTAAGAATATAGACTAACAGAGGAAAAACATTCGTGTTTGAAATTCGGAGGGTAGTTTGTCTAATGAACGACATCTATGTCGTTACTGAAGACCGAAAGACTATTATACATTCAAACTAAATAAAATATAGAAATCTTGCAAGAGCTGCCATTCGCTCTTTGCGCCATTTTTAATTTGTAAGAGGAAATGGCAAGAGGAGAATCATAAGGAAGACGACGATGCGAAAAGTATATCGGTCTTAGAATCTTTCGATCTGGCGATATATCAGCAAGATCAAAGCGATTTCATGTCTCCACAAAACTATTAAATTTCCGGTTGGTATCAAAGTAGAGAAGAAGACCGGAAACGTGGTGATATTTCGAAGTGGTCGTAAATGTTGAACAATTACAAAACTACCCCTCCCCGTTTAAACAGCTCGAATCCAACTAGCTGGCTGGAAGCTTTTGATACCGTTTTCAACTTCAGCATTTGCAAGTTAGCGAGGCCCATGCTTCCCAGGCGGTCTCAATTATTTCGCGCGTTTTAACATCGTGGAATCATAAAAGACACGCGGGCAAGCAACGCGCGACGTGACAAATATTTAATTAAAGGGATTTCAGGGACGTGCGGAGCTTTGAAATTTAGATGGAAATCCTCGAGCGGCGTTCGCGACTGACCCAGAAACATCGGATATTCTTTTATCCCTTTCTATCTCGCTCATTTCTCTCTCCCTTCTTCCCTCTGGTCGTTGGCGGCTGTTTCCTGGCTGAAACGACGCGAAGTTTCATCGTCGAGCCTCTGTGTGCGGCTCATGCATTTATTCAGCCTAATTACACACACCGTGGACCGATCAGAAATTCTTCATCCCTCCCGCCAGGAATTTCTTATTCGCTCGTTTCACCAAACCATCCGAAAGCAAGATCCCACGCCTTTCAACTTCAGCAGCAAGAGAAGTTGTGGCGAAACGTCGACGTCGCTAGAAAAGGTTACCTGGTTTGCTCAAAGAGCATATTCGACGTTCGATCGATCCCCTTTTCGCGCCCGTCTTTCGTTTTTTCTCACCAATTGTCTTCTGAACGACGACGCGATGGTGAAAAGCGGTTTCACGACGCGTTGATGCGATGGAAAGTAGTTCACGTCTGACTCGACACTGAATTTTACGGCACGTTTGCTGATAAAGGGACAAATTTCATTGTGATTTAGACGTTTCTCCCTCCGTGGAAGTTTGCTCCGAGCAGTAACATTATAATTTAACGCGCGATGTCCGCGTTTATCTCGTTGCTACGGAAAAGTGAGGCACGCTTCCGGCCTCGCTTCCTCTTTTCCTTCCCTTTTTCGTTGTTATTCCCTTTTTTTTTTTTTTGGTATTTTTCCTTTGCTCTGGTAAATAGAGGATAACGTAACGACGATGTTGCCGTATTATATCTCTGTTAAAGCGAGATAAACCGGCGCATATTGCCAGGCCACGCATTAAGTCTCATGGTTTTACAACAACGGTATGGTTGAAAAATGGCGAACCGCGTCGGCTTGAGTTTACCTTTTCATTAGCAGCGCTACCGTGACGATGGAAAACGGGATTAAAATATGGGTACCGTGTCCGATCTTGATGTAATGCCAGCAATGCTAATAACGCTTGTATTTGCGTAACTTTTCCCTCGTACAATGGAGCTGCGTAATCGACGGGTTAAATACGAGAATGCGGAGAAATGAAATATGGCGTAGATGTATTCAGGAGAATATTATTAATTTAGTTAATGGCAATTTATATTTTCAAAATACATAATTGGTTTCTACCGTGGGAAGTTTTAATTGTAGCGAACAACTTCACAGAAGACTTGATATTTTACAATAAATTAGAAGAAACCTGTGCAATACCGTACATTATATTTATTTCTTCAATTAATTAAAACAGTCCAGTGATAATTACGTTCTATAGTAAGTTATCGAATCTAGTTGATTTTTAAATGTTTCCCTGAATATTATCTGTCTCATTTAATAGCCACAAATATGTATTAAACAAATACAATTGAAAAATGACAAATGCTTTTCTTCTCCTCTTGACTCGAAGAAATTCATTCTTAAACAACTTATCGTGCTCGTAGTTGAAAAATTACAAACTACCATCGAAAGAAATTTAAATTACAGCGCGCAATTTCGCCGAAGAGTCTCGCAGTCTACGACGAATTACCAATAGTTATTATTAATTACGCTTTTTCTTTCCGACCTTTTGCTACCCCAGAAAAACGCGTTCCAAGTCAGAGAGCGCTACTGCTTCCCTCGTTAACAATTTACAAATGGCAATCCATTAAGACATCCAAAGGGAACGATTTCCATTCGACTAGCTTCCGTGGAATAAAAATTTCTATCCACGGAAATCTCGTCCCTTCGCTCTTTCTCTTTCTCGTCGCTCTTTTTCTCTTTCGAGGATGGAAGAACGCTTCGACGCTTCTTTGCTCGAAGAACGGAAGTCCTCGAACGTCGAATATTCGCCGGATAAATGAAATTTTTCCTCGACTGCTTGCATTAATCGGTCTCCTTGAGGATCGTGTGCCTCCGTATAATACGAAGAATCTCGCGAGCAAAGTTTCTACCCGAGGAAAATCTCGCGTTCTTCCGCCATCGTTGACTTGCTCGACGTCAATCACGTCTCCAATACCATTAGCGATTAATTATTTCCAAGCTTTTATGGAGTGAGCTAACTGGAAAATCAGTGAGGAAGTATCAGCGAGGTAATAATATCGAACATTGTTACTAGAATCAGGAAACGTTGCAAGATAGCGAGACGATATTACATAACGTCTACCAGAGCTTCACAGAGCTAAAAGACGCTTTATGACATCGTTGCAAAAGTTGAGAATATTGTGAAACGATTTACAACGTTGTTTAATATCGTAACAAAGCGATAGGAGACCCTTCGTACAGCTTTAAAAGGTTTACACAGGCTGTTTGCTACATTGGCTATCGTCGCATCGTAAAGCTTTAGCGTGCGTTGTCAACATTGTCGAATATAGTTGAATACTATTTGCAGAAACTTGTCCGTTTCAATACACCTTCAAACATCTTTGAACTTTGTGATACGTCGAAGTAAAGCCCTGAAATTCTATTTGTAATATTCACTATGCAATATTCATCGCGCGTATTTGAGCTTCTCTCGATTCATTTCCATTTTCCGAAAGACTTTTATCGTCTTCCCTTTGACCTTTAATTTCGTTTCAATTATCCTCCATCTCATTGATCATTTAATACATATTAATTTAGATTGCTTTTAATTTAACTGATTATTTCAGTCATTGATCTCTCTATGTTATGATCCAAGTTATGATATTTTATGCCATTATATCGCGTTAAATAATACGATAATATTACGAATAATACGATGCTCGTTTTCGATCTCGCTTAGCTTTTATTACGAAGAAACATTTAACACTAGAACTACCGATGGTTAACACGAAGCTATTTCTACCAAAACCAGTGAAAATGACTGGTCGTTAAAAAATACGTAATAATAAAATATTTTTATATTTATTGATTTATTACTTTCTTACAGAAGCAATTCAATGTTATGTAGTACATTTTTGGTATTATTAATCCATCTGGGATCCCTAAACGAGGGTTGACAGATTTATAAAATTGTAGAACCAGTCATTTTCATTGCTGTAGTATTTCTAGTGTTAGCGTTTAGCGATCTAGCCATCGATCTGGAATTTTCCTGGCAACTGATATCGTCATATTGAATGATACGCAGTAATAATTTTAGAAACGTGTGGGAAGTTGTAGAAAACGAGGAAACTGGTTAATTGGGGTTCGATAAACAGATTGTAGGACTCTTCTACACTTTGACAAGTACCAGTCATTTTCACTGGTATTGGTATAAGTAGCCTTGATACAAAATTATCTTCAGTTTGAATACATAAAAAACAAAATAAAATTCATTATATTATTCTTTTAATTATCGTTGCGGAGGTCATTACATCATTGCGGAAAGGAAACATAACATGAAGTAGGAATTTGAAAATAAAATTGTAAAACCAATCAATTTGGCTTGTGTGGTAGTTCTAGTGTTAATCCTGTTTAGCAAGAAAGCAAAGACAAAATTCGTGCGTTAAGGGATTAATGGTCGGTAAGGCTACAAAGCAGCATTCAGCTGGCAGACGGTAAATTCTTTTCCTCTAGTCAATAATCATTACCAATTCCACAAACTTTTCAATCCATCTACCTGAAACTTTCAGTCGAAAGATCAACATCCTCGATCTCGCCCCTGCACTTCGTTTAACGTTTCGCGATTACAAAAAATGGGGGAAAAATCGCGGAATTGTTGGCTTGTCTCGAGGGACGTGCAGAAATCTCACGATGGAAAGTTTCACGAGTTTCCGGTCGGTAATCATCGAAGAGCGTGGTCAATCGGAAAATTTTTCTCGCGGAGTCGGGGAAATTCAATTCGTACGCGATCGTTGAACGAATTCTATGGAATCGAGCAGATCGAGAAAGAAAGTTCGTAACGCGCGAAACTCATCGGGATATCGCTGATTACGAACTGACCAGTGAACGCAGGTTATCGTTCCAGAAAACAGGCAAACTTGCTTCTCATTGAGTCATTAAACGGCCCGGAATAAATTCTAGCCTACGTCTAATAAACTCACTTTCGCGGTTGATCAGAATATCGTTCGAGAAACTGGATTTCTTCTATCGAAACGGGGTTTTCGTTTTCTAATTTAATTATTTGTACACGTAGACGCGTGGGCCTTCACGTGAGTGAAAAAAAAAATGAGTTTTCGGAAAATACAGATAAGAAAGCATAGTTGTAGAGCAAATTTAAGATAAAGATAACTCATCGTGGATCACTCGCTCGAATAACACGTCACTGACGGAGAAGAGATTTATGCGATCCGGAAAACCGCTAGCTAGGGAGGAAATTGGATTTTGGGGATTCTCAGTGGAAATATTTAGACTTATAAGAGTGACATTGAAATAGTAATGATTTACTTAAAGACCTATGTGGTACCTTAAAATCAATCAGTGCAGAGATATACAAACTGTTTGTATGACCCTCTTATGTAACAAATGCAGATCAGCGACGTCATCTATATTCCTCCAGAGACCTCAGGTTAAGTAATGACGTTATCGGTGAATAATCATGGCACGTTCTGCTCACAAGGGCTCACGGAAGAAATCTATGTTGAATTTTTTTAAGAAACAATATGTGTTTCGTTAGATAAGGAGACCAGATGAGAGATGCATATTTCAGATGGGGCCCAACGAGTATATCAGTATAATAATCGAATTGTCGATGACTGTGTGAAATAAAAGGAATAACAGAGAATAACAACACAGAATGCATAATAAACTCTAAGACTCTTGAGAATGTGTTTTGGATATTTACAAGCGAAGAGAGAAGATTAAGCGAGAGTCATAACAGACTACAATATCAATATCAATATCGTTTACAACCAGAATGACAAGATTGACGCTAGTGAGATAACGGAGTCAGAAAGTGAATAATAAAAAAATATTTTTTATTCTTTTTGGAAGAATACTGTATTCTTCTGGTGATCAGCTTTACTTTTATCTTTCTGTGATATCAAATAAAGAAGAACTGATGAACAAGAAGAGATTTCAAAAGAAAATTGTTGTAGCGACTTCGTTAATTATACAACGTCGAGAGAAACCTTGTTGTTGGTTCTGAACAAATTCGCGCGGGATAATGGTGGGTGTTTGGTTATCTCACACGAGTATCGCGAGGACGTATGCGTGTTCTGTCGTAAATTCGACCGGTCGACCTACATTCGCGAATAAACGCCGGCTGTATAACCCAGTTATAAGACAGGTTTCACGGTTTCCGCCATTTCTTCCTTTTGCGGAACAACTTTCCACTTGCTGATTGCGAAACCTGTTCACGTAGTCGCAGGAGCGTTATGAGGATACCGGGGAGGATTGATTATGAAGTGCGGTGAACCTGTTGGAATCGACTACGTGGGTGACAGGAAGCGTTGCCGATTGCTTGAGCGATTCTTGCGCAAAGAAGGGGGAATAATGGATGATAACATTTGACATTTTGTTTTAAATTCGGATCAACTCGATGGACGAACTTGACAAGTTGGTTTTCTACACCTACCTTCCTTTCAAAATTGTTTATGTTTCAAGCTCTTGTTTTTAAGATAGTACAATTTGACTTTAGCCTGGTTGTGGCGTATCCGAGCTTGAATTAATTTGCCAGATGAACTTTTTCGACCATTGGATTTTCTACAATTTTTAAAGCTTCTTCGACTTGGATTAGGTTGATGAAGAGTTGGTTGGAATAATTTTTCGGACCATTGGCTTTCTCACAATGATAACCGTATAATATACTATAATATGAAATATAAGCTAGGCTGCGATTAACGCTGATCCTAATACTCTGAATTGTTGACGATAAAAGTGTATTTATATCGTCATGAAGTAAATTATAAAATATTTGCTAACGACTGAATCTTATCATCCGCTGAGTAGAATCGATGTACGTTGAGAGACTACGTCGAATAAGATAAACTACCAACCTGTAGGAAGCGAGACCCGTAAGAAGCGAATCACGAAGACCAACAGATTCGGTCGCGATCTGTCGGCAATTTAATGACTAGAAACGTAGGAACAAGTAGTCTCCGTTTTAACTGCTGGTTTTCACCGTGGTGCAAGGTCGATCGAGGTTCCCTTAATGAGAGACAACGTAGGCGAAGAGATTCGAACGGCAGATGCGATAGCATATAAAAGACACGCGAACAGTTTTGCACGCTAGAAGAAAGGAAATTGGCAGCTGTTGGACGCAACGAGGATGCAAGATCGCGATAGCACTTGGAATTTGCATGTTCCCCTAAAACAAGGATGGTGGGAAATCTGATTGGTTGGGACGATGCTTACGCTATAGCGACCTCGTATCGTGAATCCGCGTACGAATTAGAGCCTGTAGTACGAATGTGGGTCACTATATACCCCTTCGAACGACTTTCGCCGCGATAGAAAACACTTGGATCGGTTTGCAAATGGAGATTTAACAATTCGATGCAAACGTATAATATCTATATGTATTTGTGAAAGAAGTACGAACCTCGATCAAAGCTCTCGTATATAACAAAGATCAAAGATTGAAAAAGTTTGTGGAAACAGATGAAAGCTAGAAATCATATATATACGTGTATCACGTTGCAGATGGCTGGATTTTTTTCAACACACGTTTCCATGCGATATGAAAAAATTTGTGACGTTTTATTTAAAAGATTGAAAATTAGAGATCAATCTGGTATTACTTCTTTTTCTTTCTATCAAGTTTCGTTTTGAATAATATTATGAATATCAAATTTCTTGACTGCGAGATTTCATTTAATTCTTTGAATTTTATATATTATTTTATTCATATCCGTTCTTGTGCCTGCATGTCTATATGTTTACGCTTATCAACAATGAATCAACAGTCTAATAGTGGTTGAGTTTTAACTACTAGAACTACCGATAGTTAACACGAAACTATTTGCACAAAAACTGACTGGTGGTGAAAATGACTGGTCTTTAAAAAATACGTAATAATAGAATATTTTTATATTTATTGATTTATTACTTTCTTACAGAAGCAATTCCATGTTATGCAGTACATTTTTGGTATTATTAATCTATCTGAGACCATGATCCCTAAACGAGGCTTGACAAATTTATAAAATTGTAGACCCAGTCATTTTCACTGCTGTGGTATTTCTAGTGTTATCATCTAGCGATCTAGCGATCGATCTGGAATTTTCCTGATAACTGATATCGTCATATCGAATGATACGCAGTAAAAATTTGAAAAACGTGTGGGAAGTTGTACAAAACTAGGAAACTGGTTAATTGCAGGACCCTTTTACACTTTGACAAGCACCAGTCATTTTCACTGGTATTGGTATAAGTAGCTTTGATACAAAATAATTCTGACTTTGAATACATAAAAAACAAAATAAAATTCGTTATATTATTCTTTTAGTTATCGTTGCGAAAGTCATTACATCACCGCAGAAAGAAAATATAACACGAAGTAGGAATTTGAAAATAAAATTGTAAAACCAATCAATTTGGCTGGTGTGGTAGTTCTAGTGTTATATACAACAACGCGTTAGAATCGCAATTCCTAAAAAATGATCAGATTGGATCGATGAATTAAACAACGTACGGGGTATGTTATCTTGCACCTTGTTAGCGAGCTACTGCATTATTTACCGTCTCGTCTTCGTCACGCGAAATTAGATGCGTCTCCGTTTATTATTCCCTTTGGTGCGTACCAATCAGCGCGAAATTTCGCACGACAGGAATTCCATTTGGAAATCCCGGCGCAGGGATGCATAGATGTCTGTCTCTGTGAATAGCCGAGTCTCCCCGAGTCTGTATCGATATACTCAAATTCCAGTTAGTCGAATAATTCGACCAACGAACGAAAATCACGTTCCCCACGAATATAAAAGAAATCGAAGAACCGATAATTGAACGACATTTCGTTAATTTTTACAGATTCAGTATGTTTTTTCGTGATCTCGCGTTGGTATGTTTGGACAGAGCGTGCAAACAGCGGTTCCCAAAATGGGGTTGTAACGATTTCGAATGGAATTTAGCTACAACAGGAGGAGAAGATTTTGGGGAAAATCGAATTTGTGGCCATAAAAATTCCGAGAAAATCAATCAATTTTTGGGGTTACTGTTCTTAGAGATTAATTTTTAAGCGGTTCAAATTCGAAAGCATTGGTTTTCAAACGATACAAATTAAGAAGCATTGGTTTTCAAAGCGATCCAAATTGGACTGTACGAATTTTAAACGACCCAAATTAGAAAATATCGACTTACAAGCAATCCAAATTGAGAAGCATCAAAATGAAAAAAGCTTCCGCTCAAAGGAACCCGAAGAAGCACCAATGAATAGAAAGAAATTAAAAGAGACTCGATTCCAATCAACCAAACTAGAAAATCAATGAATCATTGAAAAATCTTCCAAATCACGTACATCCTCGATTCAGGAAGATTCGTGTCATTCGTTCAAAGCTTCTTTTAATCATTAATCGGTGAGCACACGACAACAATCATCGACACGAAGCATCCTCGGCCTTATCGTTGGTGGTTCCACTTTATTTCAGGCTCGATCAGCGATCGCGAAGTCTCGATAACATACCCGATCGACCGGAAGTGATAATAGTGTGCCTGCTCGCTCGTAATCGTTCGAGAGGCTTCATTGTTATTGCCTTTGCCCCTCTACCCGCGATTCCCTTCGAGATATTGAGATTAGCTTCGACGTATTCCCTTGACGACCTAAAAAATCGGCTACCGACAAGGATTTGCGGAACAGAGCTATCTTAAAGAGGGTGAAATCGTTAGGATCCGGGGCGTTGTTCGATCGCCATTTGCCGTGTTTCTGCGCCGTTGGCTGCCGATTGGCTTTCACGCCGCAACGAGGAATCATTATCGCGACTCTGCAGCCGGATCGAAGCGACCGGTTAATCTTAAATGCCCTCGAAAAGCGTTAAATCCTATTCGTTAACGTTGAATGATTCTTTGGAAGTCGTACTGGTTCGAAACTGTATTTGATAAAAAATTGGTGCGGAAAGAAACTGATATGAAATGTTATAGCATCGATCGCTATTACTTTGATTCCTTTTTTTTTGTAATCTTTTTTTGCATTTTTATTAATATACTCATCGTAGACTATTTATTTAGTTTTTCGTTTTCATCCACGAACTTACAGGAAATTATTTTCTTATACCTTCCAACGCTTAAAATATACTAATCTTATATTTTCGTATATTGATTAAATATATTAATTCTTATAGAATACTATATGGTTACGTTATTGCTCGAAGATTAATAGAACTCGTTAGCGCTAATTAAGTACCCGTTCCTTCAAAGGATCGTATCTTCATTAAGAACTGAATCGTCCCCCAAGGGTGCGCGTATCCATCCCGAACTTAATATATCACGATTCAAACTCCTCGATCTTCGTTCAACCTAGTTCGTGTTACCTTTTGATTAATAGATTCACCCTCAACTTTGCTTCAGGTTAACCTAGAATTTTTTCAGTTCCTAGTAATAACTAATAGTTATCTTGGTTTGAAAGAAAAATGACACGTTGAAAATATCAATAATTTCAAGATTATATAGGGAGATTGACTCTAGAAGACTCTTCTCGTGGAGAAAAGAAAATCCTTTTCATTGCTAAATCATACAATAATTAATAATTTTCTACTCCAGTGTTCTATTGTATTTCAAATTGATTTCCACAAAAAAAAAAGGAACACCCTTCTTGATTATATCACTTTTCCAGCAAACCGATGATATAACACCGACGGTAGCGTAACACAGTGATCACGATGAAAATTACATTTCCCTGTTCCCTTGAACCTTCTTTCATGATGTACTACGACACAGCGAACCGAATGGTTGTTGCACGATAATCCGTGCCGCCATTAACCAGGACATTCACGGCACGCGTATCCATTATCGCGTACACGGACGTCTGCACGAACGTAACAATGGACTTGGGCCTTGTACCAGTCGGAGCAGAGTTAAACAGGATCGTTGGAAAGCCAATTTACAATGAAGAGTAGAATCAGGATTTTTTTGTTTCCCCCTCCTCCCTTTCTTTTTTATTTTTTGTAACATAGCATCAAATTTTCGATATTTGAACCGAGTGCAAATATTTGATCCGTAGTCGAAGAATCGAAGTATATGGAATGGCGGGTGATGAAACAATTTGGACGATTGTTATATGATAGGAATGTGAGGTAGAAATATAGGCTGGCTTACGAAAAAATGGTTTGGTTGTTTGCAAAAATTAGTGATTAATGGTATGGATTCCAACGATATCGATTTCATAGTCAAGGTAATTTCGATGGTACACGGTACTCTGACTCGATATTGTTGTAATGAATATATTACTTTGTGCCCGTCGTATCGCACATGAAACGTAATATAATGGATATAGCAGGGAAAAATAAAAATTTTGTTGAAACGATTTTGTAACGCGTAATGAGATTTTCTCTATTACAGAGAAATATTAACTTCCAATTACGTGCGATTTCATTTATCAAACGTTGCGGAAGACTATTCACTGATTATACAGGTGAGTTTATTTTCAGTAAATAAATTCGAAATTTTTCCAAATGATTCTTCTGCTCGATTCGAATGGCGGGAAATTTAAAAATATCTAGTTCGTCTCGATAAAAACGTTGTTCTCAGAAGAGTATAGACCGGGCCACGATGCAACCTGCTGCGTCTGTAATTACATCGCTGAACCGATATACGGATGGTCATGTACGCGGTAATGGATACACGAACTACAGTTGTCTGGGATAATGGCGCTGCGTATATGAACCTAGCAAAACGACGATACGCCACGTACAGCGGATAAAGTCTGCGGTCGACACACTGAAAAATTCATCCGCGGAATCGGAAACGTTCCCCCGCTCTGAGCGCGAGAATAATTCAACGCTTGTGACGGAGCGTCAGACTGAACCGAGGTATTCAGGTTTCACGTTTTATTTCGACTGTGTCGCGAAGGTTTTGTGCCCCCGAGAACGAAGTTTGATTTGAAAGCGATGAAGTGTTCCGGCGGTACGTATGTGGATAAAAAAAGAATATGATTAATCATAGAGATGCTGGTACCTCGTAGATGTAATTAGGAATATCAGATAAATTATAGATAACGTCTTACGTGTGATGACTCGCGAAAGTATTTGAGTACTTGTTATAGAAAACTTTCATGTATATACGTACATATGTTGAGAATTACGGATCTTAACTGCCGAAATAATGGTGTAGGAACGCTAAATTTACACTTAGAATTTATATTAAAATAGTAATATATTTATTTGGTAAACGATTTCACAGATATTCATCGATACACACTTGCACGCGTCTCAGCATCTTTTTTGTCTTACCATCTTCCATATTAGATTCTTAATTGATTCTTAATCGACTGAATAGTTTACCTTCATCTGTTTTCGAGGCGGCACGCACGTACATTCATATTCACATACACACGGCTAATATAGTCTAGCACATAAAATTACATACATACATATTTCAATAACATATCGTGTGTGTTTTATATAAAATGTTTTGAAATTTCATTAGCATGATAAAATATATATGAAAAATATATTTGTATCAAATAAATCGTACTTTCTATGTGTGCTTTTAGATTTGTTTCGAACTTTACCAATATATTAGGTTGTCCGAAAGCTTCCTTTCGTTTTTCGAGGAAAAAACAACGTTTTTTTGTTTTATATTATTTTGTCGAATCACGTACAACCCATTTTGTTCTGTTGAGATAAACACCGCGACATTTCACAGACTTGGTTTCACGTTTGTATGAAGGTGCACTGTTGTAAAAAAACACGTTTGTAAAAGAAAGACACTTTCCGGACAAGCTAATATGATCGTGATAGTCAAACCTCGTTATAGCGCTAATAAAATTTACAAACGTCTCGCGTAAGTTAAATAATATAATCATAAAAATGTTCCATAAACGTTTGAATACTTTCATGAGCAATTGTGTATCTCACAATGTTAAATAAATTGTCAAACGGAGTTTCGGAAGATGAATAAAATTTCGACGTTGACGTAATGAGTAAAATCGAGCAGCAGCGAATATTTTCTATTAGATACAAAATCTTGCGACAATGTTACAGATCGTTCGCAGTCATTCGTTCAACAGTGAGAAATTTAGCAAACTAATCAAAATTTTTCCGCTTCTCAGCAAAGTGGAACGTAACATCGATCACAATTCTAATTCGATTTCCCTTCCTGTTCGCAAACAATTGTCAAGACCTCATTCGTGTTCCCCGTGAAGTTGTTAACCGCACGTCGAGCGCTGTCGTTTCGCGAAGTTTCGACCAGACACCATTACCCGCAACAAGCGCGGCTCACAGATCCATTACCACGCACGGGAGTATCTGCGTGTCTCTAGGAAACAGCTTCAATCTTGCTCGCTAATTACTTCGAATTGCAGATGCGTCCGTGATGGACACCTTCGTCCCTTCCTCTTCCCCAAGCACATCATCAGCTCGCGTTATTCTGAATATATATCGCCTAGTTTACCTTAGATCAACGATTTCTTATTTCATGTAGCTAAAAGTATCTTCCTCTGTTACCGTAAACCCGTAGCTTCTTTTACTTCTTGCAATTAAGGTAGATTTTTGGACTTTTCTCGAATAAGTTATTGTTACGTCTGAGGCTCACCATAGGCCGTGTTCTTAACCGTCTCTCTTGGTAGTGCAATATCGCCGACAGATCGCCTGACATGAGCGGCAAAATACATACAATGTATCGACAAACGCATAGTTCTAGAAACTTCGATTCGGCCGTTATTTACCCAACAAAGAAGGTAGCATATGTGATCACAGGTGCGAACGGTGGCGTGATCCCAGCGTGGTCGGGGTCGTCTCCAAGAGAAGACAAAGGGAAAAATCGAAGGGCAATCAGTATCATTTGAGGATTCATACGGAATACCACGAGAGGTTCAGAGGAATAAAACCCACGTCGCTTAGTCTAACGAATATATCGAGAAGTATCATAAAGTCGGGTCAAGTTACTGTAATAAACCAACTGTATCATTGTTAAATCATTTGTGACGTGTTCATTATAATTTTAAATATTGTTGGAAATAGAAGTTTATATTAACCCTGTTAATTCAATGTTACAATCATTCTAACTATCTCTGTTATCTTAATCGAAACAGGGGAACGATTTTTTCGTAATCGTAGCGAGAATTTACGCCTCTCGCTGACGCGTTTTCTTCGCGATCGCGTCTCTCCGCGAACGGTCGTAACAGTTATTCTAATTGACCTCTCGCAGGCCAAACCGATAAACTTCACTTTCTATCAATTTCTTAATTTCATTACATAAATTATTAATTAAGATGACACGGGTATCTGTACGTTCTAGGGTAAATTAAAAAAAAAAAATACAGTGTTCTTAGCATAATCTCATTTATGTACGTTTCAGTTTGCGTAGTATATTTTGACCAGTTATATATCTTATTACCAATCTCGTTGTCTGACAAAGTCCAGTTCCCCATCCACCAAAGGCAGTTCGCAATTATACGAGTACAATAAATCCTTCGATTTCCAGCCTGTCGTGAAGAACAAAATACTCACGTGTCCATCGTCACGTGCAACAATAAGACCGATGCACTCTGGAGGACCATTGGACGCCGCCTTCGCGGATATTAGTTCCGGATTTTATTATCGGACGGAAGTAGTCGGCTGGAGTCGCGCTGGGAATTCGATAAGACGAAAGGCGGCTCGTAAGCGATACAGAAATACGACAGGAACGTGAGACAGAATCGCCAACACCGAGTCGGTATGTGCACACGAGACGATACAGGTCACGTAGTAGCCGCTAGCTAAGCAATCGATTACGAAAGGGAGTAAAAGTAATTGCTTTATAGTTCGTGGGCTTAGCTTCGCGACCGGCAATCGTGTTTCCGCCTCCGGGTTGGAAATTGTTCCGCGTGGAGCAATCGGTGCTGAGCTATCGTCCTTCGATCCAACATCTCGATGTAGGTGTTAGGTGTTTTAATTGAGGCGAAGAACTTTCGACAGTATAATTGGGAATTTGAATAGGAAATTAGTTGATTAGAGGATTCAAGAAATTACAATTATAGTGGTAAAAGAGATTTGTAGGATTCCTCTGCCATATATATCCCTCGGGTTATTTTTCACGCAAATATGAACTTTTTCAGGAGAATACGAAAGACCCTGTTTCGATATTTGCGATTTCTCGTTCGAAACTCGCGCTACAATTTCACTAAAAATCTTCTCATCGATCGAAACAAGAGCAAGACCGGATAAAAATTCAAAGATCGTAACAGAGTGGAGTCTTTCGATAAGCGTTATCTGTAGATTACGCATTGCGATTCTTCTTGTTGAATTTTACTTCGATGATCGAAGCCTTTCTGTGTTTTAATTACGTGCCGAACAAAATACACAATGCGATTGAAACTGCCTATTGAATCAATCGTTCGATTTTTGTCATCTTTTTTCCGCGAGAGATAGCAAACTCCCGGCTACCCGATTAACGAAACTGAAAACGAAACAAGAGTAGCAAGTACGTGAAACGACTTATTCGGAATCACATTGATCGACCGGTCGAGTAATTCGAGCCATGTTTGCAGAAACATGGATTTTTACGTCGTCTTCCTAAAAAGGAACACGAACGATCGTCTCGCTCAAAAAGGATACGAATCGTACGTTCTATCACTCGACCGTCCTCGATTCGATCGACGTCGTTCCTCCTCGTTTCTTCCTTCGTCTCGTAACGAACGATATTTTGTTCGTTTTTTTTTTTTTTCTCACGTGGGAAGGTGAATTTTTCAGCGAACTTTTCCGTCAATTCGATTTAACGCTGTTCAATCGAGCTGGCTGATCGCGACGGAACTGTATAATAGAATGGGAGTAATTTGTTTGAGCGTGATGGATCCGATTAATGTCGGGTGTTAACTCGTTTTTCTCACCCTGCCTCCCGTTTGTTTAAGTTTTCACGGTGTTACCTCGCGATCACGAAATTCAATTTCACGCCTGTTCTTTTCCACCTTTTGTGCAGCCAAGCTTGGAAATGTCATTTCCGTTTCTTTCTACGTGCTTGTTTAAGGTTCTTTCGGCGAGAAGAAAATGTTTGAGATATTAAGGAAGTCGATAAATACTTTAGATGAAACTTGACGGTGAAAATATACGCGGAACTGGGTTAAGCAAATATTATTTAGAAAATTTGCACGAGATTGTAACGAACAATACGATCAAAGAGCTTCTTGAAAGATACGCCCATAAGAAAAGGTGGTGCATTAAAATGAGTAAATCACATCGGAAGTTCTTTAGTCTAGGTTTCTTTAATATTAGCTACGCTTGAATTGACGATTATAGTTCAACCATTTGACTAGAAAATACACTCCGCGTTCATTGCATTTACACATGCGATCTTTTTCAAAAAAAAGCTCCCAATTTTGTTTTTTCTCCTCCTTCTATGAAAAGAATCAGTTATATCGTATAAAGCGTCCGCTTATCTTCTTCGAATATTACATTATCACGTTAAATCATCAACGGAAATATTGTACACGATATAAGAAATACCGTAGGATAGTAGAAAAAGCATAATTTCTACCATTATTACCTACTCGCCGTAAATCACCTAACTCAAACACGTTTTCATAATCCCAAGAACCATCTAGCTCCCTCTACCCTTTGACCTAACACATTTCCCATCTCCAAAGACACATTCGCCAACTTTTATCCCTAAAAGCACCACATATATCTTCATTGACGCGTCACTATTCTTCCACTCGCCCTTTCACCCAAAAAGCATTCACTATATAAAACTCCACCAAGCAACCCTGCGAATTTCCATCGTTTATCCACGCAAACACGTTATTTGGCAAGGACGACGTAATTCGATGCCCAGAAAATAAATTCCACCTTGGTAGCCATCGTGAAATTTTCGGCGTAGTTCTCCGACCATGGAAAGCCGGGCTTAGTTTTAGAAATTCGAGTCGACAGCGGTTTGCCGACTAAGAGCACGGTCATTGGATTAGCTGGTATGCGTCGATGCGATTAATTTCTACGGCGAAAACGACGTGGATCTTTTCAATTTTGATTCGGCGTTTTCCTCTCGCATCCGTTGCAATCACGCCACACAGTTATCCTCCAGCAAGAACGATGGCTGGAAATTCGCAGAATTTACGTCTGTAATTTGTCAAGCGGTCGAATGACTCCATTCTATAAATAGTTTTCTTTTAGAAAAATCATTTTCAATCGTGATTTACTCGGTGATGGACGATGCTTGTGAAAATACAATTGCTTGCAGCGGACAATGGCTGTGGAAATGAAATTTCTCGCAACGAGTTTCTAGAATTAAGCTTCTTTGGATTATTCTTCGTCTTTCATTTAATTTAAGACGGATAAATTTGTTCGAAGATCTTAAAGGGGTTGCTTATGAAATAAGGCTGATTATGGCTCGAAGCAGTTCGTTGTAAGCTAACAGAGAACTGCGAGGATAATTTTCCTAAGATTAGGAACTTTGCTTTACAAGCCAGATTTAACGTAATAACTCGAGTCGTTCTCTAACTTTATTCTCAAAATAGTACGACGACCTTTCTCGTCTACCTTCTGATAAGATGAACGATGTAAATGTTGATTCACTTTTCGATTTTCGTTACATTCCAACGAGTTATCTTTCGACGAACATCCAAATATCTTGCCGGCGAAATTACTAAAATACGATTTCACGAAATTCACTTTATAACCGCACTAAAGCTGTAAAAGAATAGGAGAATAAAAAAAAAAGGTAGAGAGCAGGAAATTCGAAGCGTGTTCAAATGCCCAAAGCCGTGGGATTAAATGCGAAAACGAGATCCACTGCACCGTGCACGATCACGGCAATCAATCGGGGCACCGCGTTCGATAACCCCTTTAAATATCGATCAGCGTTCGAAACAACGTTTGGTCCGTCGATTCACGAAATTGCCGTCGTCTCTGACCCCCCGTTCCATAATTTACGCCCGGTCCATCGTTTATTTTTCCCCTCAGCCAGGGGTTTCGCGAACGGGGTCTCGATTTCCATTTTAAATCGGACCGCTCTTCCGGCGCGGCCGAAAATTTCGCGATGCCTCGCCACGTCGCGTCGTTGGACACACAGCCCCCTCCAACGTTCCATGGAAATTTTCGTTTCGGGGAGGGTGGTTCTCCGATACGACGCGACCAGAATTGAAACGATCGAAACTGCACCCGTGAGGATCGTTACTCCCTCGGGTACCACGTTCTTCTCTTCTCTCGCGCGCGAGAGATCGCGCGCCGGCTTTGAATACAGAGAAGGATCATCGGAATTGATCGGTGAAACGAGTGAGTGACGCCTTCGTTTGAAATCGAATCGCCAGAAATGCTGC
This sequence comes from Bombus soroeensis, assembly GCA_014737365.1. Classification (NCBI taxonomy): domain Eukaryota; kingdom Metazoa; phylum Arthropoda; class Insecta; order Hymenoptera; family Apidae; genus Bombus; species Bombus soroeensis. Next base: position 1,688,262 of record JACXIL010000216.1, on the reverse strand, counting down.
GGTAGCAAGAGAGATCTTCGACGAAGATGGTCCTTTCCGAGTGAATTTCACAGAATCGAAGATTTCAGAGTCGAAAATGTGTGGAATTAGACGAGAATTTCGTGGTATGAGCGAGACAATTTTGTTAAATGAACGAAGGAATTTTGTACGACTTTTTATGAATGTAACACGATTATATGATCTACGAGAAGATTCTGCGAAACGAATGATACAATTTTGTACCATTTTCGTATATTTGATCACATGGATCAAGAGAATATTTAAATTTTAGAGGAAATTTGAAATAACTTGCTGCGAAAGAAAAGAAAATTCTGTACTTTACGTGAAAAATTGCTGGCGATGTGATTAACTGCGGATGTGAATAACGAGTAATTATCTGTTTCCATGGAAAATGAGGAGTGGCGCCAACTAGTTTATGGTTTAGTTTAAGAAGAAAGTACAAGGAATTTTAACAAGAAGGTATGCTATAATTTTGATATACTGTCCAGATGTAATAAGTAGTTTTATGTTACACGAGCATTTACTTGCTTTTAAAGGATATCTTAAAAGCTACTTTGTAAAATAACATTAAACGGACGGTGCATACGTGGTAAGGAAAATAAACCATTTTCTAACTGAATAAAAGGAACAAGAGAAAGACGAGGGAGAAAGGGAAACAAATCGTTTTGTAACGTTATATGGAGGATATCTATACGCGCAAATAATATTCATATTTCACAGATATTTGCGTGATCATATTTCAACCAGAATAGCTAATATTCATGATCCACAAATGTTCGTAATTAAATTTTAATACAAGAATATTTATTCTTCATAAATATTCCACTTAATAATCGATTTAATACAAACTGCATCTGCATCGTGATACGCGTATCGTAAAACGATTCATAAATGGAACAACAGATGCAACTACCGAAACATCAAAATAACGAAACCGTATTCTTGTCGTTTCAGGTTGACCTACCACGCCAAGACGCCACACCGCATACCCCATATTGTGAGTACTTATTTGAACTATAGTTCTCTAATTAACTGTATCCTCGTAGTCACGCACATTGCACGCGTGGTCGGTGAAAATAATTTCCGCGAGAATTCGTAGACGAAGGTCGGGATCGAGGTACGTGGAAGAAGTTCTCATCTTGCAGGGAACGAGAAATCTAACTGCACTCCCTTAATTTTTAATCTTCATCCGCTTAATCCGCTGCCTGATACGGAAACGAGCTCAAAGAACTCGCTCCTCCATCGTCAGGTTAAATATCGAACTTCCACGAGCCGCGATATTAATCTAATACCTTTTGATTCGGGTGGAACAAAAGTAGTTCGCGATTTTGACACAGAAACGCGAGAAACGTTGCCCAAAGAATGATTAATATTAGATCACGGAGGATTTCAATCTCAATTCTTAGATAGAGAACGTGTTTTCAATGGCGATCGTGCGGAGTTGCCTCTCGGAATTAATCACGCGCAAAGTTGTCTAATTTGTTTCGAATACACATGCTCTGTCGGTTATAACTGCGAACTATGAACCGAAGTGATGTAATTTTCGTTCGAGCAAACTCTTTTACCAGAACGCTGGTGTTTGTTCGTTTGTTTGGAATTCTTTACGCGAGGAACAATAACGACGATTGAATTCGTAGGAACTTGGATTGGATTGAAACAAAACTTTGATTTATAATGAGAAAATAAGCTGGACGTTTACAGATTTGTACGATATAAATTAAGTTTTATTTCATCTGCGCATAACTCGGATAAAATGTATGTTAATGCGTTAAGAAACTCGTGATTCTATCAGCGAAACCTGGTTTATTTGATCCAAAATGGTACTGTCTCGTCGTCTATGACATTAATGGCGATTCTATGCGTAACATGTTTCATGAAAAGATACGAATCTGCGTTAACGATCAATAATAACTTCAAGAATTGAAACTCACTTACACGCTAGTGAGTCTTGAACCGAAAGCTTCATATGTTAAGAACTCGCTATCCGACTAGAAATTTCTGTAGTAGCAAGTGTTTCCATTTGCTGGCTACAGAAGAAAAAGGCATGATCTTAACTAAAGCATTGGAAATTCCGGATATATAATAAAGGATTCGTAAATCTGCCGTTAATTGCATAGAGGATCGTCCTTTGCGAAATGGCCGAGAGTGGAGTGAAAATGGCGAACAGCAGCATCTGTGCAACGCGGCAAATCCGCAGGCAAGAAAACTGGCTTAATCCTCTTACGTCCGCTGCTCTGTCGCGGAAAAATGGCGTTCCCCGGCTGACCTTAAACCCGACAGAAACACGAGCAAGGACTCTCGCTCCCTGCGAGAGAGAGAGAGAGGAAGAGAGAGGAAATCACAGCTCGCTCGTGCTAGAAAAGTCTCTGCTAGCTATTTGCCAGCGAATCATCGTTAAGAAGATTTTTCTGCCGTTCGAGAAAATGAAACGAAATTGAACTCTATTCATTTGGTCCCCTACCATCTCTAGCAGCCGTTCTTTTTTAATTAAACACCGATAGCGAAGAAATAGAAAAGATTTTCTAAACTATCCTCGATGCTTTTGAGTTTTGTTGCCTCATGCACGAAACAAATATCAGGATTGTTACTTTCAATTATGAAAATAAATAGGCGTGAACGATATGATTCAAAGCCCATAAGAGGAAAACGTAGTACAGTTATATTTTTTAAATCTTATAGAGATACAATTTTGAGGCAAAATTATATTCTTCGCTGCGTTGTCGATCGATTTTACGTCAACAATTTGTCAAATTTTTATTTGAGTTTGGTCAATATTAAATGTATGTGTATTGTTCGGAATTTTGAGTGGCCGTAGTCGATTTATGGCACGGACGAAACCCAACGGCTGGTAGAGAGAGTCAGCAACGTAGGAGTTCGGTTCATCATCAGACATCGTACCGTACGAGTGAAATACTTCACTCCCAACAAGATCTTACCACCGCCGTGTTCATAACATCAAACGTTATTTTTATACAACAATTTTATGCAATACAGTTCTAAATTATTCTAACACTCGATCCATTAAACCTCCTCCACCCCGAGCGTTAAGTCATTCGAGGTACGCGATATCGACCGATCGGTTTGACCTGACCGGTTGTTCTTTAGTCGAGAATTCGCAGCATGTAGCTTTGCTAATTTCTCGAAGTGTACAAACACTTTCGCGTGCACCCAAGTGCATTAAAATTCAACTCGCATATTCAACAATCTACGCGATTCCTCGTCGAATCTTCCTTCATCGAATCGATGAGAAAACTTGTTACAGCGTTCGTGTATGTCGTCGTTACATAATTACGAGTAGACGTGATGGCTTATAATCAAGGTTTGTTTGCCAAAAGCGGCCTTGGTAAGAAAATAATTGCCAGCAAAGCTCGTCGATCCTTTGTCGGGCACGTCCATTTAAGGAGAAACATCGTCGTTTTCGTAGCTGCTTCTCCTGCGACGAATGAACGTCACAAAGGTCGCCGATGATACGTTCGACGAGGTTGGGGTAAATTAGTACGAGACTTGGTTCCATCCCTTGAAAAGTGCACGGCTCGTTTCTCGGCACTGAGACGTAATTTCGACGTGACGCTCGTTAATTACGCCCTCGACAAGCGCGATATACGGCACTGCAGTTTTCTGCCGCCCGATCTTCCCGACTACTGCCTTCCCTCGCAATTTCTCCCGCTTGCACTTCATTAAGCCAGTCTTACAATGTTCTTGTTTCCTCTGCATATACACATACCTGACACGAATCCAGTATTGAGAGGACTCGAGAGTCGTTGAGTAGTGTTACTTTGGGAAACCGAGGATGTATTTACGGTTATGTTTGTATTCGAAGGTTGTCAGATGGGCTTCCGTGGAAATTTGGGAATTGGAGTAATAGCGCGTTATTTTCGAAAGTTGAAAAGGAAAATTGAGGAAGAAATTTCAATGATGATGTTCGCTGTAGAATTAATATGTGTTTATATTTAGAGCGTGCTGCCAATTTATCGATAAATATTAATAACGTTTCGGACAGATTCAGGAATTCCAGATGTAATATATAATTAACAAACGTTGAACAGAAGAAGGAGAAAAAATTTTGATTGAAATTCTGTCTGTGAAATTTATATGTTTGTGCTTAATGCGATGTGCTATAATTAATCAACGGTTGTCCGTGCGTGAATATTCTTAAGGTAGTGACCTGAATTAGAGCGTTCGAAAATAGCGTTTCTTTGTGATTTTTTTTAAAAGGGAAAGAAAGCCGTGATGTTTTTGAGTTTCGAGGTATGCTTTTATATATATTTGAAGAATACAAAAAAAATTTGTTAAAGTAAAAAAAGAAAATTATAACAGATTTCTGAGCCCGTTTCATGGACGTGTTGTCGCTGCAGTCTTCAATTGGCTAAAAAGTTGCAGCTCGTAATTCTTGACTGAAGCAAAAAACCAAAAGAGGATTAAATTATTATATATTTTTCTTCTATATGAACCACCCAAATGCAGAAAATAGTATGAAATTTCAAAATTTTGGCGGGTTTAAAGAAAAAATGTGTCTTCAGAAGGGACAAAGTAAACTTTATGTTGCTATAAAAATTATTTAAATAAACTTTTTGGCAAAAGAATTTGGTTCATATAGAAGAGAATTTAATACTGATCAGAAAGAATTTTGGTTCAATTAAATAGGTCGTTTAGTTTTTTGCCATCTTCTTAGCCAATTTAGAGAAATCGTGAAAATAAAAACTGGAGAAAACGCGTTTCAAAGTTTTCAATAGGAAAAAATATCAATTTTTAGTTACTTACGTTGATAATCTGCTAATCATTTATTCCTGGTCCATATAACAGTTCTTCTACTTCTTCAAAAGCCTCATTTTGATGCATTTGATCTAGTCTACGAGCTGTACGAGCCTCTTTACTGTTGAATGTCTGGCGCTTGTACTGTCTCTGGATCCGTTGCGTGTCAGCGATATCAGCAAACATTTTGCACTGCATGCCTATACTCAAATTAAGCAACTGCATGACACTCAAAATCGCTGAATACCCTTCGTTGAACATACCTGCAGCCATGTAGGCAGCAATTTCAACAATATTTTGGCCGAATTGAGGCGTTTTGGAGTGATGAGCCAAGTCGTTGAGCTGAACAACTCATTGTTGTAATTTTGAGCATAATTGCCTAAGCATCGCGTTAGAAGGTTATCATTTGACAGAGCTTCGTAAATTGGGAGAATGTGTTTTTCAACTTCTTCAATAATTAATCGATCGAGATGCTTAAATGATTATAATTGATTCATGGATACAGCTTTACGCCATTCACACCAATTTTAGAAAATTTAAACCTTTGAATATTTGAATCATTAAATATTTGAATATTTGAATATTTGAATATTTAAATATTTGAAATTTTGAATATTTGAATATTTAAAACTTTGATTGTTTAACACTTTGAATATTTGAATATTTGAAATTTTGAAACTTTGAATATTTAAATCTTTGAATATTTGAATATTTAAATATTTGAAATTTTGAAACTTTGAATATTTAAATCTTTGAATATTTGAATATTTGAATATTTAAAGCTTTGAATTTTTGAATATTTAAATATTTGAAATTTTGGTTATTTGAATATTTGAATATACGAATATTTGAAACTTTGAGTGTTCAAATCTTTGAATATTTAAAGCTTTGAATATTTGAATATTTAAATATTTGAAATTTTGAATATTTGAATATTTAAATCTTTGAATATTTGAATATTCGAATATTTGAAACTTTGAATATTTAAATCTTAGAATATTTAAAACATTGAATATTTGAAACTTTGAATATTTGAATATTCGAATGTTTGAATCTTTGATTATTTGAATATTCGAATATTTAAAACTTTGAATATTTAAAACTTTGATTGTTTAACACTTTGAATATTTGAATATTCGAATATTTGAATCTTTGAATATTCGAATATTTAAATCTTTGAATATTTAAATCATTGAATATTTAAAACTTTGAATCTTTGAATATTTGACTATTTGAATATTTGAAACTTTGAATATTTAAAACTGTGAATATTTAAAGCTTTGAATATTCGAATCATTGAATATTTGAATATTCGAATAATTGAAACTTTGAATATTTAAATCTTTGAATATTTGAATATTTGAATATTCGAATATTTGAATCTTTGAATATTCGAATCATTGAATATCTGAATATTCGAATATTTAAATCTTTGAATATTTGAATATTCGAATATTTGAAACTTTGAATATTTATATCTTTGAATATTTAAATGTTTGAATATTTAAATGTTTGAATATTTGAATATTTGAATATTTGAATATTTGAAACTTTGAATCCTTGAATATTTGAATATTCGAATATTTGAAACTTTGAATATTTAAATCTTTGAATATTTAAAACTTTGAATCTTTGAATATTTGACTATTTGAATATTTGAAACTTTGAATATTTAAAACTGTGAATATTTAAAGCTTTGAATATTCGAATCATTGAATATCTGAATATTCGAATATTTGAAACTTTGAATATTTGAAACTTTGAATATTTAAATCTTTGAATATTTAAATCATTGAATATTTAAAACTTTGAATCTTTGAATATGTGAATATTCGAATATTTGAATCTTTGAATATTCGAATCTTTGAATATCTGAATATTTGAATATTTAAATCTTTGAATATTTGCCTATTTGAATATTTGAAACTTTGAATATTTAAATCTTTGAATATTTAAAACTTCAAATATTTTAATCTTTGAATATTTGAATCTTTGAATATTTAAATCATTGAATATTTGCCTATTTGAATATTTAAAACTGTGAATATTTAAAGCTTTGAATATTCGAATCATTGAATATCTGAATATTCGAATATTTAAAACTTTGATTATTGGAATCTTTGAAACTTTGAATCTTCGAATATTCGAATATTTGAAGCTTTGAATATTTAAATCTTTGAATATTTAAATCTTTTAATATTTGAAACTTTGAATATTTGAGTATTCGAATATTTAAATCTTTGAATATTTAAAACTTCAAATATTTGAATATTTGAATCTTCGAATATTCGAATATTTGATACTTTGAATTTTTGAATTTTTGAATTTTTGAATTTTTGAATTTTTGAATTTTTGAATTTTTGAATTTTTGAATTTTTGAATTTTTGAATTTTTGAATTTTTGAATTTTTGAATTTTTGAATTTTTGAATTTTTGAATTTTTGAATTTTTGAATATTTAAGGTAGTGTCCTGAATTAGAGCGTTCGAAAATAGCGTTTCTTTGTTTTTTTTTTTAGGAGAGAAAGAAAAACGTGATGTTTTTGAGTTTCGAGGTATGCTTTTATATATATTTGAAGAATACAAAAAAAAAAAAGGAAATTATGACAGTTTTCTGAGGCTATTTCATGGACGTGTTGTCGCTGCTGTCTTCAATTGGCTAAAAAGTTGCATCTCGTAATTCTTGACTGAAGCAAAAAACCAAATGAGGATTCAATCATTATATATTTTTCTTTTATGTGAACCACTCAAATGCAGAAAATAGTATGAAATTTAAAAATTTTAATCTTACGATGTGTATGCGTCAAGAATTTGAAAAATACTAACCGTTGATGCTACAAACTACTAGATAAAGCCATGGACACTAAATGAATCATACATATTTATGACTCTATTAGACACATAAAAACTCAACTGGATACAACCATGGATTATAACTATGGTATTGAACGATCCTTCAACCTTTATTAGGTATGAAATTCTGAACAGAAAGTCGGAGTGGCGAGCGCTCGCGCCAGAGCTCGCACATCCGCTCGACGCTCGTCTGCTTTCGACTTTATATATTTGGAAATATTTAGAATTGACCTCTCTCACTTTGGAAACATATTCTTAGATAGATTATCTATCGATTTATGCAATAAAAAAAAATCTATTTTTCTGACATTCTAATTCACGACACTCCCTTAAAGTCAAATTTAAACCAGGAAAACGCAAATCAGGTTTAATCTAACGGATGCACGCGCGAAATCTTTTTAAAAATGTTATTTCAAACATACGCATCGTAAAGCTTGCTAACAACGAGTACGTGTTACGTAATATATTAAATACGTATGTTCATCGTACAGAACCTGTTATAAACGAGTATCACGTACATTTCTTTGTATCTCTGGAAACGTGAAAAATGTCTGTATCTCGGCCATTATTCGTAATGAAAGTTACTTGTATTTTACACATGCATTAACGTAGAATTCTAATTAATTGACCTAATTGTTCATTTTCTGACATTCTTTTTATTACGAATGTACTCGTTATTAAAAAACCGAGGAAGGTCTAATAGAATAGGACGTCGAATATAATTCAACACACGTTGGACTACAAAAGGATGAATAAGCAATATTAATTGTATTCTCTTGAAACAATAAACCAGTTGAATACCCCATAGATATAACGATGAATAATCTGGCACTTAGAAAGTAAACATCCGTGCTGCAACAACACAATAACTAGAAGCACAGAGTCGTTCCATCCTCTAGAAAAGATGAATTTCTCCCTAGCTATATGGCAGCAATTTCTCGACAAACCTTCCCTTTATAAAGGATTCTCGTTTCCCCGCAAGAATATTATTTCGATCTTAGAAGATGATTCCGCCCGTTTGCAATTTTCCTACGTTGCAGAATCCTTAAAACGTTCAATGTACTTCCCTGCAACACAACAGCCTGGAACACGTTCTCCGAAAAACATTCCAATCGTGAGCAAAATTTCATCCTTTGCTACGTCCTCCAGCCTCTCGAAACCCACAATATTCCATGAAACTTCCACTTTACAACCTCTCTCTTCTCTCTCTCTCTCTCTCTCTCTCTCTCTCTTTCTCTCTCTCTCACACACACACACACACACACACACACTTCTTCTCCCTTTCTGCCTCGTTGGCAAACAAGTCCTTCTCCACGCCCCAACCGTGCGCTTTACCCCAAGAAAATATGAATACACCCCCTGAAATACGATCAAAAAATTCGCAAATCATTTTCGTTGAGCGTGAATGTTGCTAGTAATCGTTGGAAAGCCTGGAGACCGAGGATCGAAACTGGATTTTCACGAGCTCTCGTGGATTTTTTACGATGGAGCACTCATAACGGAGAGGTTGGTGGCGAGAAATCTTGGAGAAAATCGCCTCATGGAATTAGAATTCAATCGAAGCGTCTAGCAGGGAAGAGAAAGGAGGGCGAATAGGACAATGAAAATGGGGGAAACCGGTGGGAAATGTGGGAAAAGTGCTCGTCGAGAGTCTCTAGCGAAGCCACGGATTAATAACGAGGATGTTTTAATAATCTCGACGGACGCGTATCGAGCTGGAAACCGCAGGAGCAATCTAATCTGTGGATTGGATAAATTCCAGCGCACCTGCTCGCGTGTGTTTAGCTAAAAAATTCAATCAGCTATGGCGACCGGGCTTTATTCGATGCGTGATCCGTTCCACATTTCGCCAGCCATATTTCGTTTGATTTTTCCAAATGAAAAAGCAAATATCACACGGCCGATAATCGAGAATCGTATTGGTATTGTACATTGATAAAGTGAGCCGGAGATTTTTGGTGCGAAGATAATTAGATCTCTCGATTCGCTTCGAACTTAATCCTGCTCCAGTTCGAGCATTTGGCTTATCTATTCTAAAATTGGTCCCGTTTGATTGTAATTTGGATCTAATCCACAGGTTACTTTATCCAATCTAGCCTAATTCGATGTTTAAGCTAGGATATGGCTTAATAAGTACAGTCTAATTACCATCTAACCTCCTTTGAATGTAAAGTAATCTCCTCGTAATACAGAAATTATCTTCAGAAGCAGAATATTATGTGTGTCCAAAGAACCAATTGATTCGTGAGATCGGGAAGGAGCAAGTTCAAATTTTAATTAGATTCGACTTAATCTACCTCTTCTCAATCGAACGTTAATAGTTCATACGTTTAAACAAGAAAGCGATTACGCTACTTGAAAAAAGCATAAAGAAGCAAGTATACAGACAGTATGCAGCAAATTAATCCAGCTCGATTAAAAAGAGCCGCCTTTACGCGTCGGCTAATTAAATCCGGTAAATTAGCGCTGTCGTGAAGGGAGACGGAACGTCAACGGCAGAAAACGCATAATAGCGTGGCCATTTCTGTAACGTCACATAGCTTTTCCATCAAATACAGAGAACAGGAGTGAACTAAAGAGACTCAGAGAGAATCGGACCGAACGAGCAACAGACATTTGGATCACTTTTAGTAGCGGTCTGTTTGAGAAATCCCACGTTTCTCCCATTTTTTTCTTCTACCTCTCGTACTTTCTCCCTTTTCTTTTGTTGCACGATTTTTCACAGCGAAAATAGAAAACAAGAAGGATCGTTTGAATAGAAATTTTCACGGTCTTTAAAATCTAAGAGTCTCGTTGGACGAAGAAATCGACGAATGCGAAACACGGCGCCAGTATTTGAGCGTAATGACTGTGGTTCCAGGTCCTTGAAATCATTTTCCAGCGTTCTTGCGCGAGTTTCCAGACGCCAAGGGGTAGAGAGGAGAGTGGACGAGTATTTCACCGATGAAAGGAATCAACAGAACCACGGCGAAAACCTTTTATTCCGCGGACGTCCATTATGCCAGTCTTGGAGGCATCAGGATTATGAATAATTCGGAAGTATTTGCTTTTCCGCCTCCGCGTTGGAATTAATAAGAAGTTCTCCTGGTAAATCGCGCGCTCGTGCGCTACGCGAGTGGACTTTATTACAGACTCGTAATTACGGATGGACGATTTATTTCTAAATGAAGTAACACAAACCGTTTTCAAGATAAGGATATGAATTTTATACTAAGAAAGGTTCGTGGTTTCCTTAAGTGTATAGTCAATTCGCATAATTAATCTTTTCCAAAGATATTTCGTTCCTTTTAAATAGTTCGTGAATGGTTTCGTGAAACTTTGATCATTTCAGAACCGAATTTCTGAACCGACACATACATACACGCATACGGACACGTTACCTACAAATAATTTTGAAGGATTTAATATTACGTTATTGCTATGTAGTATTTAGTGTAATAGTATAGTTGGAATTTGTTTGTTGGAATTTATGGATAATTTGCGTTAGAATAATAGCTGAAACACAGTGGATTTATGTGATCTCGAAATATCCTGTGATATTGGTATCAAAAAGTAGCGGTGTGAAACTATATGTAATAACACTAAAGAGAATTTAACATGAATGTCGAAAGAAATAAACTACGAACCTTAAATCAGACAGAGATATCGCTGTTCTTGGGAAAATTCCTCTGGATGAATCGATTCTCCTATGAATCCCAATGTCTTTAAAGAACCGACTGGGAAGAGGCCGATCTTACGAAAAAAAAGTCAATGACGTTCGAGGAGTGCACGGTACACCAAAATTAAAAAAAATTGTTGGAGTAATAATGATTTTGTTACAATTAAAATTTCATTCAATAATTATGATTCATTGGACTATGAATTTATTACGAACGATATTAGACGAACGAAGATGTAACAAAACTATAAAAGTAACTGATTTTAATAAATTATTTCCAATACTTATTATGTTATGATAATAAATTTCTTAATTCTGTTCTAATACATAGAGAAACGTTAAATTATTTCAGAAATTTAATATTATTGAAAATGATAGAAGTAATTCTTATTAAGGCACACTAGAATATACAAAAGCACCATTTTTCATTCATATGCGATATTAAATCTGTATGTAATAGAAAAATTTAGACAGAAAATCTTAAATGTATCATAAGCGTGTTAACTTTTAAATTTATGCGCGCTAGAGTTCTGTTTTATCGACACTCGCTAGCTTAGTACGGAAACTGAACAGAAGGTGGTGGTATCGAACAGACTGAGAAACGCGCGCAAATGATTTTCGAACAGTTTTGCAAAATTATTTGTCGTCATGCGTGCACCAAGGAAATTTGTTACATCTTCTTTCGAAAAATCAGCGCAAGAAATCACTAGAAACATCCGTCTGCGTAATTTTCGGATGAGTATATCCTTGAACCACGAATGGGAACAGCTGAACTGGGAAATTTGGGTATGTCGATGTAAAAATGTTAATTTTTTGTATGTGACATATATGGCGGTCCTGTAGAATGAGATTCCATAACGTTGGACGAAAGTTTCTGATATATTAAAACATTGTCATATACTTTGTATGCTCTATTTTGTCCAGTTCTTCGCCTATTATTTCATAATGATATAAATAGAATCATATGTACCAATTGTATATAATTGACTGTGTGACTGTATGACAAATATCTTTGCTAATTCATTGATTATTAATATTACGAAGAAATGGTATATTCTCGTTCGTTAAACAGTCATATCGAGAAAGTTGTGTTAATAGTATGATTATTAAGAAGATTCAGTAATACGAGACAATTGAATGTCCATCGGTGATTATTATAATATTGTCTCATGGTGAACACTTTCCGGATAACCATTTTTTTAATTTCGATTCTCGCAATATTTGAATTGCAATCGAGAATCGATCACAAGTTGAAACACCAGGTGGCGCAAGATAGCAGGACATGTGTCGCCACCATCTATGTGAACAGGAGCTTCTGAAGTACATAGTTCTTCGCGTGGAGCGCTGTTACTTGTCCTTAATTGATAAAGTAGTTTTTTAATTTTCTGCGCAACGTCCATAACAAGTGCATTTCATTTTTCTGTTTACACATGGCAAATTTTTAATATACTCATACAAGCATGAAAAATATTACAGACAGCTTATAAGATAAACCTATCTTCATTTGATACAAATTTGTGTCACACGAATCGAAAGTTACATAGCTTTTGTTATAATATCCTTACTATTAATGTAATTTAGCATACAGCGAGACATCAACGTGAATAACAGATGAAATCAAAATGAAAATCAAATTCGGTCGTAAAGTCTTATCATAAACGAAATATAAAGAATAGGTTCTTCACCGTATGCAATTTTATGTAACATTCTGAAATATTGATTACACGAACAATTAGAAGCATAAAAATTAGAGATCCAATGAAAGACAGAATAAAAATACTTGATACGCAATGATTTTTCTCATAATTTGGATGAATCAGGAGATTCACTTACCATATTCGTATCAAATGCGACATTATCGATTCAGTATATACTTGAATAAGTTAGAAAAATCAATTAGAAATTTAATTTTATAATATTATTGTTAAAAATGAATCGTTAAAATTGTTAAGTATCGTCATAGAAAGAAAATTACGATTTAATCCATAGCAGTTATAAATAAATTATTAAAAATACGAAATTACAATTAAAAGTGTTATAGAACAGCTAAGTGACTGTTATGTAGATTATCAGAAAATAAACAAAAATATCTACATGCATATCATAATTTATAAGGGGTAAGAATTTTTTTATCGATCAGTATCATTATCTCGATGAGATTAATATCTTTATATAATACTTTTACATAACGACCTGTTCGTCGCATGACGTTCAACTGGAATAAATGGATATAGATCGTAACAGGAAAAAGACTAAACATAATTTATCGCCCCCTACGTTATCCTCTGTATACAAATTATTATAAACCTTTCTTTAAAACATCTTTCCCATATTATCGAAATTCAACATTTCTCAAGAACGATTCAAATTCCACATAGGATTTTTTCAATTTATTTTCCTAATAAACTACTAGATTTCTAACTATTCGCTTTGCCAACCGTGTTCAATTGAAATTCCACGGTGTTTTTATAGCGCTTCACCGTGAACGCTATACATGTCTGAAACAAGCAATTCGCCAAATATACATCGTCGGTATATTTAGCTGGAAAATTGAACCGGTGCCAGGATACGGCCCTGTAATTCGATCCAGCTGGTCGGGGGGATGTTCTCGGGTGTAATGGGTCCCGCAGGATCACCATCCTCAAATAATCGTCCCGCGTGTCGAAAGAATTCCATCTGGTCGCGACGCCACTTTGAACGTTCCCGCCTCTTTCCTTTTTTATGAAAAAGAAGCGTGGAAGCACGGAGTTCGCGTGTCGCGAAATATTCTCAGCGAAACACGATGTATGATAAGAGAAAGGGGAGAAGATTATAGATTTCCTGCTCCGCTTTGGCGAGTTTCCTTTTTCCTCCATTCGAAATCGATGCTAATGTGACAACGACCATACCCAAATCCAAGTCATTCCATACAACCTGACAGTGACCCGTTAGGTTATGACCTAACCTTTGCACATGGCCCAACATTAAATTTTCCCCATTACGTAGGGCAATCAGGATACTCTCCTTGCTCCTCAACTCCTACAAACGTAGGATATAAAAACTGCAAGAATTCGACACGAGGCTAGTTTTGTGTACAGTCTTGGTCGTGATTTGAACTATTTTAACTTCGCTGTAATATTATACCGAATCCTTTTGTGAATAAAAGCCTACTGCTCAGCTACTCCTTTGTTTATCATTAATTTTACGTGACACTAACTTCGTCACTACTTCTCCTTGGAATCTTCAACATACACGCGTGTAATTCCTTAGGAGCGACAGATTTTCTCGTATTTATTTTTGAAGATTCCAATACGATTTTTAATTACGTAGTTTTTAAACGCAAGACGAATCTTGGTATTGTATCATGGTTACCATTGGTCGTTCTGGTACATCTTAGAACCAATTGTTCTAAGCGCGAAATGGATATTAATATTGAATCGTAATGTAGTATCGTGGACGAAAGGCTTAAGAGATATCGGGTGAACCATAAACAATGTCGCGAAAAAGTCTAAGTGCCGACAGACCTATTAATGTATCGTCGGTCCTTCAATCGAATAGTTAGAAAAAAAAAGTAGAAAAAGAGTAAGAGAAAAGACAAAGGGATGCTAAGGGAGAAAGACGAATTAACAGTCGATGTTAGTTGAGAAGTCAGAGATTGCGAATTGCGTTGTCGAGAGAGTGTGGTCCGCGTGAAAGAGAGCGTTGGAACCGTGGTGACGAGAGTTGCAAATTAACTATTTAGTTGTCTTAATTATAGTACGTTATTGTATTTAGTTCACGTTACACGACCATCGTTTCCTGTTTAACCAACACCTGTTTAATCCATTTACAAATAAACTAATTGTAGTAAGATCCTACAATAATTTCTACCATTTTGAAAGGCAACGTTCATGTCGAACGATTTTGTCGTTCGACGTTTCTCGTGTGCTCTGCAATATGTACACTAGCCAATATTGATCGTCCTCTGTCACATCCATAAAAACGTTAGTCCAAAAACTTCAACCTCCAGCATGTTCCTTAGTCGTCAGAACTATTGAATAAACTATCCTCATATACTATGCAACGTTATTCCAGAAACAGCGTGAAATTTCACATTTCTCTGCTGTTACCCACCAGGGACAGATTAAACGTTTTGTAAGCCGGCTTATTTTTTTACTAATGATCAAGCAGAGGCCTCTTTCGTACAAAAATACGACAGTTTAAAATAAAATAGATTTACGTAAATACGAAATAAAATCTTTTTGTAGTAAACTACATCATCAAATTTTTAATGCGTATTTTTAAAATACAGTTGTTTCTTATAATTTTATCTAAGATAACCCACTCGTTGTATTCGTAAAATACAATGTACTTTTGTTGAATGGAAAGCAATGAATGGCAAGGTATAATATTTTTCTGGAAAGGAAGGTTCGGGACTATTGCACCCACTAGCTCTTCCCTTCCTCCTCAGAGAGTTCCACACCTCTCGAATCAACCCTCGTTTCTTATTTTCCCAAAACGGAGTACACAAAGGGAGCTTCTGGTAGCACAATGGTTCCGAGAGGTTCTGAGAACCGGTGTGTAAGATCCCTTTGACGGCCGCGTGAGAGAAAAGCTGCTGATCCATAGGCCGTTTGAAGCGCTTGTTTACACGCATTGGAAAGGTTTCGTCCACGGCTACCGGCCAATGCGCAGCTCGATAGAGAAACATACAGTCTCGACTTGTTACTGATGGAAAGCAGAAGCACGTGGCGTCACGTAATATTTCTGCACGGAGAAGCGGCCCGGCTGGAATCGATGGAACCGAAGCATCGTTAAAAAAGGAACGCTCCTTCGCGAAGCATCGCGTGTCCGACTAAGCTAGGTAGCTTACGTCGATCCATGGTTGTTGGAAATGAGATATTTCTGGAAGAATCAACCGAGACACGTATTATGCGATCGTGGCTCTTCGTGTTGTGGACGACGAAAAACTTTTGGATAAAGTTATTGTAAACTTTCGTCTTAAAGAAAATGAAGCATTAATTAGAGATTTCGTAATCATGTGATTGATTCGTTTGGATGGCGGAGGTTGTAATAGTCAGAAATTGAAGTTTTAGTATATTCAAGTATAAGTTGATTATTTATCTTATTCAAAGCGACGGTGGTATATTACGTGATCCAGTTGCGATTTCTTACGTGATGAATAAAGAGACAAGACTGGGTCGTTGTGGATCTAAAGAGAAAAACGAGTTCTATATGATATAGCGGGAATTATTTAATTACGTGAAAATATATGTTAAAGAAGAATCAGTATTATTAGCAATTTGATAAACTGACTATTTATAATATTCGAAATACATGGTAAGATTATATAATCGAATAGTTTTTCGACTAAGAAATCAGGTAGAAAATTTATCAAGGTTGCCATGGATTTATTAGCTTTAAAAGAAGAAACAATCGAAAGATGCAAACATGGATTACGAACGCAAAAGTTTCCTATGGTAGATGTTGAAATACTTTCATAAGCCAGTAACTGTAGCTTCTAAGTAATCTAAAAAAAGAAAGAGGGGAAAAAGAAAAACAAATATACATCGACGACGATTTTCCACTTCTGAATCAAATTCCAGAAGCTTTCTTCGTTTCTTCGATGCACAACCGACTTAAGTGGTAATAGGAGAAATTGAGAAAAGAGTTTTCGGAATTAGTAGGCGGATAATTTTAGTCGAGTTATTCTTATTTTCGTATCACTCCGCGATGAAAACCAACGGGAATCCGCTACGTGGTTCTTTCCATCTTTCGCTGTTAGATTTTATTTCGGACAGGTTGGAAACGCAGGACTTGACCTTAGCGGGAGCCAATTCCCTTCTGCGTTCATTCACTTTGCGAGTAAAAGACAATCCCGTCAGGTTCTGTCGCCGTTTTCAGAAGCAAAGTTCTCCGCCGTGTCTTCATTAATTCAACACCGTCTACGCGTTTCGCGACTTTTTCTTCTTTTCTTCCAGTTACGCTCGGTTTTCAAGCGCACCCAACTCGCGACGTTTGTGTCCCAAGCGCTTGTTAGACTTTCGCACAGGCAGGTTTTAAAGAAATACAAATACAATGGCAAATTCGTTTCCCTTACCATGTTATACAGTCGTTAATGAGAATTGTTGGATGAATTGCGTGCTTTTACTCGGTGTTTTTTAATGCGGTCGCACGATTGTGCAATTTACTTTTGAAGATATTTTGTTGTACTTTCTATGTGAAAATTTTAAACTCACGTAGTTTCTTGGAAATTTGGAAAGTTTCTTGGAAATTTGGAAAGTTTCTTGGAAAGTTTCTTGAGGCATTTGACGAATATAGTTCTCAAGTGATTTAAGTTCATTTTGTCAATGATTAATTAGTTTAATCGTTCCAGATTTAGAGGAATTATTAGTTTGAAATTAATAATCTGAAATTGGATAAACGAAATAGAGAGTGTCTTTGACCTCTTCCAAATATTAAATCTAGATTCGTTTCCAGCCATTTTCATGACAATTTTCCAAATTTTGTCTCGTGTAAAAAAATTCTTTCTTAACGATTCCACTTTTAAATGACACTTGTAACTTGGCGGATCCTTCAAAATTCCGCATTCATAGCAAAATCATTGATTGTTAAAAAAGGTGTTCTTATTTAAACATAGTTTCATTTGAAAGAATTGTCAATCGGAAACAATTAACAGCCGATCCTCGTTTGAACTTTCTGTATGACATAAGCTTCAATATCGTTCAACGTCCAGGCAGTCTGTTTGCCGTAAGTTTCATAAAAACGTAGCAAAGCCATAATGGGCACAGAGCTTCATAACGAAACGGCTTTATCAGAGAGTTGTCCCTGCGGCGGATAAAATATTTGCCACCTTTATTGACAATTTCCAAGCTAGTTAGAAGGTTTGCGCTAGCGTCATCTTAAAATTAAAGCGGTAAATTCCTCGGCGACGTAAAACTAAGCGACGATGCGCAGCGATCGTAATATCTGGCCGCATATTAAAGCAACGCTCATTAAGCGGACCGCTGTATTTTCGACGTATTTGCCTAAGTGCACCCTGGTCGAAGCTCGAAAATTCGCACTTATCACCGCAACATGGTACAAATATCTTTTGTAGTAAATCAGAAACACGATTAAGTCGGCAATTCCTCCAAAAATATGGGAAACGAATTTGCGCGAGTAGAAAAAATGTCTAATTTTCAATTAAAAAGCATTAGTACACTTATTGATACAGTGGTTCGCGAAAGTATTTGTACGCTTACCACAAAAAACTTTAATGAAATGGAAATCACGAGATTATCTTTCCTAAAGAGAAAATCGTCAGCTACTTCAACAACCCTCTAACGTCAGCTTCATTCAAGATAAATAAAAATCGGTGTTTTTTAAAATATAAAACAAAATACCCTTTAACTGAGGTCTAAAAACGTTACCAAGGGAGACTTTTTGTTAAACTTCTATAGCTGGAATAAAATTAAAGCCTTGTAACAAAACTACTGCATTAGCAATTCATTATCCTCCAAGGAAATGTCGAAATTACGTTGTAATTTTCTTTATTCTTTTTTTCTACGTTACACAAACCAGTATGTTGCATACAAAATGAAAATTATAAAGTCACCATGTAACTGGGTTAAAGAATTTATTTTTCGACATAATATCCTGAAGAGAAGATCGTGCGCTATCTAAATATCCCTTGTAGCTTCGATCCAGAAGCTAGGGGAGAAAAAGATGAGAAAAGACAGAAACGAGTCTCTGTAATGTCCATTGAGAAAATTACTGTGATCTCTTGGACAATAGCAAGGCCGTAGTATTTTCACAGTTTGAATATTTCACGGTCTTTATTGAAGGACGCGCGTATAGCGGGTGTGCGTGAACATTTCGAGGCGGAGAGGGTCGGTTGGCCCGGCTATCGGCACAATTCTCTCTCGTAGTCGTCATGGAAACCCCTCTTCAGAGTGCTCCCTTGTCGAGAGTAGGCAGTTTCCAGAGGTTTAGGGTGTAACCTCGAGTTCCGGGGGTGGACGACGTCGATCAAGGCTAACCTATTCCAACGATGATAAATCTAAACACTTCATCTTGTCACCTCCGCTTCCATATATAAGTACAACGTCTCAAGGACGAAAGATCAAGGACAAAATCAATGATTTGAACATTTTACTCGCGGTTTGTTTAATTGTGAATTTGTTAATGGAATTAAAAATGCATGTAAATAGAAGGGAATAATTTTATGTTTTATTTGCGAGATTTCTTACTATCTATCCTCGAGATTTTTTCTTTGTATCAGCACAACCTTTATTTCTTCTCTCTTCTTTAGAAAATATTTAAAGAATCGTTGCTTTGTTTAATCATAAATGTTTACACGAATTACGAAGTTACACAAGAAATATAGCCTTGTGTTTTTCGAGATGATATTTTATTTTCAAGGATTCATTAATTTATTCATTCTCGAGTGCTTCTTCTTACCATTACATAACAACATTCTCTTTTCTTCTAAGAAACTTCTAAGAATCATCGCTCTGTTCAGCCATGAATATTTAGATAAATTAAGAACCGCGCAATTAAACTGCAACCTCGAAAGACACGAATTTACACTTTTACTCGTATGAATTTTTCAAGAACTAGTTCTTCTTTGTTTGCAAGAATTCTTTGACTCATCTATTCTCGTGTTTCCTCATTTTTCATTAGCATAATGATCTTCCCTTTGGCTTGTAAAAAAGGTTCGATGGATCGTAGTTGTGTTCAATCTCACGTGTCACGACAAGTTGACAACGTAGAATAAATTCAAAGGATCAGCCCGATTCTTCGATAGTCCCTGGTTTTATCAAAATCATCCGAGCCTCGTGCTTCGCCACCCTCCTTCTGGATCATCTTGTAGATCCGCTATGCTTACGAGCTACGCGAGTTCACTTCGTAAAAAAGAACGCGGAGATTGAGAGGGATGACGAGCACGACCTATAAATCGGGATGTCATCAGTGAATTTCGATGACTAGCCAGCTTACACGGTCAGCCTGTCACCCTCTTCCCAGAGGAAATATTGCTGCAGAAATCGAATGCCGGATATTTATGTTAGAACATTTCTAAAAATTACGTCAGAAGTATAGTCTGCATTGTTATAGGCAATTGTGACTTCCACACTTTATATTTCTATGAAAGATGATTTTTATAAATTTTCAGTAAAATTTATTACAGATATTTAGCATAATCAGTGTATCTATTTGCTATGTTTTATTGACTACTTTCGAATATTTACTTTATGATTCGCTTTAAGTAATACAGAAGAATATATTAGGAAAGAATTATTTTAAATGAGTTGCTTTAAATGATCTTATAAAGAAATCACTATTATCTGTATCACGAACGACTGACGTCTCTCCTGCCACCCTGTGCTCGATATAAAGCAAAATCATGAGATAAAAAATAGCTACGTTATCCCAAAAATGACAAAAAGTGCTATCGAAAAATTCACCCTTCGCCGAGTACCTTATTATTATTCTCCAAGAGAATTTCTTATCGTTACTCATTACGTTTCTCGGTTACCATAGCCGAATAAAGAGCTCACTTGCCAGCGTTATATCATAAACTGTGGCAACTTTGAATCTTACGAAGACGTGGCTCCAGGGGTTGACGTTCCTGGGGTCCAATAAATTTGTCTCTTCGCTGATATTTCTTACTTGGCCCGCGGTGAGGTCAACCGTAAAACATTTATAGTGTCACAAAGATGTTGTACGACAAAGATGAGAAGCGGGATCGTCGTGCTTGTCCCCGAGCGCATGTGCGCTCCAGCTGCGTGTGCATACGAGCTTCTAAAAATACGCGACCACCCCAAGTGCACTTGAAACCGCGTCGACCGAGCCTGAGAGAGTTCCTCCATAGGCAATTTCACGGAGGCGACGCATCCTAGCATCCCCTGCGTTCATTAGAACAAGTCTTCATTGTTTTATGCAATGGTTTGCTGAAAATATTTCAGAATTTATTATAGAAAACTTTTACGTATATGTATATTATATGCGTTATCTAAAACAGTTTGAAATTTCAATAGCACTATGATATGACACGATTATCATAATTACATATGTTGGTACACACTACAGAAAAATCGCCAAAGAAGAGTTACCAAAATACTTAGAAGGGAGGATAAAGTGGAAGGGCAGAGACATATTAGCAATATTTAGATGTGGAAACGAGACCAAAGCAAGGAAATACTGGAAAGAAGAGGGAGAAAAAAGATGCAGGCTATGTAAAAGAAAAGAAGACCTGAGACATGTAATAGAAGAATACGAAATAACGGGAGGACCAAAGGACACAGGAAAAATTCTAAACGAGACTGGAGAAGGACTAGCAGAATTAAAAGCAATAATAGAAAAGAGAAGGGCAATACAAGACGGGGAGGAACGACGATAAGGAAGCAAAGCAAGGAGGCAAAAGCTCAAAAGTTGCCATAGTTTTAGAGACAGAATAATTAAGGGAGTGCAATACAATAGTGTGGATAAGAAACGTAAAACCGAAAGCTCGTCCAAAGCCGAAAGGCACGAACTAAACAATAATAATAATAATATATATGTTGGTACAATTTAAAACGAATTTAAAAATGCGTATAGATGTTGTAAAATATTTGTTGTAAACATATATGTAGTAAAATATTAGTGTTCTGGGATGAATAGCAATCTTAAGGGTACTATACGTGTGTTCATATGTTAAAGATGCTAATGCGGAGGATTTCTCAAAAGGAATAATATCTTTGGAAACGTACTGAATAGCACGTATTTTTTCCTTCTCCCGCTTCAATCTCATCTTTTCCTTTTTGATCGAACATATAAAAGATTCGGAAGATGGTAAGAAGTTTCAGTCGAAGAAAAGTGCGATTGTACAGGGTGGGTCGCTGCGCTTCTGGAATTTTGTCGCTGTTTCAGCTTTTTTATCTGCAGGAAGAAAGAGATACGAGTTGCCCCAGTTGTGCAATTCAACCGGTATTGCATACAATGGGTGATGGTTTAAAGTGGTCTCTGAACACTTATGCGCTTCCCGCTATTTTCAAGTTACGATGGCTTTTGTTTTAAACGAAGTTTTCCATGCAACCTAGCGCAAAACATAAAAATTGCAATGGCAACTTTCCACATCGATTCGTGCAATTTCCACTTAAATCATGTGAAATTTTAATAAAAGATGCATTTACTAAAAACATAGAAGATCTGCGAACTTTTCTACTCTGTATTATCCTATAAAAAAGACTGCAGTATTTTCTTGAAAAAAAAAAAAAAAAAATGGAAGGAAACATATAGCTTTGCAAGGAAACATACGGGAAATGAAAAAGATTCAAAATTGAGGTTGCTGCGCGTGTCACGATTTTCTTCCCGAATTAATTCCACGGCATAACAATGAAAATCGCGGATTCGTGTTATAAATTTGTCCCGACTGTTATTACGGCATTCTACGAGCACGTCGTTACATCGTGTCTTTGCTTGTTACCACTCGGTAATACCATGGAGATCCATTTCCATCTAGAGCGCGTCGAGTCACGTTATTCTAAGCACCGTGGCTTTTGCACCCTCTCTCACTCTCCGGCGTCGTCCCTTCGTTTCTATGGTGATTCAAAGAGGGGTAGTATCCCCTGTAGATCGAGCGAACGTCGCAGGTTGATTGTAGGTGCCCGTATAGTCCTCTCGGCAAACACAGGATCATCTATCGGGGATAGAGGGTTACTCCTCTCACGAACGAGACAATCATTTCGCTAGTGATTATCGAAGTAACGTCAGGCTGCTGTCTGGAAGTTACATTTTCCTAAAGATATCGGGACGCGGTGTTGGATGAAAGAATACTTTTAAGAGTGGCGTTATATTATTTCAGGCTCTCGTGTTTTATTTGCTTCACTGCTTCGTCTTGCATTCGATTCGTTGATGAGTAGACGGGAGTGTTCATGCATTTATGGAAAATTGTAATATTGAGAAATGCATAGAATGTAGATGTTATGTAAAAATATACAAAATATCCAAATTGATTAATATATATGGTAATGTATTTGTTGTAATATTTAAAGAATCAAAATAATTTATATACAGTCTCTCGCAATAGTTCTTTCACAGTTTATAAAGAATCTATTTTTGTCGAAATAAAACATATATGTATAATATAGTCATATATATTTATCATCCAACGCATATAAAACAATAGTAAAGCAGTTTTCAGTTGTGTCGGCGTCAAAGATACTAGTTTTGGAGTAAAATATTGTAGCATTCTATTTTGACAAAAATTGGTTCGTTATAGGATATACAAAGATTTATATGGATGATTGAAAATATTTTGTATAAACATAACTGCCAATGAAGAACTTGTAGACATTGTAACAATGATTCTTGGCTCCAAAAAAAAAAAGACAATTTCATTCGAATGTATCTTTTCTAGTCTATAAATCTATCTGCTAAATTTCATCAATTAAATCACCAAAAATTGAATTCGCAAGATTCAAGTTCTTCTCATTTTCAAATCTTAAAAATTCTAAGTTGTATTCTTGAGATTCAAGAAATTGCAATAGTCTTATTTTTCGTGACTATCATCACAAAGAAGTTTTGCTTCACCCTGAAACACGCGAAGAAAGCGAAGTTAGAGCAGAGTGACTACGAGTTTACCTACGTGTCCTCGTCACTTCCTCCTCAACGTGTATTTACTCTGCTTCTAAACGTCCGCTCCACTTGTTTAGTGAGATCACATTCGCCTGTACCGAAAATACAGCTGCACCTTCTCGCTCCTCCAAGCAAGTGAACGTGTTTCTTAGAGCTGCCGTCAATTTCTTGCTTTCTTTCTCCCGTGATGTGACTTTAATCGTCTTGAAACATGGTTTACGAATCCGGTGAACGAACAAAGCTGCGCATTATGTTCTTTCCAAGATTTCTACGAAACCTCGTTACTGTCATCGTACTGATGGACCGTGCTTCAACCTTTCGGAAGAAAAAAAGAAACGATTTTCCAGAAAATCTGCCTGATGGTGTTTCTTTACCGTCTATTTTCGTACACGGTCCCTCTTTGAACACCCAACGCTTTAAACACCGGCGTTAATCAAAGAAACGGAAAATTATGCCCTGTTCGGTCGTAAAGATATTTATAGAACGATTTTTATAGCTTTCTCAGAGTTTCTAAGATGTTTGTCTTAGGAGGCTGATCTTATCGTGTTTTAGAAGTGCTCGACACTACATTTTAAATTTAACTGTTGTTATTTTTCAAATTTCTTAACTTCGTTACTCAAGTACATGTTTAACTTGTTTTTCAAAAACCAAATTATTAATGTTTATTAGTTTTCGACTTGTTCAAAAATAAATGAACTTATTCGTAGCATAGAGGTGAAAAGAACAATTATCGACTCCAATCTGTACATTTTAAAAAGTAATTTTTACAAATTTTTTACACCTTCTACTTTTTATTCAAAAATATCCAATACATTGTTCGTTACAATATTCAATAGTTGGACAACATTTCTGCCGAGGTTCCAATTTGTTAGTTATAACCGCAAAAATTTGAATCTGCATGAATATCCGCAGTCCACTCATAACCAAACAAGACTCCACCTACGAAGGTCTATCGGAATAATTACAATTTGCCAATCCATCCACAATGAATCAACGTCGCCCTCAATCACACGAAAACGAATCGCCATAACAATTCCAAGCCTACGATCTTCGCCGACAGAGCGTAGACTCTCGCGGTCTCTCGTTTGGCATTTTTCGTTGTACCCGATACGAAGAACAGACGGATTCTGGCAGAATTCCAGGGGTATAAATTGTCGGGATCTCGTCGTTTCTCCCGATACTTCGCTCCAGAACTTTCCTGCCCCCATCAGGATGTTCGCGGTGGTGCTCGGTCGAAGCTTCAGATGAGCAGGATTTCGTAACGATCCATCTTCGATCGAGGCTGCGTTTCGATCGTCCTCCTTACTCCGTGTACCAAGCCGGGATATTGCGCAACGATAGGGAAAGGAATAGGCGTAATGGAAGACGTGAAAGTTTCGACTGGTGTTCACAGTCGTGCAAAGTTGCAACGAACATTTGTCGGCAATCAAAGGTTAGAGGTAGGAAAATTGTGATTCACGCAGCGATTCCCCGTACATCTGAATACGCACGTGCATTGTGAAAATGTTTGCAAACCAGAGGACTGAGGAAGTAGACGTTAGAAAGGCCTCGAGTAAAATGTTATTTAGTTGACTTACGTTTTCAAGGTATCTTTTACGTTGCAATAAAATATAGGGAAATTTAATTTCGAGGAAATTAAATTGAAACATAAATTAATGTTAGTTGTTTCTTTTAAATGTTCTGTAATTAATAGCAGTAAATTTAGTAATTATTACTCGAAAGTATCTTTGAATTATAATATAATGGTTTGATTTTACGATATTTTTAATCTTGAATTTTAAAGAGAGAACGTTACGAATAATAATATAGCTCGTTATCCTGATGGGATTGTGCTCGCAAGGATAATTTTGCAAAGGGTCAGCGGGTAATCTCGTGTAACGCGAGCTTTCCTCGGAATCGAAATCCGTTCCCTACAGTTCGATAATGGTTTCATTTCCTTGTATCTCTCTGCTGCATACTAATATATGCGTAATAACAGCGTACAGTGGGCGCAATAACGAACCTTCGATATTATATATGCTAGCCGCGCGAGGACTCATTAGATCGCGCACCTTTAGCCAATTTTCGCAACAAATTGTATAGAATCCGCTAAATTATCAATTACTGGAAGTAGAAAACACAAAAGGTTGCATAACAATCGGTTACAGTTAATAAAAAGTCGTATGAGTAAGTTTTAATTTGAAGAGTTTAATTGTTTTATAAAATATCTACGTTTAAAGAAAAGGCAATTGACATTATTTTGCATGAAATTATTTTACATAATTAGGGATGCAATTGTTATTCAGCAAAGAGAAATTGTACACCTGAGACGTCTGAGCTTTCAGACCAATTAAAGAGCAAAGAACAATTGATTTACATCTATACAAAAGCAGATACACATATAGCCAAGGAACATCTGCAGTCTGCGCGCGAGGTTCTGGCGTTTTGCAAGCGCTGACTGAAAAGGCGACGAAACAGCAATGGCAATACCGAGAGTTAGTCACGTGCAACTATAAAAATGAAAAATATTCGTGACAGACACTGTATCATTGTAAATATACGATGTTGCAACACGAATCGTAAAAAGATATAAAAATGGCTACTAAGATAATGAAGAACGGGAAAAAATAACAGATAGATAAACAGAAAAAGTTATAAATAATCGTACATAAATCTGACTTAATTTCCATTTAACGATCGCATCTTTTACGGGAGCATGGGTGGACGTACAGTAATTGTACGAGGACTAAAATAGGGGAAAAGAAGTAAATCGCCGATATAAATCTTACGTCGTATCGTGGGAACCTGCGGGCACAACGGCGACGTAGCACGGGTAGTAAATGTAACGAACGTTTTGCGGTAAATGAAACGTTTTATATTTCCATAAATTTCGCGTTCGATGTAGGAGAGAAGGTACACCCGATCAAAGTGGAGGCATTTTGTGCGCCTCGATAGAATTTGATTCGCGTAGTGCGAAAGATGGCCGATGCGCGGCGCTGGGTGCGCAGTGACGCTGCGCGCCGATGGCGCCGGCTGGGAGCGGGACCATCAGTCGCAGAGGGACCACGTACGGTGGCGGTCGTGAGTTTTTCGCAGGAGAAAGAGAACGTGCAATAGGACGAAACAGAAGATAAAGAAAGAAAGACAGACAAGCAGAAAAGATAGCTAGAGAGAGAAAGAAAGAGGTTTCTGAGAAAAAAACGACGAAACGTAACAAGAATAAGTCGAAATCGTAGCCGTACGCGAACGTTCTTCGTTGATCACACCGAGTTCGCGGGTCCCGCTCGATCGTGTGCGCGTGAAAGAGTTTTAACCTCCGTCGTTCGATTATCGTGCGTCGTCTCGGTCCGTTCTGGTGCGTGTGGGTCGGCGCGCGCGCGCCTGTGTCCGTGTGTGCGTGAAAAACACCGCACTGTCTCTCGTTACGCGTTTCTCTCTGTGTGTTACATACATCGGGTAGTATACATACAAGAATATATACGTGCATCGGAAAGAGAGTAACGCCGGATCTCTCGCGTACACAGTGTGAGCACGAAAGTAAGAGAGAAAGAAAGCGAGAAGGACAACCGGGGAAGAAGAGGAGGAGGCGCGAGGCGGGCGAGGAGGGGGAGGAGGTAACGGAGTGTTGGATTTGTTTTCTTGCACAACGGTGGAGCAAAACGGCCTCAAACTGTGGGGCTCTGGGGCGTTTTTTCTTCCTCCGCAAGGGATGTACTACCCCGTAAGTGATCGTTTCATTTTTATATGAGTACTGTGCATTCACCGGGAGGCTAGATGCTAGACTAAACCAGAAGAGAGGGAGGCGTCTCTCACTGTTTCTCTCGCTCTCTACCCTCCCTTTGCTGGAAATGTTCGAAGGCGTCGCGTCGGTTCGATATGAGGCGTCAGGTCGTGGAATATTGTGCTTTGTTACTATTTTCGAACTCCATAAAAGCGATTCGATATCATTGCGCGACGCAATTGACGTATATTTGACTTTTGCCCCTTGAATGAAACGTGTATGTGAATATAATACGATACACACGCGCACAGTGTCGTGTTCTATGATGCATTGTTTTGTTTTTTTTTACCCTCAAGTCATAACTAATACCTTCAAATAGTTTGCTTATAAGTACAAATACATCGTTCATCCTTATTTCGTCGTAAGTAGAACGAGAGAATTCGTGGTCGTCGCGTCGCTCACACGAGTGTCTCGCTCGATACGGCCGAATTGGAGGTTATGTTCGCCTCCGCCGGGAGACAGCGAACGAGAACAATTCGGAGCAATAACACGAGTCGATAGAACGACTGTTTCGGTAATATCTAGCAGTGAAATTCGTCTTGATCATCGTACTGCTGGCGAAATGTGCATTTCCACGAAATACACCTCGTTATTTACCTCGTTCAGAAAGACTTCTACGAAAGAAAGGTTAGAACACTCAGTGAGAAGGACACGGTCAGGGCTCTCTTCAAAGTGAAAGTAATCATGTTACTAGATATCACTATTCTATTTTACTAGTTTTCCAATTATTACGTTTCAGTGCCCATAATAAGCCGATTTTAAATTAATTTTATTTTTAGATATACAGAATTTCTCCTTTATGTCATATCGCGCAATGGAAGATATCTTTCATATTATTCGAATATCTACAGCTAATTTTAAACCAATAATTTCAATCAATAGAATACTGTGCTCCAAAAGCAAAATTTCTATTTTTAAACAAAAATGTTCGTTATATACATACAAAATTCTCTTTTTGTACCGTCTTATGTGTGTTAAATACCAAAAAATATTACAAATAGGTACTGAAACTTAGTCCTTGCTTTTCTTACCTTAAATCGTAGTAGATATTTTCCTGTGTACTTATTTAGACCAGGTAGACGCTCAGAGGCAAAGATAAGGCTTTCTCGGAATTGAATCTCGTCCCAAAGATGTTTCTTCGTCAAGGTAGGCATAGACGGATTGAATTTCATACACAATAAACCTGACCTGTTTCTTTCGCCCCTATACAACTTTCTACATATTTTTCGGAGCACAACGCTTGCTTTTATGCCAGCATTCGCAAAATCGAAGTAGCTTTTGTATGATTTATAATATTTCTTATTATTGTACACATCAGCTGTGCAATTTGAATCAAGAATCTTTTGTGGTTTCTATTCAGATGTTGAGTTACAGTACGTTCTGCGAATATGAACGTAGTGCGCTGGTTTCGTAAGCGATGCACGTGCGTCCCGGCGCGAAACGTTCGCGAGTCTTGAACTTTTCTGGTACGTTACGATTAACGTGACGAAGACGTACCTTTTTTTGCACGCGTTTGAAGTATGCACAATGTCGTCCGATTCGCCATGATTGTCTCGCGTAATTAATATTGATATGTGCGCGTATCGCGTTACTTGCCATTTGCGTTGCGTTTTTTGTTTGACCAACGAGTGTTATCTTCACAATGCTGTCTTTATGCCAGTGTTAAAATTCGGGAACAGAGATAGGTTTTATTTCTTGCGTTTTAAGTATCAAGTTTTATTTATATATAGAAATTATTTTATTCTTTGAGGCCTGAATATTAAATCTTGTGGTTTTTCGAAGATTTTATCGCAGAAATAATTGAATATATTTTGTATGTTATTTAATATAATGATATATCGTTAATTGAAAGATGTATTTCTAGTGGAACGAAAATTTCAAAATTGAATATGTAGGTAGGTGGTACGTGGATTATTATTATAATAGAATAAATATATTTAAGCAATATTATATATTTCATATTTATTAATGTTACTGTATCTTTGTGGTATCTGGAATTATTTTGGAGTATTTGCGCCATTGTCTCGATGTTAATATTCAAGTATGAATGGTAATGTACAACAGTAACCTTCTTGATAATTAAACGTTTTATATCCTGACCACTTTTATTTGCTAATTCATATACATATTTTAAACATTACAGAAAAAGTCGAGATAGATGTAGTTAAATCCATCGGCGAAAAGATTAAACAACAACGCAAAGTTGAATAGGATGATCAAACCCGTTTTATTTAGTTACCAAATACCAATATCAGCGGCTGTCAATGTATACCTACAAAAAAAAAAAAAAAAATGTAACATCGCATTCAGCGTTAAAATTACATAACAGTATTCCAATTGAAATTCAAGCTTCGCTCCATGGATTCATGAGCAATAACTCAGATCAACTTCGCGTCGGTAAAAGCTGGACGTAAAGATTCGAACGAATTTGCACAGTCATCGTAAACTTTGCCACCGTAAACATGACATGCATTAACAAATAATCTACTTCCAGCTTCCTTGTTCTTCTGGCAAAAAACTCTTCTGCTCTTTTTTACACACGTGCCAAAAAAGAAAGGGAGAGAGAGAGAGAGAGAGTGAGAAAAAAAGAAGGCACAAATTACACAGTAAGCGGAAGAAAAGGCGATTTTACCGTTAGCGCGAGGACAAAGAAACACGTTGGAACAATCGACCAGTCGCAATCGATTTCATCAATCTCTCGCTGTTTCTCTCCGAAAAATCCGTTCGATCGAGGGTCGGTTAATTTCCGTGCGCGCGAGAATTTCCCTGCGACCCGACGCGTGTTCCCAGCTTTTTTATTCGTCCTGTATATATTCGTTAGAAAAAGGGGCGAAGCTTGTCCACAGAGAGAGGTGGACGAAAAATTTCAAAGCAGATTACAGCGTCACAAGCTCGCTGTATTATCCATCGACGTTAATCCACTGGCATTACCACTGCCAATTCCATGGAAATAAATAGAAGGAGAAAAAATAAGAGAAGAAGAGGTAAAACACGAGAAAAGGGGGAGAAATAAAGAAGGGGAAAAACGAAGGGGTAGCGCACGGTCACGTTCCATTGGCTTTTCAGGAAAAAAGAGTCGCTTTTTGGGTCAAGCGTCCATAGTTATCCCCGCGCTGTTGGACCACCCCTTTCTGGTTTTAATATTATTTCCCGAGAAACCGGAGGCCAATGAGGCTTGAACGAGTCGAAGTGGACGAACGTCATTCACGAACTGCTCGTCGTCGACTTTGATCCTCTACTCGCATTAATTTTTTTTTCTTTTTTCCTTTTTTTGTTTTATTGTTGTGTTCGTCCATTTCCCAGAAATGTATTTCACTCTTCTCGTTTCCATCATCGAATCATCGATGAAGAGATTTTCCACGGCACGACGATGTGTATTTTGAAATATAGGGCAGAGTGGGCTATTTCCAGCCCCCGGTGTGTATCGGTACTTTATTTCGAGGCAAGTAAGTAGATCGATTGGTCTTCCCATCGTATCGGCTGGCCCTTAAGCTATGCACGGCCCCGATGATCTGTCCCCTCATGCTAATTTCCTTTCTCACTAGGGTGTTCCGGGGTAGTTGCGGCTGTGTAAATCCTTCTTTGAGAGCGGAAGGAGATGTGGTCTTGTTTAAGTAGTGGAATACCTATTAAATGGTTTTTGGATTAGCTATTTTTAGATGGTTTTTATAAAATTTGGAAGCATCAACTTTTTTATGTTTTTCAATGTAATCCATTTATCGGCAAGTAATTTCTTAAATCCGAGGAAGATACGAAAGAATTATTGTTAATATGTGTGACTTTCATTCGATCGAACTTTGAATGTGTTTTGAATTCGAAGTGAAAACTTTTGGTACAATTCTTCCATTATTTTAAGAAACTATACAAAACGATTCGCGAAAATCACGGATGGATTCTTTCTTCCAAAAGGAACGTTTTAAGCATCAGTCCATTTCATCAGTTTGATTGCCGCGGGTAAAGGTCGATATTTTCATGGATAAGAAGACGGTAATGTATTAAGTAAGCATAAATTCTTCCCGTTACTACCTATAATTTAACACCTGTTTCGAGGCAAGCAATATCGTAGCAAGAAAAAAAAGAAGCTGAGAAAGAAAGGAGATACAAGTAGGTAGTAAAAAATTGTGACACAAGAAGAGAAGCGTGTAATATAAGTTGACGTTACAGAAGACGAAAAATAAGGCGGTGCTTTTGGATCGGAGGAATTTGTCCTGTTATTGCAACAACGCCATTACTCTCTGTCTTATCTCATTTAGTAATTGCTTCTGAATATTCAGATTCTGTTTAAGATAATTAATCGTTGGACGTTGACCGCGTGGAAATTTCAACCAAAATTTTCCTTCGGATTAGTCTGTTTGTCTGACAGATCGAGTCTGTCCTCGCAACGCGTGTCACCTTGCTATCGATATTCTCATCACGTGTTCCATTAATCGGTAGATTTTTCTATGGCTAACCGCATCTTCGAACTTGTTATCGAGCGAATATACTTCCGTTTCACCTTTATTTTCCGATCTTCTTGCGTTTCTCCTGTAGTCTTGGATTTCACTGAACATCGTGAAATATTGCGACGAAGAACGAGAACGGATATGTTGTTGTCATAACAAACAACTCGTTATAGTAGGAAATTACTGAATTAATATTTCAGCTGTTTCTAAACATAGAAATAAATAAATCGTAAAATACGATAGTATCTAAATGTTAAACAAAATATTACGAGTGCGTACATAACTCTGTGTAGAATTTTTAATTTCATCTTTTATTTACACTGTATCTGGGATAAATCTATAAAATATTTCCTACTGCTGTTGCTATAGAGACTTACCGTTATTCATGTATTTGATGTTTTTTATGTTCTGGCTTCTAGAATTCGTGCCAATTTCTGACTGATCCATGGATTAGGAATTGTTCTATCCATTTCATTCGAATGTAAGCTATTTCTGTTCACGATTGAAACCGAGAGACAGGGGTCATGCCCCGCGGAAGCACGCGAAATAGGCCGTGCATGATTGCGTGTTAACACGAGTCTTAAAGATCATAGTTTCCAAGCTTTGGTCAGTTTCATGGTGTTTCATGTTTACTCGTAATTAAGCCTTAAATAACAAATTAAAGAAACAAGTAATCGAATATTTCGTTGCGTTTCGTAATTTAGAAATGAAGTTAATATCGAGTTTTTTTTAAAGACACTGCTCTCTCTATGGTATTGTTTCATTTATCTAAGAAATCAGCCTGGAGCCAAACATACGCCATCCAATTGCTTTCCTGGGCATTGGGTAAATTTAGAAACGCAATTCGATCGGGATACTAGGAATCGAAATGTTTAAAAGATTGAAACGGAGGAGAGGAAATTGTTTAAAATTTGTCATAGAATTGTTCGTTCGAACGTCGGAGGATGTACGAATTATTTTTCTGAAAATTTCTCCTTTCTTCTGAAAATATCTACTCGTTGTATCGGTAAGATGATGAAACAAATCTCTAGATTGCATAAAAATACAAATTTACACGGACGTTTGCAGTCGAACGATTAATATTTAGTCCTTTTACAAGCAACAAAAATACAATATATTTGTAACTGCGTGAAAAACTTGTAAAATTTTATCACATTCGAAACTTGCGCATAAAATTAATCAATTTAGCTTCTGTATACCTCATATCGTATTCAGAATTGATTCAGAGTAGTTACGAAGGACTGAACAATCTTTCACAGAGAGGAACAGACAAGCATAAAGAAAGATCAGAATACAAATTTTTTAAATTAAACTTAGAATCCTCCGGACGTTGATAAACGAGAGAAATACTGAGAATAAAAAAATTCTGGATACCAGCAGCCATTTTAAAATTAAACGCAAGCAACTTAGAGTGCAACACGGGGAGAGAGTAGAATTCTGTAAAGCGCGAACAAATTGCATCCACTCTCGTATCCTCGAGGAAGAAATATTCCGGGCATTTCGTTGAAGGTGGATGCCACTCCGTGAATTAATTAGACGGCCGCGTTCGGATGTATTAAGAAATATTTCACGTGTCGCGCGCAATTCGAGAGCGAGTTGGCACAAAAGGGGAAGGAAGTATCACTTTAAGCTCGAACCACCGCGCAACGCGTGGTTAATCCGCGTCGCGAATACGTGTCAAGGCTTCTTTTTCTCTGTACGTTGTTTTCTTTTTTCTTCTGTCTTCCTTTTCTTCTTCACGCCTGCAAATTATCACTTATGAATGCACTTGGCGTGGAAAGATCGCATCGTTCGGAATATTTTTTTCTTTCGTGTACGCTTCTTGAAACAATTAATACCATGTAGCAGTGAAGAATTAGTACTTTGCTCTACTTAGTTAAGTTCAGTAAAATATGCTAGTAGATGGTTGTCAAATGGAATAAAATAGAAACAAGGTAGATAAGATAAGATTTGTGAAACATGGATGCATACGTTCTTAAATTTATTCCTTTTCAGATATGATTACAGCGAGTTAAAATACTTAAAGCGACGAACTAATAGAAGAATTACGAATGTAACAGGAACGTTATGAAGGGAAAGAAATGTCGAATAGCATTTATTGAAGTAGAGTCGGAGAATTTCGATTCAATTAATGGTTGGTCTGGTTTTCGACTAACACGAGTTGCCAAACTGTGCAAATGTTTGAGGGATTTGTTTTATCATTCGAGCAAGCAAGTTGATCTTTTACTTATCGAAAGTAAGGGATTATTCGGATGATTTTGAAAGCGTCTGTAGGACATCGTTCGAAGCATTTGAAACACGTTGTTGAAAATTTCTTAGTTCATAAAATTGATCTTATTTTAATCGTTGCAAGAAATTTAGTGACGTGGGTCACCAACGATAACCACGACGGTAATCAACGTGTTAAAAGAAGAATTTCTCTAACATCTAATTTTAGTATTGCTAGTGCTCGTTGCGTCTTAACGTGGATCTTAATAATTCGAGACGTTCCGCTTTGCAAAGCAGCCTCGCGAAATCACGACACAGAGGGACATGTCCGGTGCCTTGTGTCCGCATACTGATACGGGAATTAACTTCTAACGCTTGCACGCGGCTGACTGGATTAAGATTGATGATTAAATAGTGCCACGTCGGCTACTGTTACGCCACGAAGTACAGACGACGACACGGTTGTCCATTATTCACGATCAAATCGTTGCTCGAAGACGATGGTGACGTTGCTTTGCTAGAGTTGTTCCTTTCGTATTGGCGTTATACTTCCTGACATTTGACATGTAACCGGTTGGTTAATTTCGGACGGGTCGATGCGTTGGCTATTCGCGAACGAAATCGACGGAAGGTGGATCGGTTCGATCAGTCCGCCACTTTATTTAGACGCATCAAATTGGGACGTGTCGAGTCCACTTTATTAACGCCGTCCTATTTGTCGGCCTCACTACGCTATTGACTACTAATCGTCCCAGTGATTTACGTATTTGGGTATCTGGATTTTTCCTCCTTTTTTACTTTCACGCTTTTGATGGATGTTTTGGGGTCTCGGTGATACGAGGAGAATAAAGCGGAGGAGACTTTTTGTTTGCTGTTTGCTTTATTAGAGAGGAAGAGGAAGAGAGAGAGAGTGAGAGAGAGAGGAGAAATAATGAATACGTAAAGCGTATATAGTAAATACATAAGAGTAAATAGGTCATAAAAATCCTACTTTCATATTCTAGATTGAATTGGATATTAAGAAAATATTTTCAACCATCGCATCTTTAAGTATCGCCTTTATCTCCGTTACGGTCTTCGAATCCTTCTGTTTTAATTTCAAATTCTCTCTAATAACGATATTGAGGAAATGTTATAACGAAGTTGGAAAAAGAAATCGCACGATGATTCTATCGCGTTTTCTCCAAACTTGAGAAATTTTCCCTGGTAGAAAAATGCGATCCGTTGGAAAACAACTGAAATGGCGCAACGGTATAATAATATAAAGTGCAGAAAGTTGGTAATCGCGCGTGAATCAAGTAGAACAAAATATCAAATGTACATACTCTACGTAAAGGATTAGCGCTGTAGATATCTCACTGAACATACATTTAACTTGGCACGAATAACTCATTTTTACGGCAACTACTAGTCCGAACGATTTATTAGAGAAGATTAAAAACATTCTCAACGTCTCTATATAGTTCACGCTTTTAAACACCGCGCAAACAAAAATATCATAGGACGGAATGAATCACTTTATGAATCTTTCCCTTCTACCATTATGAAAATCAATTCACACTGACGTGAATCGCTTATACACCGAATGTGAACAAAATATCAACTTTCACGGTTTTGTTTAAACCGAATTTTTCGTTAATTGTATTATCAGTAAACTGGGAAGGTTTCTATATTTATTTGAGAATTTAAGAGTTTAACATTTTTACCTGTAAAAAGATATTTGAAGCCGGTGTAATTTTTAATTCCGAGCATCCGTGATTCCAAACTTTGTACTTTTTACAATCTTTTTACTAGTTTTAACAACGTTTAGCGGAAGTACCATCAAAATACATAAAGAGGAGCATATGAAAAGTCACGATTCGCGGTTTTTTTAATCGCGGTCTCTCTAGTTTAATGGCTCTAATTTCGTTCAGGGGACGAGTACGGATGATTGAGTTAACAAACTCGGGCGGACTGGACGCGTGGTCCATTTGCAGTCGGCGGCCCTTCATTTAACAGCCAGACGTTTCACCTTCGTTCCCGCGGAAACGAATAAATCCCGGTGTTCCCCGCGGGATCGTAGGCTCTCTGTCCCTCCCACAAGATGGATATATTTATCACGGAGAAACGTCGACTGCCTCGCGAACGGAACGCCGCACGTTCCCTTTGATACGTGCCAGCGACGATTCTTCATTTTCGGTATTAATCCACGTCGCTGCTCGAGCTCGAACCACTCGCGTCCTTCTCGTGCAAATTGCTACTTGGACCCGTCGTTCGAATATAACTTTCGTGTCAGAGTGACGTAACTGGAGCGTAGAAAAATTCGCGAGATCGCGTCTCATCCTTGACGAACGAGCATGTAAAGATCGTTTGTTATAAGAAGGTGTTAATCATTGTTAACGCTTTAGTCCTTTCAAATAGGTTTCGTTATTGAGCCTGTGCTTTAGTAGCTTTGAGTGTGTTCTGTTTTAACATTAGAATTATTGTTTCTTGTTCTTTGCAACTGTTTTTGGCAGGCCTGCTTATTTGGCATACTTATAATACCATTTTATTTATAATCATCAATGTATACTATATTTAGGTTAAGGTATGCGAAACATCTGAAACTTCTAATCTACTTGGTAGCAAGTTCACTTCCGTTACATTAGCGAGAAATTTGTCACACTTTAAGCATTATGTACTAGGAGTGTAGAGAATTTCAATTCTCCGCTATAGAAGATTTCTTTGTCCGACACGTTGGCTATGTGTTTTTTTAAACACATTGTATTACGAATATGTAGTATAAAATGCGAACAGTCATGTTTATATAATAAACACCAAATAATAATAAAAGATACCTGATGTGTAGTATCGTGGAGAAACCGTTTAGGAAAAACCCGATGAACTACAATGTAGATAGAAAGTGAGTGCTGACGAGCCGGGAAGAATGAGAAATCCCAATGGGCCCAGCAATATGACCGTAGCCCTTTAGAAAAATAGATAATTGAAGAAAGCTGTACGTGACCATCAACGAGACATCAACAGTTTTGAAATATGTGTGCCTGATAGAAGTACCTAAAACTAGTATAAAAGGACGTTTTGATGGAGAAAGTGAGTTAGTTGCTAGTCTTTAGTCAATCGTTGAAATGAATTGAGGTTGATTATGAGTTGTGAATGATGAGCTGTCACTCAGAAGTTGAGTAGTTGTACAAATTTAGTTATTTTCGTTATATTGCATTAAGCTCCAGTTAAATAATTATCGTCCTCCTGTTTCAATCATTGTAAAGAAATCTATCAATTAAATAAGGTCACTGTAAATGTATTATATTTGAATTATATCTGGCGTGAGAAGACTTACATTTATACAGTAGAAATTAGAAATATCTGAAGATAGTAACAATCAACGATATATTCTTGCCCGATAAAATCAAATATTTATCTCCAATTGCGATCCTCATTTCACTGTCTTTCGTCAAATCGAAGAACGATCCTATTCGCCTGTCTAAAGTTTTCACTGCTGCCAACCATACTCTCGTCAGAAGTGTCACCAGTGAACATTCGTTAAATAAATAAGTTTCACGAAAACAAGAGTTCAAAAGCCTTTGAAACGAAGACAAAGGCTCGTAAACGAGACAGTAATAGTGATGAACTCGTCGATGGAAGCGGACAGCGTTCTCTACGTGCAAGTTGGCATTCGTCGCGTTAGTAATTCACGTTCGAAAACGCGGCCGGGTCTGTCGTTGCGGTTTCGTTGCAGGGTCGAGGCTGCCTCTCGAGGAGGTTGCTGGCCTCCTGGTTGCATTCGTTGCGGTTAATAATATTCGCCGTGGATTATCGCCGGTCAGAGAACCGGAGAATCGATCGGTTCGTTTCCCCTTCTACCATTACCGTTCTTGCTTCCACGATTTATTACATATCCACGTTGGGGGGAAGCGCTGTCTCCTTAACCCTTTCAAAACAGAGTTTATGGTGGGTTAAGTAAACATATTTTTTTTTTATTAATTACTAAAGATAAAAAGACTAAATAAAATATTATGTGTTATAATATTTAGATACGGTAGAACTCCGTTTATAAGAATTTATTCAACAAATAATTTATGTAATTGGAATTCATATAACAACAGTCTACCGACTCGTCCCATTATGTATGATTTATCGTTTACATAATCAGAGTTGATTCATATAAGTAGATTCAGTCGACGAGAGCTTACTTATTCAGACCTTAATTAATATTTCGTTAAAACAAATGCAGTTTATATAAACGTTTTTTTTCGCTGCATCGATGTACTTTAATATCTGCAGGTAATGTCATTTATGTAATGAAGCATCGAAATATAATTTAGCCAGCAGTAAACGTAAAATATCAGCGTGTATGAAAATCGAACCAGCCTGTCAGGGTTAACGATCGAACGCAAGCAGAGATCTTTTTCTGGACGAACGGTTTTCAATAAATAAGACAACGACGAAAATGGAAAACGGGAGATATTCCATATTTTATTATACTCGAATCGTCCGTATCGTGCGCGTATTATTATTGCACGCGACGAAAGTGCGCCGTGCGTCTCGTTTGTACAGATCGGGACGGAACTGACTTCTGCCAATGTTGGAGAAAATTTCCAGTATTCCACTGTCTGCGAGGTCGACCAAACTGTATACATATTTGTATAGCTTGTTGGAGTTCGTTTGCTCTTGTGCTATTTGGCTACCACGTTTTGTTGTATCCACGTAAATTGGAAACATATATCGAGCGTCTATGCTGTGCCTTTACTCATTTCATGCGTGGAGTAGCATTTATAACGAGGCAGATAGCAAATGAAAATAGATACGAACTTTAGAGAGAAAATTGTAAAATATTACGTGAAACGAATTATAAGGAAAATTTAATCAGATTGTTTATTACATTAGCTATATTACCTGTATGGATTATTATATTGTTCAAATTGAACT
Organism: Bombus soroeensis; assembly: GCA_014737365.1. Taxonomy (NCBI): domain Eukaryota; kingdom Metazoa; phylum Arthropoda; class Insecta; order Hymenoptera; family Apidae; genus Bombus; species Bombus soroeensis. The sequence continues at coordinate 1,649,132 of JACXIL010000216.1, read as the reverse complement.
TCTTACGTCGCAGCATTCTTTTAGCGCACAAGATACGCGAGAAAGAAAAATTTGCTTTCGATTTTGCAATATCGCGTATTCGATCTTTCATCCATGCGTGAAATAACGCGTTTAAATATTATAATGTAAATGTTACACGACCAACAGCTATGACACAATTGATAAAATCTTTTTAACGTTGCTCAACGAACGAGATTCTTTGTGGACCACACCGAAATTTAATTCCTTCTTTTTAAATATTGTCATCGTATACTGGTACCCGCAGCGGATTTCCCAAAGTTATCGAACGACAGAGATCAACCGCCCGTATCCTAGTGACTTGGGATAAGTCAATGGTTTCGAGACGAAGATTAAGGATCCTGTGGGGTTCGAGGCTTTGCTGATGTTCTTAGGAAGACGTTTATCATCCCTTGAATTAATTTATTAGCTCTGGAATTAGGGAGGTAGATGAATGTCTAAGCATGTCTGGATGAGAATTTCAAGATCAGACATAAATAAAATGTTTAATCGACGAGAGAGTAACGTGAAAATAATTTAATATGTCATTGTTTATGAAAGATACGTATTTCTTATATTTTTCTCAAACTGAATGAAGTTTTCAGTTTCATTTACAGAACTCGAGTGTTCCATAGTTTTATCGCTTAATACGTTCGCAATTTGGAATATTTCGAACGAACCGGAATTCTTTCACAGAACTGCTTTTATTTTCATACGAACTCGTGCGTTACAACTACCAGATACATATCAGGTTGTTCGAAAAGCGTCTTTCTTTCGCAAACATGTTCTTTACAAGAATGCACCTTCGTACAAACGTGAAACCGAGTCTGTGAAATATCGCGGTATTTATCTCAACAGAACAAAATGGATCGTGCGTAATTAAACAAAATAATATAAAGCAGAAAACATTGTGCGTCTATTATTTCCTCATAAAACGAAAGAAACTTTTCTGACAACCTAATACATTCCTTAAAAATCCTTGCAATATGGTCCATGAATATTTGCATCGTAGGTACTTACAATTATCATTTCGGTTTATCACTATATACATATATATACATAGTCGTCTATAATCGCAATCAAGCGCAATGAGATAGATACGAATTATTTAACATTCACGCGTATATATGCTTCTTAACTATGATAACATGCCAAACATATGCAATATGTAAGATAATAATTACATATAAAATATGTATGCACCTGCATGAACATTCACAGTCTACGCAACCATTTCAAGTTCACGGACGACGAAGCCGTGCCGAAACAACTGCGTTATATATCCTCTTCCCTTAGTGTTTCCGCCAAAATTGTCGCATTATCTCGTAAAGAACGTGCATAGATATACGCACTAAACACAAGCGTCGAGTTTCCCAAGCATCGAGAAATCCCGACGATTCTCTGGATACTTAAACCAGCGGGTGGCGCGGCAGTTGGCGGCGTTCCAACGAAATTTCGCGTCGGCTACACAAAAGCTCCGCGTCTCTTTCCGTCGTTCCCAACCAGAATTTTATCTTTTTTTCAGAAAAAGGACCCGCCCCTGAAAAATATCCCTCCGACAGAAACCGACGTGTATCTCCCAATCTCCGCGCATGTTTTATAATTTCTTTCTGTTTCACGCGTAGAACCGCGATTTTCCAACGAGTCAGCGAGCATTTTTGACGCTCGGCTTCTTGCCGACCGTTAATTGGAAGAGACGTTACGAACATGGTCGGAGATTTCCGTGCGAGTTTTTCACACACCGAACGTGTTTATAAAATATTTCCACGAGTGGCTCGTTAACGAGTACCATCCGTCGGGAATTTCGAGAACGCGCGATTTTCGGATTTGCGCGCGAATGCTCATTATATATAACGCCGTTCGTCATCGGATGATTCACGTTCGAATAGGGCGGCGTGCTGTTTTTAGACCCGCGCGCTAGAACATCTGCGAGATCGAGCCGCTCGAAAATTGACCGTGAATTTGAGCAGAGGGGAGAAAATCGCGGGAATGCACGATGATCGTATGTCTTTCGAAGGTTGGGGTTATTGAATGTGGGGAATAATATTGGGATATCTATTATATTGGAGATGGGTATAATGCGGCGCGATGGTTGGGATGGTTTAGATGCGAATATTGCCTATTTACTAACGGGGAGGGATGATAGTCCTGGTAATGGGAGTATGATAAGAAAAGTGATGTATGATGCGTATTTAATCTATTTAGAATTTAGTAGCGTTATAATAGTGAAAGTTGCGCAAATGTAGTGTTAACGAAAGACGTATGTACAGGCTGTGTCATGGTATTAGTTTTTCATTCGTACGGTTTATAATGTCATCGTACGGAAGAGGAACGTTTTGAGTACAGAGCCATCATCGTTGTTCGCTTAGTTCGTCCGCCTTCATGTTGCCGACTGCAGTTTGTATTGTTTAATCAGAGCTCTTATATATTCGTATCTAGCTGTTAATCCCTTAATGGCGCGCCATAAATCAAAAATTCCAAAGGGACCTACACGTTTACAACGGTAAAAACTTACGATTAAAGGATTTCCCCGCTGTGCAACGTGAATTCTAATCTTTTTCCTCGTTATTTCTGCAACCTGTATTCAACAATTTTATGACATTTAGAGAAATCGTAGCACGTGCGACATTATATAGACTATTACCTAGCCTTTGATGGGTTAAATTGAAATTTCTCAATAATAGGAAGGCAAGTCAGGGAAAATTGTATCGATCGAGGAGAAAGTTTGGTCTGAAAATGAAACGCCGATGCGAAACGGCTTTGTATAAAAGCGAAATATCGACCGATCGCTCGGAAAGATCGAATATCGGATCCTGATTAATCCTTTAGGATTGAATATTGCTCGCGTTTCCCCGCGAATCGCTTCGATTACCGTTCGACTTCCACCGATAAAACGCGATTAATTCTATTTCACACAGCTGACGCACGCCACCGTGCGAAGTAATTAAAATTAATTAATTGACGCAATTGAAAGGCCGATAAGAGGTCACCCCCCTGGAAAACTGTACCGCGAATTATCGACGAACTAGAAAATACAGTTTACTATAGAACGTGATACTACAATACGAGGAACGATTTTTTCAAATAACGCGATGAGTCTCAAAGTCGTAAATTCTTAGGATTATTGGAGAAAATGATTTTAATCGTTGCTTTAATTACCGTGGATAAACGTTCGTGATACCACGGAGGTAAATTAGCAAACATTGTGCGTTTCATTGTGTAATTTGGTACCGATTATGGCCTAGATTTCTTATTGCTAATAGGTTGTTTTTCTTCGTAAATAAATGAATAAAGAGCAGAACAAAAGAAACGGATAGAGCACACCTCCTAAATATATCCGTGACAAAAACGCTTACGAGGCTCGTTTGAGTTTACAGTTTCTCCTCCGTGCGATTTAGGTGGCGCCAGGGAAAAACGGTAAATCCTCGCGAGCCGTTTATTGATCATAAACGAACGTTCGCGAACAACGCGTTTCATACATTGCGGTTCTATCAACGACGTTATGAGAACTCTATGAGTAAAAATGGAATATCCTCTGCGAATGGTTAAAGTCGTGTATGAGCGATTTATACGTGAGGTTACATGAGTGGTATACTTGCTTCGTAGAAATGGCTAAATGTGATTTTGTAGGAAGAAATATACCTACAAAATCGCCAGGGTAGAGAAACATAATTAACACTTATCCATCTTGCTACTTGACGATAAATGTAAAAATGTAAATTTTTATATCGCAGATAAATGTGAGGTACGCGTTACTTCATTATTCATGGACAATGCAAAATACTTCATTCTTTTATTCATTCATTTATACTTCATTCCTTTTATTTTTGACAGAATATATTAAGTTACATCAACGTTTCCTTTTTCGTTGTATCAATTTTTTATTATTGTATCAATTTGATATCAAAGGATAAATTCAGTTGAATAAACAATATGTGAGAGTTACAAGTAATAAGAAATAATCAAAACATCTATCGGACTTTGATATATAAAACGTGTGATTTTTAAATTATGCTTCGCTGAACCTCAAAAGAGATATACGTTTATAAACGTAAAACTAAAAAAGTTGTATAGAAAGAAAGAAAATTATATAGGAACGTAAAAATTGTCGACTTTAAAGAGATATATAAAATGATCTAACAAAAGATGAAAATATTTGAGGAAGAAAGATGCTTGAAAGAATTGATATCACCATCGAATACATCTTATCCAAATTTCTTTACACAGATTCTCTATCGTCTCATCTTACGTTTTTCTCCTACTTAATAATCTGTTGTATTTTCATAATACAAACACGAAACAAAAACAGTGCAAAACAACGATGACTGTAATGGGTTCATTGAGTCGGGCAAAATAGCAAAAGTCAAAGGGAAGAACAGCAGCCTAATCGACTGCTGAGTCGCGGAGACAAGGGAGACGAAGCTGAGGCAAGAGTTGTTCGCCGCATTCGCGCCAGTTTAACTTTAGTTTCGCCCTCCCAGAACGGCGTAACTTCGTCGACGGTACCGTGAGCTATAGTCGATGAACTCGTCGGGCTGTCTGCGAAAAAGTTGCGTCTCTAACCAGTACTTTGCGTTTCAAGGCGACTCGAAATCCCACCCCCTGTCTCGTTTTGTCTACCAGAGAAATTCGCCGTAGAAAATTCCCTCCGTCAAATAGAATTCACCATTTCTTCGATTTCAACCTACGTTCTCTTATCTGCCAGGAGTTATAAGGTCCCCTCAACTTGGATTAAAAGCTGGGCAGGTGTCGAGCAACGCTCAACCTCTCTCAGTAATTTCCTTCGTCTTAAGAACGATCCCTATCTTCGTAAAAATATCCTGGAAAAAAGAGCCGGTAAAACTCCCAGCGAGGCTACATCTTTTATACAAATTACATCGCATAAATTCTACGTATATCTACGTATAAAAAGGACGCAGGCTTTAAAACATCAGTCATAATTAAAGCGAAAGAAAGAGAGAGAGAGAGAAGGAGAGAGACAAAAACGTGCAGACCTTGCACTTTAAAAAATTCAACCTCTGCTTCTCCAGCGGATCGATCCTGCTCACGATATACTCCCGCGAATCTACCTATGGGCGTCAAAAATTCACAAAATTTCTCTCACGCGCGTACCATCGTTCTCTTCAAGAAGAAAAAAGAACGAGAGAGAGAAAGAGAGAGAGAGAGAGGGGTTGAAAAAGGAGGAAGAAGAAAAGAGGGTAAAAAACGGGAAGAAACCGCGGTCGACTTAATATAGTTGGGTACAAGGAATTCTTTGTTGGCTCGTCGGGCCGAACTTAATCTCCGACGCATACACCAAGCAGACGGGGAGAAAGAAACGAAATAAAAGGAGGCAGGGGTTCTATCGCGAGGACGAATCATACCTCGTGTTCCCACGGGACTACAGCAGTATCGTTGCAGTCTCTGTTGGCTAGAGAGGAAGAAATTCCAGACGGGAAAACCCCGCGACGTGTCGTCGCGGTGGCAATGTCGGTGCAGATATCGATCGGTCCGGGCTAGTCGCAGCTTCTCTTTAAGTCATCTGGGGCCCAGGAACACCCACGCGTCCGCCCCTGACGCTCTGCTATCCTCCCTTTACCCCTCGTTTCCTCGTTCCACCCACGCAGCCTGCAGTTTCCATCCACCGAAGGCACCCCTCGTATCTCTCCTCTCTGTCTATCCTTTCGTATACCAGCTCTCTTTTCTCACTTCGTTTCGCGTCGTCTTCACATTTTCGCTGTCGCTGGCTCTCTTCAAGGTTCCGACGTATCGACGCGACCACCTCTTTTCATTCTTTCCAGCTTTCGATCTTCGAAACGTGTACTGGAATTGTGCCTTTAGACGACGTACGGATGCTTATCTTTTTATTCTTTTGTCGCTGCTTGATATTTTTCTGTTGGCTGTCTTGATATATGTGGGTCACACTTGTCCCATATTCGTAGTACGATTTTTAGTTTTGCGAAAGTACAACGAATTCACATAGATTGTTAGAGAACTTCGTTGGTTTGTTGGACCGTTGGTATCGTTATACTCGTTGTTGATACAGTTATTCACGTTGTTTGACGTTTGGAAGTGAAGAGTTCGAGGGAAAATAATAGAAATTTTAAGGCTACGAAGATGTTAGGATATAGTGACTCAGTTATTTTCGGAATAAGGAGCAAAACTATTTAAAGATTATAGTCATTCGAAGGCGTCATGTGTGCAAATAAACGCAGTAGAGTCTCGATTATCCGAGGTGATATGGCCCGGACTTACCTTCGATAATCGAAAACTCGGATAATACGATAAGGTCGGTTAGTGTTCATAAATCGTACAATCATAGGAGACATATTGATAATGTAATGTTGTAGATGTATTTAGTTTTAATCAGTTATTTGATCGGTTGAAAGTTTGGTTACTTGCTTCCATTACTTCCATATCTGACTGTTTATACTTTCATAACTATCTTAACTCTTGTTAAAATTTCGAAAAAGATGAAGTTACAAAAGGCAAAGTACAAAAGGCCTGCGATAATACGGAACTTTGATTAAATGGGACTGCGATAATCGAGACTCCATTGCATAGCAAATGAAATATGCAACATTACCGTAGCTATTCTTAATTAGATTGGCTTTCTAAGTGAATTTACTTATTCATAAAAGATGATGCTTCAATATCTTAAGTTGGGTTATGTGGATAATACTTTCTGAAAAAGGATCTTTATGGATCTAGTCCCGCTCATGCACTTCTCTAATGTCAGGCTTTACAAGAAGAACCGCGTCACCTCGTAATTCAATTCATTGAATTCAGTTCTAGGTTTAGCATAACCCAGCGACTCTCCAAGTTTCACGAATCCCTTTGAACAAGGTGCACTAATAATCTTCTGGCAGTTAAATTGGATTATACTCGCTCATCGATCAGTTCCATACGAGATCTTACCACTTTGGATCCCACACATAATCTAAAATTTCTTTTCGACTTTGTCGAATTCTCTTACTATTCGAACCATTGGCGATTAAAGGATAAAGTTTCCGAGCTTTTGGAATTTGCGAACCTTTTTCCATACCGGACAATCGTCTATAAGAATTAAGATTAATTAAAATTTGAAATATGAAGTAAATTTAAAGTAAATAATTTTATTAGGTGAAATTCGTAATTGAAATTCAGAAAAATTGTGCCTACAGAGAATTTCTGTAATTTTTTATATAAAAATTAAAATTATTTAAAACTGCAAAATATTCACTAAACTAAATGTAAATTAAATCATCTTAGGATATAAAATTCTTAATTAAAATCAAGAAAAATGTATTTTGCAAACTTGGATTATTCCAAGAGTTAAGAAACCGACCAACGAATTTGTACTTACTGCGCCCTTCGTCCATCAATTTTTTAAACCGATCTTCGAATAGTAAAGCGTCGTCATCGTTAAGTCTCTTTGTTAATTTTTCGTTCATCTCTTCGGATGAACGTCTCGAGACGAAGATGTGTTATTCATATCAACCCCTCCAGTTTCGCCCACACAGTCAGAGAACTGGTCCTGTTTTTGTTGGTTGAATCATCATCCTGGACTTTCTAAAGCTCGCTTTCCGCTCTCGTAGAACCGTCCTCGCGCCTAGCTCCGCTGGCTTTGTCCCTTACTTTGCAGAGTTAAGTGCCACTTGTCGCGAGTATTTTCGATGTTCAGCCGGGAACTTGACACCGTTCCCTCGTCTGCACGCGTCCTCGCGAATTTTCCTTGGCTCTTTGTTCGCCTAACGTCGCCGCATAGCTACAATGTTTCCTTGGTTTGCCTTTTGCAGTCGCCTGGACTTTTTATTGAAACTTCAGAGAATTCGAAGTGCGTGACTTATCCAACATCGTCCGATCTATGCGGTCCAACTTGATCCGCTATAACAGCATCTTATTCGGTGCAGTTGGAAATATAAAACTCGCAAACAAGGGCCAGAATCCGCGAACGACTGCGATTGTACTTTGACGATGGTCTCAAGGTTTTCTCGGAAATTCTTTCTTCACCTGCCGCATGCTGAAAGTCTTCGAGCCCACCTAACCCAGATTCATGTTCTCTCTGTTCTGTACCTACGTATTCACAAACACACGATCCTCCAGTAAACACGTCCATACACAAAAACTTCGCTTGCAAGTGTCTTACGATTTTCGAATTATTTTCTAAAAATAATTCACTGCGAATGATAATCTCGAGTATCGCAAATTTTGATCTACGTATCGTGACAAGTAGATTTTTTCTTTTCCTCTGTAAGATCTTCCGACGCTTTCATATCGATATAAAAGTAAGAAAGAACGAAAAGTAAGAAGGGCAGCTTTCCGTACGGCCGCAGTCAGCGTTTTCGCATTTCGAGAAGCTTTTCTCGCCCCACGTTTCTCGCAGAAAGCCACGAGTATCGATCTCGCAGCCTCGTATACGAAATCTCTCTCTCTTTCTCCTGCATGTTGGTGTGCCTCGTTCATTATACTTGTTCCACGAAGGTAGTGGAGGGAGGCTGAAATATCAGGAAGGGAGAAGAAAGGGTAGAAGAGTTGAGAACGCAGAACGGAAACGGCAGAGACTGCTTTCGTCTCTGAACGCGCTTCAAGATAATGACAGAGGTCATCTCTGCGGGCTATCTCTCCTCTTCTCCTCTCACAAATGATAGATACCTTTTCCAACTACGATATTCCGAAGAAAGTTTATTCATTCGCTTCGATTCGAATAGGATAGAATATCAAATTTTTCCGGCCGATAAAGATGAATTTGCTGAAATTGAAATAGAGAATTTTGAATACGGTTGATAGAATTTGGAAAATATTAATTTATGATCGATAAGTCAAGCGAAATTTTATTAGAATCGAGCGTTTTTTAATTTTTGCTGGAATATTCGGATTGATACGCTGTGTCACACAAATAATCACAACGATTTGATAACAAGGTAATAACTTGTTAAAATTTTGCATACAAGCAACATAAAGGCTGAGCGTGTCAAGTAAAATAAATTGCTTCGCGATAATACCAACAATTGGATATACGGTCGAGCCAACGATAATTTACTGGGGCCGTTTATTCGAAGAAGTATCGTAAAAATTGATGAACTTCCCAATAACGCGTAAGAAGTTTGCCTATGGGTCTCAGGGGAGATCGAATCCCTTTAGGTTCAGAGTCGCCATTTGATTTGTCGACGATAAAAACGAGGAACGGTGGCAGGCCATCTGGAATGGCCTCTGGAATAATATATCCGAATGTAGAAGAGACACGGTAAAATTTGAACGATAAAACGGAATCATTACTCAAAAGCTCTCGGCAAATTATGTCTCTTGAACTACAACCTTGATAGAGATATAAAAGCACGCTCAGCCACAAAAGCAATTCAGCTTTCTGTCTTCTACGAATTCCAAGAATTTTTATTTACCAGCGAATGAAAGGAAAAGCCAGTTAATTTAACCAACGTTTCACCACTGATTTCAATGGTAGGTTTTATCAAAAGCGAAGCTTCTCATACGGACAAAATTATTTTCCGACATCTTTCCAGATGGGGAAAAGAGAGAGAGAGTCCTCTTTTCATCCTGTTTTTCCACTCATACTCGATGAGAGAGACTATATAGTATTCTTTATACACAGCATTTCTCTTTTAATAGATGCATTTTCACACTGCCGAGTAGAGTGTAGAGTTATTTTCACCAATAATTTCTGCATCGGTTTTCACGTAGCGAGTGCTCGTGTTATTTAGAATCCGAAATCGACGATATTTCGCTTATCAATTTATAATTAATTTAATTTATAATTTCTTAATGCTTTAATAATTCATTTATATCTTAATTTTCCTATGAAAATGACATTGACTAAAATTAGTGGATCGTAATATGAACAGAAATGAACAATACTATAAATCCACTAAGTGCGTTTGCTCAGAGTTACCGATATTCAGAACTTGGCTTTAATTTCCTCGGCGGAAATGGCGTAAAAATTCATCCAGCTTTTTAACTCGGACAATGCACGTGGTCTAGCTGCATCGATGGAAAGAGACGAACCGCTTAACGCGAAACAGCCAAAAGGAGGAACTTGCTGTTACCGTTATGAGGATTTATAACTGCGCCGATATTAAAACGCAAATGTAATTTACGAGCGAAGTCGCGCAGCTGGCGGCGATACCGAGGTGGACACGAGCCCGTATCAATCGTTTCCACGCGAAAAGGAGGAAATAAAGTGATCGCTCCCACGTGGATGACCGAGACGAAAATCCCTCCGTCGTCACCAGTAACCGGGTTAGATATCATGCTCGTCCGTGGAATGACCAGCTTTCGTTCTACGTCCGTGGATTTTTGTCCTTTTTCTACCTGAAAATCGATACTCATTTTTTTCTCCTCTCATTTTTCGTTTCTTTCCACTTTTCTTTTATTTCACTGTATCTCTATTAGTTCTCTGTTCTTCTATTTTCTTTCTTTTCTTTCCTTTGCCCTGCTCTTTTTCCTTTTGCCCGCTTTCCTCAGATTTCCTTCCACTTTTCTTCTTTTCTATTCTTTTATTGGATTTTCTCTTTTTCGTCTCGTGTCTTTTGCTTCCTTTTTTTTTCTTTTCTCAGATTTCCATCCTCCTTCCCTTTTCATTTATTTTATTTCCTGCTTCCTTTCTCTCGGTTTCCTCTCGCTTTCGCTTTTCTTTCTTTTTTTCGTATTTCTCAGATTTCCAGCCTTTTTGTCCTTTTCCTTGTTTCTTTTTTCACGTATTAAGCTTCGATTCGGCTTACTTGCTCCCGCTAAATCTTTTCGCAACCGTGAACGCGTGTTTTCACGTACAGATCGAAGCGGAACAACGCCATGGCGCGTTGAAAGATGAAAGCTTTTTATACAATAAACTTTAGCCACTGCAACGAAGTAGGTTTGTTTACGAGAATCTGGGCGGATAATAAAAACACGCAGTCCCATTTCACAGACTGAAATTGGTTTTGAAATGTGGCAGTGGAAAAAACTTTCAGTCGAATATCGTATTTTCTCATCCAAATCAAACAAGTTTTTCCTATTTCCGATAGTTCTGTGAATAATTGCTTCCAACATTCCCACCAGTGGGAATATCTACGATATATGTAGATCCTTTTAAAGAATACCTCCACCATTTTCTAAGATGCTTCTGTTTCTTGTATCTACGTCTACCAACAATTACGAACTCATACGAATTATGACAAATTAATTCCAACTGAAACGATCTTAATTTTCGAAAAACTAAACTCTGTCTAACGATGATAACAAATTGGCTGAGCGAGGAAAATGTCGTGGCTGTTCACGATTTATTAGCCGGGGTTAATAACTCTTTAGTGGAAAAATTTGAACCAGCAGAGGCTCCGATGATTCGGACAACGGGAATCAAACAGGGGATGATAAAATATTAACGTTTGTATGTACACTGTAATAGAAATGAATAATGGACGCATCGATCCTCGTTCAACGTTCGTCCACTGGCTAACACATCTACCGGTAAATCCCTGGAACACGCTTCCAATGATATCGCGAACACAATAGCGACTCTGTATTAATATCGTTCCATGGAATAAAAATTTCACCCCGATCCGCGATTATTCTCTCGACCGATTTCATTAAAAGGTTTAACCATATTCGGGGTCTCGCAGCTTTCCCGCGGATACGCCGTGCCGCGTTAATATACTCCATCGAGTCGTATTAAAAACAAAAACAGTGAAAGCCACGACAATATATCGGCGACGTGATAAAAATTCAATCGCCTCGTTCGTTTGTTCCATACTTCGGTTATACGTTGAACGTTAAAGTCAATGACCGTTTTTTTTCAACGATTTCAAGAGTAATTTCGAAAGGCATTAAAATGTTTTCCTTTCGACGTTCAATGTTTTATCGACTAGCTTCATATTTTTATACGCCACGCTCTCGTTTAAATAATTCTCGAAATTGTTTAATTGTTTGAACTTATTAACGACGGCGTACGAATAAACTCGTCATTTCGATATATCTTATTTCTGAAATATTTCGGTCTTGGTATTCGACTCTTGGAAATCGTATTAATCTACTTTATTCTTTATGAAGTCTTCGCTACAAGCGCATATTTCATATTGCCTGACAACAACTGTTTGAACTACTACCGTAGGAAACTTTTGCCTATGTAATATCGTACGTGTTGTGTAAAACATTTCGAAATTTTATTCCCACTTTAACGAGACACGACCGCCATCCCTATATTGCTCAAATTCAAGATCTATTTGGAAGCGTATGCCGAAATTACGAAACATTTATCGGACACATATATTTAGTAAAATATCAGTACACGCCATAGAACATAGGTGAAAGTCTTGAAGTTTATTAGTATAACGAATAATTGATTGTTTTTAATACTTTCGTGATGCACTGAATATTTTGTAATTTCTATATATATATTTATAAATTTTATTGAATTCAAACTACCCGCCAATCGACATCTTTTACTTTACCGACAGTCATTTGCTGATTTGAATAGATCACGAGAGAAGAACGGTAATTTAGGACTTAGAAAATCGATTCTCGATTTTCCAGGTAAGATTTTTAGTAGATTTCTTATTAACTGTTATTATATTTAATTTAATTATTCCCAAAATTAACTCGATCTTCCAGAATCGATCGTCTGATTTACCCTAAGAATTTACGTTATTACGTTATTTGTAATATCTTTAGATTTGCTCAAACTTGATCGATATGATTGTTGGACCCCGAATGGTGGAAATTTGACAACACACGTTGACGAGTTAGAGGATTTATTGGTCTATCATGGAAAAGTGGTTCTCATAGCCTAGTGGTGAGAATGATTAGTATGTTCAGGACAAATACCAGTAAGGAATAACGAGATAAAAGAGTCGAACTTCGGGATGATTCAGGATCGAGAAACAGAGATTACGGTGTTAATATCAGGACGAGTCTGCGATGTTTGTCGCAGTATGAACAAGGAGTTGATCATGCAACATGATCACGACAGCCGACTCTCGTAATCTGCTAATAAAGTTTCAAAATATATTCGTAGAAGATGTCTACGAGCGACCAAATTCTTTCATGAACTTGTAACTCCTGATCATTAGCGTTCAACATCTTCAAAGACAAACTAAAATGTTCAATTGTTACAATAATCGCGAATATCAAAGTAAAATACGATCCCTCATTGATAGAATCGATCGTCGATCGTTTCACGATATTCGATCAATGTTCGACGTAATTCCAAATCATGCGATCGCAGCGCAATTTCACGAAAGCATCGCTAAGAAGCATTGTGAGAGTAGGAACACCAAAGAGGAAAAGTATGCAGAAAGATTTTATGCGTGTGTCTGCGCGCGTGTGTGTTATACGATAGGTCGATATCGATTTTCTGCACGGTTGGAAAACCATGTGTGTGGGTTCGCGTGCGCGGACGAATCTAATTTCCATGCGACGGGCCTGACCAACGCGTGACCGTGTTCGTCCTATTATGTTTGCGAATTATCTGTCCCGATAGCGTCACGATTTTCGGGTCGCCGTACAAGTCTCCGCATATCGCTCCTTCCCGAGGGTTATCTCTATTTGCCCTGTTTGAACGCGTTTATCTCGAATCCCGTCGTCTACAAGACCCTCTTCGCAATTTGCCAATTAACTTGATCGTACACGGATAAACCTTTCTTTGTGCTATTTAACTAAACTGGTTGTATTTTCTTTGTTTCAGGTAAGTGTCCAATGGTTTAGAAATAAGAGTACGATTCGCCTGGTGTAACGTGAGTCACGCTATTCTTATGAGATTTATTAAGCAGCGTTTTTCTCATTTCCAAGCACAACGATCGTTGTGCTTGGAATTTGTAAAGCAATTAGAATCGTATACACAGTTGTTTAGTTAAAGGGACATGTTCCTTTTTTAAGAGGAAATGTATTAGATGGTTGTGTATTAGCATAGTCGGTGGATATTTATACGGATGAAGAAGCGTAGATAGTCGTAATCATTGTTAATTACCGATCGTTTGATAAGTAATTATAGGTACGTGCCTGTAATTAAGCTTCGTAGAAGTGGAATTAATGTCTAATCGTTTTGTTTTTGATAAAGTGAAACGCTAATCATATACTCCCGTATCATAGAATTAAGATTTTCACAGAAAACGCGATTTGCATATTCTGATATTACGATTAGAAAATTTTTAGAGAGTAACGTGTATGATATGCATCTTGTATTAAAATTGCAAGGGCTGGATAATTCAGAAGTACCATAAAGAAAGTAACAGGAGTAAGCTACGAGAACCTTTCCACAGTAACTTGTGTAATGCGTTTGTGGACGCTTTGTTCGTCCGCAACTTTGTCGTAAGCGGTTTCCTTCGCGTGCGATTTGAAATTGAAATTTTTTTTCAGCGCCACTTACGCTTGCCAAGTAACGTATGCCTAGTAAATACAACGTTTAGAACTTGCGATTAAAAGTTTCGCGGGGGAGGCATAATTGGATTTTAAATAGAATTTTACGGAGTGCAACTTTATGCTACATGATAGATATCTTGCTCATAAATGAGATTTAAAAGTGGTCATTGTTAGTCAGTAGATAGATAGGTAGTTTACTTGCTTAGCTTTGGTAGAATGTAGTTTAATTATGGAATTGAATATAAAAGAAGTTATTATCATGAACATTTTTCGATTCAACTTTCTGTTTCAATAAATTTCATTATTTAAATGTATAATTAGCGTTCAATATTTCAAAAAAAATAAATTATATACATCCGTGAGTTTATTTATTTCAACGAGATAGCGTAAACGAATTAAATGATCCGCAATTAATTACGACGAAATTACTACGGTTACTGGAAAAGACAATTATATCCGCGCGAAATGTCGAATCTCGTAATAATCGACATTACGTTGGATTACTTAATTGAGAAACGCGCTCACGGTAATTACGAACTAGTTGCAGAGGGTTCTGTTCCTTCGTTGCACGTCTCGTCGATTAATAATTATAGAGCGTGCATTAATATTAGATTGCAACCCCGGTGAAACTTCAAAGACAGAGGCGTGCACTTTGCGAGTGCTATAACGCTCGCACTTTCCGCGCGATATCGTCAAACAGAAACACTTAGCGCGAGAGACGAGGTACAAAACTTCATCATTCGCGTCGCTATTGCCACGCTCTAGTAGAAATGTCAATTATTCTCAAATAGAATTTCTACCCTCCACGCGACAGATGCTTTTTCGTTGATTACTCGAATACTTTCCGAGTGAAAGATCTCTTACGCTTGTCTTCTCCTCTGTGTATTTACCAGCTCTCATGAGATATTTATTCTTCTTTCAAGACTCGTTTATCTTAGGTGGAAGTTGTTCCAGAACTCAAACATGGATCATCTATGAAAAGGACATAATATTACATCAGCAACCTCTAATGTGTTAATACACGTTTTCTCTTATTTCAATTTCATTTTCAACGTCTTTCTCAAATTAATCATTGATAAAGTTTAAAATATAGATTAACGAGGAATGGAAATTCTGTCTGTTGGATTTTCAACGATTTAAATTAGTTGCCCATAAAACTTGCACCAAAAGTCTCCGTGTTTGTCGAGACGAAAGCAAGTCTACGGTATAAAAATTTAGAAACCTTAACTTACACTTTATATTTATTTATTTATTATATATTATATTATACTTTATATATTTATTTATGTATAATATACATATAAGTACTACGCTATTATCTTGGTTATACAAAAAACTTCTCGCGAGTTAGTAGAAACATCTCATCGTAGGAACTTAAAATTTCCCCAGAGCCATCTTCCAACTTGAATTATCTACATATGACGATGGTGAAATTTCACGAACTTGGTTCTCTATACGGGAAAAGTATAGAGTGTCTGTTAATTCGATTGGAGAATCGTTGTTAAACAATATCTGTAATACCCGTATCCAAGTTAATGCTTATTGATCGTTTATTATCGCAGTACGAGCGTGCAAGTTTAATTGACCTGGTTGGGAATATGAAGCGCGTATCGAGTGCTCGCGAATAAAAAGATCGGTCGATCGATTTTTAATTATCCCGACATAATTATCTCGTGCTCCACTCGTTGCGATTGCTCGAGAGATCGGCACACACGGTACCGAGAAGAACGCGATTTTTTAATGAGAAAAACGATGCTCCTGATGTTTCCATGAAAATTAACAATTCCACCATAATGTAACTACTCTGCAAAAGATAAACAGAACACAAGATTTACGATATTTCTGCGAATGTTTAGATTTCAATCTTTGTACCATCGATGCTTCGATCAGGATCGATTACAGTTACGAAATATCTCTCGATTATTCGACGTTTGATTCTCATAGAAATGCAAGTTTTCCAAATATCTCTGTCTATCATCGAAAATTCTATTTTGTAGGATGTACGTACGTCTTCCTAATTTCTCTTCTCTTTGTTCGAAGTTCATCAAGATTCGATAAAAGTTTCTTTTTCGTTCTTCGGTCGACAATTTTCGCGTCTAAATTTATTCTCACAGAACAAATTATTAACCAAGTACAAGTATATTAATTTGACAGTACATTCATACGTCTATAACAAGTTAATATTCTAAAAATGAGACTGGAAAATTGGAATCTGATAAGAAACTGATGGAAAAATAGGACTATGTGCAAATACTTGTTGTAGCTGCTGGTATCTGTTATCGAAAATCCCAGGACTGTCTGTCATTTCGAGAACACGATTCTCAAAGCGGTAAGACCAACGACCGTGTCACGATGCAACACCGGAAGCGTGATTACGCCGGTCAAGCTACGTACAGCGATTCGAAACGCGTACAGAACCGTCAGGAGACTTTCGAGGAACGCCGTGAACTGTGTCACAGCGCGTTCGCCACAGATTGGATAATGAATCTCACGTGAGATCGCGAGCTGGCACGGCCAGAATCGTCACGGTAATGACAATGGATGATAACGATGACAGCGGACGAAGTTAGAGAGGCTATCGCGGAGAAGGCATTATTGTTTCATTGCCGCCACTGGAACGAGAATCGACCTTAATCGTCAGCCCTTAATTGCGATCCTGAAACAATCTAAAGTTGGATACACACGGAAAGTGCTTATTATAATATCGACGGAAGACATAAAGTTTCGCGACATGCGACTCTTCCATACCTTTAAAATCCTCTTTGAAATCTGGTGAACTTTAGATTCAGAAAATTTTTGAAAGTTTGCTTCAAACTCTTCGACTTTTCTCTTCCATCGTAAAATAAAGTAGCAACCAGACTGCAGATCTTTACGTACTTTTTTATTTATTTAACAGTATTTACAAATTTGACGTTACGATCTTTAGCGTTAGAGGATTCTTCGTTTTTGAAATTAAACAATTAAGAAATGGTAAGCGTAAGTAAAAAAATAATCGACAGATGTTAAAGAGAAATATTTAGAATGTACGTAATACAGAAAAGTAGGTAAAATATGGAAAGTAAATTACTCGTGAGAGTATTTAAAGGTTGAAGCAAATTTCTATATTTTCATTTCTTTATACGTAACTCATTCAAGTATGATCGCATGACGACGTGAATACGATTGGTAATGAGAGAAACGCGATCGAATCGAAAAATTATGTAAATAACGTAGTATAGCAAGCAATGTAAACACAGACATTACGCAAGCTAATAAATCGACGAAAAATCCAGACGTTCTCAAGGTTGCTTCCTCGCTGGTTCTTACGTGCGGTGATTTCTCGGTCGAAGAATTTCGAGGCACAATTCTAGGCTGGTCGACCGGCTTTTCTCACAGAGAGACGCCCAGCCCAAAGGGACGCCCTGATGAACGGGTTTCTTCGCGTGGAACCGCTTAATTCCAGGGTCATGCAGATACCTGGAGCCCCTGTAGGGAACGCAGGTCAGATTCCGCGGGGAACGACGCTCGCCTGAATGCCAACAGGGAATGTACGCTTGCCAAAAGAAACAGGCAGGTAGCATAGGTATAAGGAACTGAAAAGAACAGCGACAATGATGAATGTCGTCGTTGTTGTCGGATTAGGGCATGATTGTTTCGAAAGCAAAGAAAGATAAATCGATGAGTGAGAAAATGCGATTGAAAGGGGATTCCAATTAAATTAATTGATATTATCCGATTGGAAATTACGTTGAATTTCACGGTCCATCTATGAATAGTTGATTTTGGAATAATACGATGGTTTTATGTTTGATGAGATAATGGCGAGATTTGTTTGCGTTGGTATTATTGATAATTGTTTTGTTGAAGTTAGATAACTGAAATCGAAAATGTTCTCTATCCTTCTATCGTAAATGTATAATCAAATAGTTGAATCATTATGAAACTTATTCATTTATTTATTTTAGAAACGTACGAGGAACAAAGTAAGCAATAATTTAGTTTAGTTTTGTCCTATGGTTCTTTTCTTCTAAAAGCAACTTCGATTATCGGCGATAGCTTTCCTTGGATTTTCGTATTTAAAGAACTATCTATTCGAATAGTTTCTAAAAATTCGTATATATAACTTTGTTACAAATTTTCGAGTAGGAAATTGAATCCATGATACTTTGGAGGAATAGAAAGTTTCCGATACGAGTACTTTCCTAACACAAATCCAAGGATGATGGAACTATAAAAGGAGGTCGAAAGCCAGGAAACTACGCTAGAATGTCCTGATTCCTGTTCGAATACTATTTATGCATTCTCCAATCGAATCTACCAACGAGAAATAATTTATTTCCTTCGCGACGTTATGTTCCTCCGTACAATGTTCCATGATACACGTTATTGTGCTCCTGTTTCAACGTAGCTCTAACCGCATTGATGTCCCCTTATCTTTACTTATATTGTTCCTGTTCTGCAGAATCTCTTGATGTTTGCATGTCGATATTCCATGCGATGTTCCATTTGCTATTAAACTAATCTTTTGGTTGCTTGAAAACGATTCTTCTTGGTGTCTGGTATTGCCTTGTTCTGTGCAGAAAAATAATATAATTAAACCTATTCTCTTCTTGTTTCTGCGAAAATAATTCGATACCCAATTTTCTAAAAACAGACTGTGGCGTCTGGAAAAAATCGTTTACAAGATCGAAGCTTAAACAATCGAGTGGAACGCATGAAAGAAAAACTGTATTGGAAACAATCAATCTGAAATCTGAATTTGTAATTTCTCATGAAAATTGCACTAATTTACCGAAACTTCAATTTTGCCCAATTTATATTATCTTTCATACAGTAAATTATATTTTTTTTCACGTAATTTACATTTGGATTTCTTTGATCCAAGTCCGTGAAGCGATACTTTACTTGCTAATAATTCTAGTTTAAGTGCTAATAATAACAAAATTGGATTGCCAGAAGAATTGCAGAATGTCCTATGTAATAGCGATTCGAGAAAACATTCTTCTGCGTTTCGTTGAATTCGCCCGAGGTGGGCAAAGGGTGTCCATTGGCGTTTACAAGAAAGAAACGCGCATCGTTTGATTCAAAGCGATCCTCGAAAGTAGAAAGGAGGGCTCCATTGTGGCGCAGACTCCAGCAATACCTTTTCGTTCCTTCGGTCGACCTACTATTATCTAGACTTGGTGGCGGCAGGTTATAAGCCCGAAATAGCCTAGGCAGGTCTGCTAATAAATGGTATTCGTCGAGACCGAGCGGCAAACTTGAAGACGCGACTTGACGTTCGCTCTGCTCTGAAAATAATACGTCGCCATCGTTCTCTGTCGCGTTCCAGCCTGTAGAGCGTTCGGAACCGTTACTTGTTACGGTGCCGAGAGAAATTGTTCCTCGGTCGTTTTCAATGATTTTCTGGTAATTAATTATCTTTGAATGCGTTCATTATTTGTTTGCCAGTAATCATGTTGTAATGTATACGATTGTGTAGTCAAGACTGTATTTTGGAAAGAGCGTATTCTATCTCATAGGAATATTTTCTATTGCAAAACGACTTCTCATGATAATTAATCATAGCCAAACGAGTTTATCTCGCGACGAATGTCATATCACGAAATGTACGAATATTTTATGTGGGATTATGTACTTAGTAAAGAATATGTTCTATTTTATAGAAATATTAATTATCGATATTAGGACGATTTCATGATAATTAATTATAGTGGAATACACGTATTTCGTGAATGATCATGTTACGAAGCATACGATTTTGGTTGGATAAAGAAGCGAAATTCGGTTCGACGATTCCATCCATGCACTTTACTCTCCGATAACAGTCGCGTTACAAACAGCTAATTTCTGGAGAAAGGAAACGCAGTTTCAGCTGCAAATCACATTATCAATTCATCAAAGTCAGTTTGTTCAAGAAAAACGATTGACTTAAGAGAAACGTTTCCGACTCTAACCAACATAGAAGCTCCATTAGTTAAAAGAGCTTCATTTTCGTGATAATCGATACTGTTTTATCCTCATTCAAGGGGGGAAAATGGATCGATTCTGTCTTTCTTTCAGCTGTTCGCATCTGCCAGTCAAAAACCAGTTACAGCAAGGATACCATGTCAGACGAGAAATGAAACAGAGACGAATTTTGTAGAATTCTATGGACCAAAAAAGGGGAAAGAGAACATGTTGTTTTTAAAACGGGGGTTTGTACGTTGAGAGCTTCCTCTGTTTCGACAGTGGCAGTTTCGCTCTTGATTTAGAAACGTCGTTGGATATTCTTGATCGTTTTTCATCTTCGAAATGGATCCGATCGTAAAGTATCTTTGGGTCAGTGTGCTTCTTTAATCGACTTTTCTTTTCTATCGGAGTTTCGATTTTTTAATAACGAATCTTCTCTCATTTCGCGGTAATTTATATAGACACTGGTGATTTTTTAGGCCAGATTTACAGATAAAGTGAATTTTTCAAAGCAAGTGAAAACATTGCAGTCGTTTGCTGGTCGAAACGAGTTCTATTTAAGAAAGATAGATAAATAAATGAAATTAAATCAAGTAATAAAATATTCCGTTAATAGATTGTGTAATTGTGAAAACTTGTATCATTGTGAAAATAATTAAATAACGTCAATCTTTATTAGAGTGTTAAAGTAGAGCGAGAAGAATTAATGATCTTCTATTACATAAATTCTCAACAAGTTTTATTAAGTAGGATTCTATTATAAACTTTCTTATCTTAAAGAATATCAAATCTTCCTTAAAATCAAGTAAATATTTCTATCACTTGTTAGTGCGCCTTATTTCTGACTCGTGTGATTTATAGATCATAAACTTTCTATAACTTCTTGTTCGTATAAACGCTCGTGTTCATAGAAGTGGAATAAAATCATGTTACATATTATCAAGAAGTTATGTGTGGTACATATATTTTATTTTTAAAAAACGATCGAAATCTGTGTGTACAGAGGGAAGTGCAAAATTTACAAAATCCGTGCGAGTCTATTATCGCGATCGTTCCATAATTATCTTTGTATAACACGAAAGTACAGTCTGGTTTTTACTTACTCGCACTTTGACGAAGCAGGCACGTAATTCGATTTAATATTTAAACAATTAGGAAAAGCGACACCTCGGAAAAAATCAAGACGCGTAATTTTGTATCGAGCCACTTACAGAAAAAAGATATGACGACGATGAGAAACGTTGCATAGCAGAAGTTACTCAACGTCGCATAATTACCAGCATTTTATTACACGGTGTTTCGCGAAACGAGGGAGAAAGCTACGCCAGATTCGCGGCTTCGTAATTTGCGATAATTACTTGGCAATTTGAAGTAGGTAATTGCGAGAGTGGCTCGCGCGACGGTCATGGGAGGAACGAGAATATCGAGGAAAATTCAATGAATCGCGCCGGAGTATGGAAAAAGGATTTAAAATTCGATACATTGGATGAAATTCTATGCTTTTAGAAATTAAATCACTTATGAACAAAATTAAAATTCTAATAGCTAGATTGTTAAGATGTTTCAAAACCAAGTAGGTTATTTTAGAATGTTTCGAGAAATAATATAAATTTCCAAATTTTCTCAGTAAATCAAATTTTGAAACTATCGGCGGCAGGCTTTCTAAAAATCTGAAATCTCTGTTACGTTATTAAGAATATTTGAAATTTTATTCCATAAAACTGAAGATTCTTTTCCGAGAAATTCAGTGGTGAAAATTTCCCAGTTTCCTGTGCGAACGTTAATATAAAATATTCTTCCATTTCCTCGAATCTAAATTTCAAATATCAAATCCAATCTTCGGATTCAATTTAAATCAAAATTCTTCCATATCGTATCTACTAAATTCTCCTGCAAATTTGTCAGCACTTTGTAGGTGATATTTCGTGAACACCTGGTAGACAGGTAGTTACCAGTACTCACAACAATCGAGCGGACGCTAATACTCGTGCATCTAGATTTGTACACACTACACGAGGAAGACAAGCCAGGATTAGCCGAGACCTCGGCCGACTCAAAGGTTCATTGATAAAGGCGTGTTTCGTGTAGGTAAGCGGCGTTTCTCTTATCTGCGCTTATGGCGAAAGAGATGAGAGGGAAGTGGTGACGCGGTCACGGACGAAGTGGAACATGGAATTGAAAATCGTTGGGCTGTCGAGTCGTCTCTGATAAGGACACACCGTGGCCCTGTGCCAAAAACGACGTCGTATTTCGCGCGAAATACCGTGATCGAGCTGATAGACGAGGATTCTTGCAAATTAGTCTATCGTTGATTTTCTACTTTTGTCTTGCTTATTCGAGTAGATTCTTAGGTTCGAATATCATGATATATTGGCTTTGATATATCGGTGATTGTAAAAATTCTGTGTAAATTTGATTTTCTTGAAATTTAATATGCAACAAAATTTGAAATATACAAAATATCAAAGATATGGACAGTCAAGGAAAATTTGACATCGTATAATTTTCTATAAGTTTGACTTTTAAATACAAAGAGGTTTAAAATGCAAAGAGATTTAGAACGTTAAACATTTGGAGTATGCGGGAAGATTAAACGTTTTACGAGTAGAATATAAATTCGTATTTGTATGAGCAGAACTATTTGAAGAAATGAAACCTAAAACGGAAGGTTGTTCATTTCAGCGACAAAATTTGTATGACAGGTAAATATATATCGTAAATATCCACGATATATTCGTAAGCTGTAGGGAATATTATTAAGCGCATAGTGCTTGGAATTTCAATTTTTGAGTTCTTTTTTAGACTCTGCATTCTGAAATCAATTCTCTTAGCAAGCTGATCATCCTTAAGAATTCTCTAAACATACAGACATTCCTAATCACGTCAGTTTATTACTCCAAAGCACGTACACTCTACGAATCCGCGTTTTTCGTTACTCAGTTCCTTCACGTACAAATTGCGTAACTTTAAACCAACCAAAATTTTCTTCATTAAAAACTGGAACGAGTAAAAATAAAGAAGAAACATTTTATAAAACTCCGTCAGAATAGTTGTACAGTTAACTTTCCAGCGGCATGTGGCCGCTCTTCTTCTTGAACAAAGGAAATCCATCAACGAATCATAACCCGGATAATTCGCCACATCTGCGTAATCCGAACGGACTTGGTAAATTAAGTTTAGTTCCGCTGTGACGTTAACCATGGCCCACTGAATTTTTTCGTTAACGATTGACCAACTTCTTGTTGCGAGCCTCTAACAAACGACACCATAAAACTCTAACCGCACGGTTATGAGCGTATTCTCGCGCAAACCGATACGCTGTTTGGCCGAATGCCAGCGAGAATGACTCTGCAACACCATGCTGAGAATGTGTTTGCGGTTGAACGGTCCCGTTTCGTGAAAAATGTTCCTCTCCGACGAGATTCGATAGGATGTTCGCGTCGATGAAACTTCGCAGAGTTCTCTTCATCATTTAAATGTTAATTACATCTTCCTATTGTTATTACCTAATTTCTAAAAGGATTTCTAAAAAGACCAGTTCCAAAGATTATTGGAAAGTCTGCAACACCATGCTGAGAATATGTTTGCGGTTNGAACAGTCCCGTTTCCTGAAAAATTTTCCTCTCCGACAAGATTCGATAGGATGTTCGCGTCGATGAAACTTCGCAGAGTTCTCTTCATCAGTTAAATGTTAATTACATCTTCCTATTGTTATTACCTAATTTCTAAAAGGATTTCTAAAAAGACCAGTTCCAAAGATTATTGGAAAGTCTGCAACACCATGCTGAGAATATGTTTGCGGTTGAACAGTCCCGTTTCCTGAAAAATTTTCCTCTCCGACAAGATTCGATAGATGTTCGCGTCGATGAAACTTCGCAGAGTTCTCTTCATCATTTAAATGTTAATTACATCTTCCTATTGTTATTACCTAATTTCTAAAAGGATTTCTAAAAAGACCAGCTGCAAAGATTATTGGGAAGTGCGCGTGTCTCGCAAAAATCGTAGAATATAGTAAAATTATCTTTCAGTCGTCCTTTTACAAAGATTCGTCATCGTTTCATCATCTCTAATAAACATCTACGCTATCTCGATATCAAAATCCACATTCGCGATAATCAAAAATACAGTAGAAAAGCTTATCGATCGTTTGGTATACTCTTTAATCTTTGCAACTGCAGGTTCGATCGTTCGAACGATTTCTCGAATGGAAAACGCTTGTTTACTCTTCCGAGGAAGCCTGGGGAATCGTGTTTTCGCCGACTGTCGCTACTTTTTGCCGTTTACAGATAACGTCCGCGTTCCTCGTTGCCAATATATACATGGACCGATCGGTGGCCCGTAAACACGAAGAAAAATGTGGTTGTCTGTATTGGTCGGCTGTCTCGAAAGACTTTCGCGAACGTTGTGAAACAGGCAGAAATAGCCTGGCTATTCCTGTTCCTGGGAAGTTGAGCTCGAGGAGGACTCGTTTCGACTACCAGAGTCGTTGGATTCGCGCCAAATTGAGTTTTCCAGCGGCCACCAAGGAACGAGCAAACTCTCTCATACTCTCTATACCCTTTATACAAACTTGCGTGTAAGTGTGAAACACGCGCTCATGCTAGAGTCTCGGGTCATTAGGATCACGATAATTAAGGTTATCAGCTGCGACGGGTTATTCACTCGACGCGTTCTGTCTTTCACTTCTATATTCTCCGCCGACACTTTTCACCAGAGAGTTGCTTCTTTGTTGGTCGATTTGTATGTCGCTCGTTGAAAGATTTTCAAAGGAATCTCTTTGAGGTTTCAGTTGGATGGAAGGGAATTCGAATATGATCGGATGTAGGCTGCAACGATGAGAAGATGCAGAAGAGATAGTCGAACATTATTTGGAGCACTGTGGCTGGAAACTACGTGGGATATACGCGAAGGTCTGTGAAATCGATAGAACGTGGAGACGGTGTTCTGAATTACGGGGAAACCTGGCGAAGAATATAGGAAATTCCAAAGAAGATGGCTGGACCTTTGAGCGTTTCGCATATATTGTATCGTATGAGCAGATGCTTTCGACAAATGTATCGCGATGCAAGGCATAAAGATATTGAATCATCCGAAATTAAATACATTGTGCGTTTAACGAGAAGATATTTCATAGGAATTTCATTATCGGATGAACCAGAACGAAATTCCAGGATTAATGTGTCGATTATTTATCGTACGAATATAATACAAGAAGAAGAAGAAGAAGAAGAAACGAAAGATAAATAACGAGATATAAATATCATACTAGAAGCAATCGTGAACTTATGGAAATAAGTAATTTGTTTTTTTTTTTTGAGTGTCGAATGCTAATCGCGTACTTACATAACGAAGTTAAAAAATTAACAAAAAAATAGCATTGACCAGTTTGACTTCCAAGAAGCTAGAATATTCTTACTCTGCTCGTTGATTATCAAAAGAGCAGAGGAAAAAGAGAATCAAATGCGTCGAATTTACGCGGTGATCGATCGGATGAGGCGGAGAAAGGCGTAGGAAAATTGCTTGGAAACGTCAAAGGGAATTAATCGTCATGAGAAGGGTTCTGCTTGGCCGTCGGAACGAAAACAATCGTTGGAACATGTGGCGGACAGTTTAAGTTCTCGGGCAGCTGTGCACGTCTGTCTCCTCGAACTGTCCCACGAAGGGACGCGTTGGCTTTTTATCTTCCCTTCGGTTCGATGCAGCTACGTAACATCTGGCACAGACGTGTACCAATTTCGAAGTTTCCCGCCGGATCGGCGTCTCCTTTCAGCCAGGATATTGTTTTCCAGGCTGGATACTCTTCCAGATTTTGATTCGGACGATGCTAGACGCCTCCTTGAATCTTTCCACCGTTTTCGTTCTAATAAATTTCCAACTTTTCTACGAGTTTCAATTCTCTTCTATATCGGTGTCAGTTTTCAGCGATTTTATCTGTAAAAGTTACGAATCATTTTACGAAGCTCTTCCTGTACCAAGTATGTGATATTGATTAATTCGATACACGACGCGCCTCATCTTTTTCTATAGAATTTTCGAAGGATTTAGACGTCCGAATTCTTTGTATCTTTCGAAGGTTCTTTTCCTCGTATAAGATACATTTGTTGTTCTTTATATTTAACGTTTCGAATACGAGAGAATAAATTCCGATTCATCCGTGAGAAAGATCATCCATCAATTCTTCAGAAATCCAGGTAGCCACGAATCACCGGCAGAAAACCCATATCTGCCCATCTCGAAGGGCAAACAAAGCTGTAATAGTATATTCGAAAGAGAACCATTCAATGGAATTGCTGAAGCAGTCGCCACTTTCAGGCAGCAAGGAGTATCCTTGAAAGCCAAGGGACTTGATCGCAGTGGCGACAAGAAAGGGAGAATTTTGATCGCCGTCTAAACCGACAATTTGTACACTCGCCGCGCGAGTACTTCCTCGCCGACTGCTAACACGCCCTTTTTGTCTCATACAGGCTCGTTCCGTCACGCCACGTGCACGCCATAAGCGTACCTTATTAACTTGGCAGGCAGCACGCATGTGCGATGAGCTTCGCGTCCCTAACACCGCCAATCGGAAGCCACCGTGGCTCCGCGGATGAATTATTCAAACGCGGCGCGGCGGCTTCCCCGTCGAATAAAACTGGCAAGAAAAGGCGAGAAACCTAACGATCACGTGGAACTACACATTGAGAATGAATCTTGGATTCTTTGCGACGATTGTCGATGTAGTTTTGGAATTTAGGGTACGGTATGCCAATGAATAGAACATGGAAAGTGGGTCATCAAATGATTCAGGGTTACGCTGGGGTGATGGTGGAGATTAGGTGGAGGTTGTCTACTTTCTTTTCTTTCTCTCCTTTTTTCCTTTTTTTTTTTTTTTTGAGAATTAAATTTTCTGAAAAAATTTAGGTAATTGATAGACATAGAAGACGTTTGGAACGTTCGAAATGTATCATAGGTGTCGGGAGATAGTAAATAATGCGTGCACTGGTTACAGATTACAGCGAATGCTATTGCTATGACATAGCACGTCAGATAGTTATAAATTGCTCTTTGGAGATACGAGAAATCTAGAAGTAGTATCGAAATTTATCTTGGTACAAGACGTAAGAATTTGCTTAAAAGGGGTTATCAGTCGTAAAATTCGAGAAGTGAATATTTCATAACACTGTAAAGCTTCAGAGTTCTCCATCACCGATTTTATGCAACTTTGATCGTCTAGTAGCGCAGCTAACAGGAAAGTTTGATAGCGGTTATAAAGCAGTAAGGGATCTGGGACGTTGAGCTTAAAATTCAAAATCTAGATTTTAGGGTAAAAGGAATTTTCTGCTGGTAAAATCTAATTTTAAACGAGCAGGGGAAGTGGACTTTGTAGATCGTGACGGTGATTTGTGGATGAAAAAATGGGCGCGAGGAAGCTCGTCCGGCGCACGAAAAGAGAGGCACGCGATAGAAACGTGAGAAATGGAGGCGCACGAAGGTTTTCTCTAGCTCTTTCTTCGGACTTTCTTCGTTGCTTTCCTTTTTGCTCGGCTCGCCCACCCAGTTTTCCAAGAAACAAATGAATTTAATTCATGCGTGGCTGGTCAGTTTCGAACGAGATTGCCCCGATATTGGCCTTCTTCCTATTAGACTCGACCTAGAGAGCTACTTCTTCTTGGATGGCTATTTCGTTGTAGGTTCGAATGATAATTTCTTTATTTTTCTAGCTTCTAACGTTCCACTACCTCTTACACGAAAATCTCCATGTTGCATTAAGAAAATATCTGGAAGATATTTTTAAAAATTAACCCTTTCTTGGGATCAAATCTTGTCCCTTTGGAATAGTCTGATATAATTTTTAATCGTGGACCTTTACTTTCGTCGGAATTAAATCATTATTTACCTATTTACCTAAAGAAGAAACTCAAAAATTGCGATATCTGAAGATTTAACAAATATCGAAGATTTTTAATTCTTTAATACGTTCTTTATTTCTATCATAATTGGTGGCTACTACCAAAAGATGTTAGAATCGATTATTAAAACTCTTGAGACGCAACATCTTTCGCTCCATCAGCAATTTCGAGTAATGCTTCTCTAGTTCTATGAATATTTTAAATTGTCCTTCCATTAGAGAGTTCCATTCCCTACGCGATATTTCCATCTGTGTAAACCCTAACTAGCCAACAAATTAACAGATCATCACTGTAATCTGTAAACTATTTCGTCCTAATTACGCTGACATAAATGAATCGCAGGAGGATCTTCGACGGTCGTACGTTGCTGGTATAATGAACGAACGGTTTAATTACCTGTTCGTGCAGCTTCATTTCATGTTACCTTGACCAGTTCTAAACGCGCGATGCCCGCAATTAAGCCTACGAAGGCGATCATTCGAAGCTGTCGCTCGGTCGAATTTCGCAAGCTTTCCCGCGAAAGCATAAATATTCAGTCGCATCGACGAACACCGGCTTTATTTTTCCGCCGTTTCGAACGTGGCTCGCTCGTGTGCCAGCCTCTCAGGGCCGTTAATGAAGCTAATTGGGTGTAACGACATTCTGTCGTAACGTAAGCTTCGTTGGTCTACAGGCCGCTTCCAACGAAGCCACACGTCCCTCCCACGCGATACTCCTTTTTCCTTCTTTAGCTTTGTTCAAGTTTGATCTCTTCGTGCTGAAACATTCAGGAAGATCTATATCTCTTTATCGTCATTTCTGTGTCTTATCGTAGATCGTAGAAGTTTAGGATCAAATGTCCGATGTTTGGATAATTTTTAAGCTCCATCGCTTTGTATTAGGTTGCCCGAAATGTTTCTTTCGTTTTATGAGGAAATAATAGACGCACAAGGTTTTTTGTTTTATATTATTTTCTCGAATTACGTACGATCCATTTTGTTCTGTCGAGATAAACATCGCGACATTTCACAGACTTGGCTTCACGTGTGTACGAAGGTGCACTGTTGTAAAAAACACGTTTGCGAAAGAAAGACACTTTCTGGATAACCTAATACATGAGAATCTTGGATTATCTTTTCCTACGTTTTATGATAGATCATAGAAATATATATAGTTGAGTGGTAGAATAATCAGATTGTTCTGGATACGATGAATCACGTTTAGAATATAATTATCGTGCTTCCATTAGGTTTGTTAAATTCATCATCCGATTAGAACATTTCTGAAGCTTATTGATATTTAACCTAAAACACGACACAAACATCTACAATGGATACATTGAAGGATTATCGTGTGCTTAGGAAATGGCATAGCAATTCTATATTTAGTTGTAACTGGGTGCAATTAATCTGGAAAACTGTAATTCCCTGCTGTTACTATAATCCCAGGCCGTTAGATTATTTAGTACTTCCGAATCTTTATTATTATTTCATTTCTAGCTTAATCTCGGTACATCAAAGAATATTCATTCTTTGCTCAGGAAATTAAATAGCCCGCTTTTCACAATTCGCCTCGGAAATTATTCCAATTACGTAACAATTTTTCTTATCTTCTCCTATTGTCAAAACTTTCTCAACGAATTCATTTCAATTACGCTTTCGAGAGTTTTTCCGGCGTATGATTTTAATACGATGTTTGAGAAGAGAGACGCTCGATCTATCGACCGGAAGTTCGCTTGTTATGCCCTGCTGCCCATTTCGGAAGTCTGGAGGCCATGATTTGCTCATGTTTCCAGCTACCCTAGGGAAACAGGATATATACTATACGCTTTTGTTACGTGGATCTCGTCTTGGCAAACAACAAAATCCTATGGATTTCCTCGAAACGAACGTATGTTTCCTGCGTCGTCTATCGAAATCACCGTTTTTCAATACTTTCTCTTACTTTCTTGTTACTCCGACCATAAACACGAATAAGACACAAAGCGTTAAATATCGTCGCAAAGACTGTCTCGAAAGTTTTCGCCCTTTTGATATCGCTTTGACAATGTTCAGAAGCTTTTAAAATAAACATTTAAAGTACTATTTTCTTTCTATTCTCAAATATTTCGCTCTGACAGGTTTACAGCGTGGACGAAACAGTCGTAAAGCAACTTTAACGAGCTCCTTTAATTAACATTTCTCATGTAACATTTTTATTATAAATTTACTTTTCTACCAGTTAATGGTAAATTGGCACAGCGTAGGTATTGTAGAGGTGAAATACACGAAACGATCTTTTATCGATATTTTTATCAATTCCTATGAATACCTGAATATCGATACCTTAATATGATTTATTACAAAAGCGCAAGGAGTAAAAGAATAATTTTCCACGTAAAATGCCATCATTCGCTTGTACACAGAGATATAGAACCGCTACAAATCTATCTTCGTTTCGCAGTAACGTGACAAAATACCCTTCTAAGCTACTCATTATTCACCTTGCCTACCTATGCATCAGCCAATAGCTGTTTATTACAAACGCAAGTGACATCAACAATCGGCTACTACCGCAAAGAGAAAGTTACGTGGAACGTTAGACATCTATACAGTGTGTTCATAGAAAGCTATTCGATATTTGTATTACATAGGATACATCGTACTACGTAAAAAGAAAAAACCTTAGTAAACGTAAGTCCAAGTATCAACCACTACCAAGCTTAATCATTTTTATGCGTTAGCGTTATGATTGATTAATCGACTGACGAATGAGCTTCTACGTGTTTTCATTGTTTGTAAACCGCGTTCTGAATATCCTCCTTTCAACTTTCTTTCATGGGGATATTTACGAAATGTATTCCTCGCCGGTAAGTGACTTCGAGGAATTACGTAACCCAATTCAACGTACTTGTCAAATAATTCGAAAGAGATTTGGAATTTTCGAGAGAGTTCGCGACTCTGTAACATGAAATATCTTCTGTGAATATCGAAAAGCCGGTATCAATCTTAATGCTAACGTACAAAGAATGTTTGCATCTCAGAAACGATCCAACTTTGGACCTATGTATATCAATACCACCTAATGACAAAATCCGCAATCACTTAGTTGCCAACCCGATATATTTGCTCAGACTGTTTTACTGCATCTGCCCTATGTATAAATATTCAATAATTTCCTTCTAACACTATGTATAATATCTTGCACGCGAATCAACATCGTGAAATCTTTTAGTAATCTTTCATTCTAATATACGATTCAACAGACTGTATCTAATAATGCGCTGCAACACAATTCGAATCAGCTGAAACATGATTCAATGTGTAAAACTGTTTCGCTAGAAATAAACATCGTTCCGTTTGCTTCGTTTCGTCGCTATAAAATAAAACATTCGATGTTGGATATAACGATAACAAAAGCTTGGTGAATTTCACAGAAGCGTTTCAAAAGTTTGATTCGAACGTTCGTAACGTAACGTAAATCGAATCCGGTGATGACATAATCAGATTCAGGCTAATAATCGAGAGTAGCACAGAGAACTGGAGCTTCTCGTTTCTCGTCCAGTCTCGTTCAATTAACGTCTAGAAATCCAACGGACGACGATCGTTGGTCGACGCGTGTGAACGTCGCTTAACGTGCTCGAGCACGGTCGCTGATCGTAGCGTTGATGATTTTTGATTGGCCGGAAGTG
This sequence comes from Bombus soroeensis, assembly GCA_014737365.1. Lineage (NCBI taxonomy): Eukaryota > Metazoa > Arthropoda > Insecta > Hymenoptera > Apidae > Bombus > Bombus soroeensis. The sequence goes on along the minus strand of JACXIL010000216.1, from coordinate 1,617,362 downwards.
ACGTCACGACACGCATCGCGAACCGCCGCATTAATCCGCGCCGCGTCTTCGTACATTGTGTGGCCTCACGTGTGTTTACTACCATCGCGTTCGATGCACATTCGGCATCTATCTCTGTCCCTCTTTGTGCTCGTTGAGGTGAAATCATCAACAGCATGGTTGAACGTTGTTGCTTTTGATCGTGGACAATTGCGTTTAATCTCGCAGCTCGATGCACCACGCAGCACGGATCAAAGGTATTTCGCAACGCGTGCTTCGCACTGCTTGTTGGTAGCCGGATAATCGTTTTATGAGCCAAGGTTGTTCAACCTTTGTTCAGACATTTGCTTGACCATGAAGAAGTTTTCATTGTTGAATATTTCTGTCCTTTTCTATTTGTTTAATCGAAGTAGTATCATCAATGAAATTCTAGTTAGAACGTACACTAAGTGTACAACAGTAGAATGTTTATATACAGTGAACGAGATTAGCGAAATTAAGAATTGATCATGGAAAATTATTATAGTTACAATATTTCTTGAATAAGAATTTTGTTGGTCGATTGCACGCGGTTGTCTTTTGATTCGACTGCGTCGTCTTCTAATTACGCACGTGGAAAGCTATTCGGATTGAGAATCGATCAGGAAGAATTGATAAAACAGTGAAATAGGTATTTTATTTTTGTCTTTATATTGTTATAAGAAAGCTTGGAATTAAGGATTGACCACGGATAATTGTATAGTAAAATTGAGATTACCACCAGATTAGCATCTTTTTCTATACAAAAACTGCGCGATTGAAGAATTAGCCGTTGCTCGATAATGATACTCGCACGATGGCAAGCGACGCTAATGCCTCTGTAAGTGGCGATACTTCGTTATGTACTGCATAGTGTTGTTGTTACTCATAGCTTGAAGATAGCACCGAGAATGGTAATTGGCATCGCTAGTGATACCATTCTTAGCGTTGATACCATTACTAGAGCGTTGCGTTCAATAATACCATTCTACTGTCCGAGATGAGATCATCGAAGCCTATCTTCTCGATGTGAAACTCGAAACTTGAAAATTTTGACAAACTCAAGATGAAATGCAAAAAAAAAAAGAAAATGGTACTTCACTTAAGAATAGAATGCATGGTGTTTTTTTCTATAGAATTCTCCATCGTCGTCAAAGTGATCAGATGATAAAATGCGAATAAAAGCGTTTAAAGAGGGAGCTATGAGATCGTAAAGTGAGGAGACAAATTAAAAAATTCACTCTAGTCCAGAATGAGACTTTCTATAGAGACCTTTACGACGTGCGAAATAATACGGTTCCATGGAGGCTAAGTAACGCGTGACAGCCCATAACGAGCGTTCCTTGCAAACTATGGCGTAAAATGCGCGCACGGAAGGGACATAAAATCAGCAAGAGCGAGCCCCGCTGCGCTTCCTGTCATAATTTATAAACCACGTCCGACTCCGGCCTTCGATTTCACCACGGGCCATCGATTTTCCCCATGATCACCAATTCACGACGTTTGTAGTCCCTAATCGATAGGCTTGGGTAGCATATGAACCGTAATTTTGGATACATGTCTCGTTTCGTTCTATATTTCCATTGAATAGATCGTTGAAATTACGAAGGCTAACATTGAATAGAAAAATAGAGAAGTTTTTTGGAGCACATTATTTTTTAGATAGTTGACTATTTTGATTGTTGATTAGTTTGATTAACTTAGGCATTCTATGACGTTCTATGTTGCAAACTAGCTGCACTCCCTATTTGAGATTTTAATTGAATTTGGCGTCTGAATTTTTGTATTATTTCTTACTATTCGCGTATCGTAATAAATGGAAGAGTAACGTTAAATGTCACCAACCGAATAAAAGATTTATTGTATCGAAGATATCTCTAAAAGAGAAAAAGGATATTAATTTCAAAGTATAAAGATCAATATTTGATCGAAGTGTACCCTAATATCTTTATGAAACCCTAATATCGAAATCTATCATAATAGAAGTTAATATTAATTTTCCCAAACATCTGTATACCTTCGATAAGTATAAAAAAAGAAAGTCGAGAATTTTAATTCAGTAGTTCTACTATCAGCATAGCTGAGATTAAACTTGGAATATAAAGAATTCAAGATCATCGAGTAAATTTCGTCGTAACTTAGCAAATTTTTAATATCGTGAACTAATTTCCCAAAATCTCACAACTTTGATAATTTCAACGTGTAAAATCATTCTAAGCTTCCAAGACTTTCTCAACATTGGTTCAGCTTTTTTAATCTTCGTTTCGTCGTAAAGGTCTCATCCGAGTCTCCAACAACAGCTCCTTTCCGCTGTTTTCCATTGAAAGTAGACACAGTGTTCCATCATCGTGTTGAGTCTTTTTCGAAATTCCACCCGACGGAGCACGTCGTATGCGCCAACAAAGATCCCGGATTACACAGGCTTAAGACGTATATACGAGCTCGTAAAACTGCAACCGCGCACTGTGTCGCGAAATACACTACGAGTGCGCGAAGATTTACGTTCTCCGAGTTTTCAGTCGACAGATTTAATTACCGTAGCTACTTATTTTTAGCCAACCCCTTCCCTCTACATTTATTCTACCAACGGCGATCCATAGACTTAATCTCTTTTAATTCAGCTTCATATATGCTTTTGAAGCGCAAAATCCTCGTGAAAATGGACGATCAAATAGTAATTGACGTTTCTGTAAGGCGTGTAGTTTTGTTTTCAATAGAAAAGCAGCTTTCGTTTCGTGTAAACTTTATTGGTTATTCTATCGATTAAACCATTAGTTATGTCTACTCGCTAGATCATAGATTTCTCTGAATACAAATAAAGAGATATAGAGAATTTGGATAGAAGTTTATTTCACTTGTTAATTAGAACATTTTCTATATTTCTGGCATATTGTACGCGTTCTATTCGTATTTGTACTTTTAACACTAGAACTACCGATAGTTAACACGAAGCTATTTCTACCAAAATCAGCGAAAATGACTGGTCTTTAAAAAATACGTAATAATGGAATATTTTTATATTTATTGATTTATTACTTTCTTACAGAAGCAATTCCATGTTACGTAGTACATTTTTTGGTATTATTAATCCATCTGGTGATCCCTAAACGAGGGTTGACACGTTTATAAAATTGTAGAACCAATCGTTTTCACTGCTGTGGTATTTCTAATGTTAGCATCTAGCGATCGATCCGGAATTTTCCTGATAACTGATATCGTTACATCGAATGATACGCAGTATAAATTTAAAAAACATATGGGAAATTGTACAAAACGAGGAAACTGGTTAATTAGGGTTCGATAAACAGATTGCAGGACCCTTTTACATTTTGACAAGTACCAGTCATTTTCACTGGTATTGGTATAAAAGTAGCCTTGATACAAAATTATCTTCAGTTTGAATACATAAAAAAGAAAATAAAATTCATTATATTATTCTTTTAGTTATCGTCGCGAAAGCCATTACATCATCGAGGAAAGAAAATATAACACGAAGTAGGAATTTTAATATAAAATTGTAAAACCAGCCAATTTGACCGGTGTGGTAGTTCTAGTGTTAAGCAAGCAAATGGAATGGAATCCAAGATAGATGTTTCAACTATTACAAAATTATAACCGTTGCACTGCTTTGGATATTTTATATACTTTTGCGTATATCATGCGCATTCTCTGCGTCTTTGCATTTCTACATTTCCCATAAATACATAGAGAATCTTTCTCTAATTTAAAAATTTAAAAATCACAAGTTCCTCCTCCGCCTTTCGCTGAAATTTCCCGGAAGTTGCAATTTGTAGAGGAGGACTTTTATATTAGCAATAAGCGAGTTACGTACTCACTGTCGGAGGGTAAATGCCTGAACGTTCGATCAACGTAGGGGGTCAGGTCGAGTTGTAGGCGCGAGCAAGATCCGCCCAGCGTGATTGTTACACGCGTATCAAAGGGTGGAGGGTTGTCCGCGATTTCGACGGTCAGGTAATGGAGTAGGCGCAGCCGACGAACCTCGTAAATCTGTCGTCCTTTGGTTGAAAGTGGCCCGCTAATGATGCAGTCGAGTGCATGCCCGTAAATTGGCAGTCGCGCGATGCCATGTTAATTAAATTCTCTGGAAAGTGGTTACCTTTTTCCCTGACGCCGTGAAATGCAGAATTCGTTGCGCATTCGAAGGAACTGGTTACGCTTCGATCGTCGAAATGCCGTATCGTTTCGATACGGACTATAGTTATCAAAGAATTTGTTTACTAATATGTAATAACGTAACTTTACAGTTGGGACACTGTTAAGAACATGAAGGATCTGTCACAGTGATAATCTGTTCGTTATCGTATGCGCGAATACGTATGTATATAGAGTCCAAAAGAGATACGAGAATTTTACGGTTCAAGGTAATAAAACGACTCTATTTTATCGAGCAATTTGAAGAACGACTTCTTGTTCTGGTGTCTCTATTTGTTCTACCTTCCAAACTCTATACCAGCAATCTCGCCAGAGTATCCTAATTCAAACTATACAAATGATATCAAGCCGACCATACCTATCTGCAATCTCTACTCGACAATCTTAATAACTCTCGGATGAAACATTGCAAGTAGTAATCGCCAATCTACAATTACATCTTTCCAGATGGAATAATGTTATCATGGTTTTCGTTCGAACTACGTTATAAAGTAACATCGTATACTCGGTCGTCCCTTCTCGTCATTTTCCCTATTATTACACATACCACAGCTACCACTCAGAATTAAGCTAAGCTCTCGGAAAATCTGTAGAAATTCTGCAATGCTTACGGAAGTTTTAACTACATCGTACAATCGGCTTTAAAGTTATCCGTTTAAAAGGTTCTCCGCGAAAAATAAAAATTCCTTCCCAAGAGATTTACGAGTGAAATTTCACTTGCTACGAAAATCGTCAAATGACCAGGGGTTTGCCTACGTAGTGGTTAATTTAACCGCTCCAGTCTGCATTTGATTTCACGATCTGGCTCTGAAAAATCGCATTGGCGTGTCGAAGAATCGGGCCACGCACGCGCCAGCCAGGGCCAGAAGGTTCGCCACGTTTCTCATGCAGCCTCTAAGTCGCAAGTTTTTGTTCGGACGTGCGCCTAGGGAGGGATATCCAGACCCGGCCGATTTGGAGGTTAGGGTCGACTGGGTAGGTTGGCATAGCAGAGAGAAAGACAGAGCTAAAGGCTAGAGAGAGGCTGAGGAGCATCAAGGCGGGACCCTGCCTTTGGAAACTCTCCGGAACACACGGTAGCTCCGCGCTCGAGAGAGCAAGCCTTTGTAGCAACCATGGCATCGTGCCAAAATTCTCTGCCTCTTTCTCTTTCTCTTCTCTGTGTGTGTATGTGTGTGTGTTCGTCCCTTCTTCCTCTCTTGCGACGAGATCCCCTCGTAGAAACGGCTCCCTACTAGCGGACCTGCGAAAACCAGCCTCGAAAGCCACGTTCCATTTATTGTCCGCGTAGAAAACGTACGACGCCGACGCGGACCATCGCATCGCCGAAATAATCGAAGGACGAGCCACGCGCAAAGGTCATGGATGCTTCTACTCTCTTGCGAGAGAGAAAGATTGCAAACTTTTTTCGCGATTTTAAATCTTTCTAAAGAGATTTAGAATGTTTAATGGCGGATATGTGTTACGGATAATAGGTGATGTAGGACGCAGGATAAATCAACTTTTGGATGGACCAAATGCGAATTTTCTAGAGAGGATAGACGAGATTGATAATACGAAATAATACGTTATTCGATGTTTTACGTACGTGGCTTTTGGTAGAATAAATTGTTGGTTAGAGATTGACACGTAATGAAAAGGATAACAGGTGTGTTTCGTAGTGTTCGACGCTTCTGTGACTTCGATGAAGAAACAACGGTCGCGATAAAGAATCTTCTACAAACGTGCAAATACCTCCGTGAGCAACCGTACGTAATAATATATTATGCGATGTACTAAGTATTCATATAAAATTAGCATTATCGGAAAGCAAATTAACAGGTACGTACCTTCGTAATATCGTTCGATATTCTTTCACATGATACAGAGCAATTAAGATTCGTTTGCGCGATTCGTAGAGAAAAGTGAGTTTATCAGGTTGAAAACCATGACCCAGTCTGCTAACGGAAGCTTTAATGCCTCGTTAATATTCACCGTACGGTCGACTACAAATCAAAAAATAGTAAAGGAATTTCCTTTGCTCCGATATGAAATTCACTGCACGAAATTCAATATCCGAGACTCGCTTCTTTTCCAGAACGGATGACTGGTTTCGTGTAGCCAGACAAAAAAAAAAAGAAAAATAGAAAAAATAAAGAAGAAAAGAAAAGACTCTCGAGCTTCATACCCCGTTAACTCGCTTTGGACGCTTATCTAAAGGAACGTCCAAGAATTTCTTCGTGACCGCCACCTCTACGCAATCATTAAGCTTTGCTTCGAGGGAGAAAAGATTATCTCTCTGAAAAAGGTGCCCTACTTCGAGGGCTGCGTTAAGTTAATTTCTTAATGTCTGGTTAACCACCCTGTTGTACGTAAATTTATGAATTAAAGATGTCGAGGCTCGAGAAATTCAACATGAAATTCAACGAAGAGTCGAATGTCAGATTTCTTTCGATTCATCTTTTCTTGAATAAATTTATCTGTTATATCTCCTTGACGTAGGAAAGTCTAGCGAGTGTTGGAAAAATTATTATTTTTCATCGAAATAATAATTTCATTGAAATAATTCTTTTCACCGAAATAGTACTTGAAATTTTTATCCAAACAAGTTTCTGACCAGCAAGACTATGCAGCTCCATTAGAAACATCGAAATATTCTGATTATCGTGAAAACTTGCACTCGTTCGAAGTGCAATCACTTTTTATCGTGTAATACATCATGTAATACGTTGTCATATTTTTTACTACTCAAGTAGCTTATTAATAAGAAACTCTGTTATCCAGTCTCATTGAGAAGCTTTGTAGCTTTTCTGCAACACAATATGATAACCAGATGTATGATAATGAAATTACGAATTCAACTAGAAAAGAAATTGCGATTAACATTGTTGGAATTTGTAACGCTGGGCGGTTCAACGACAGCGAGACTGAGGTTTAGCCTCGATACTACTTTGTAAACGTTGTTATCGTCTAGGAACAGACAGCGTATTTTGCTCGACCAGATATCATATCGATATAAACGGAGTACTTGAAATATTTAAGAGGGGAATGTGACTGGAAAGGTCATGCTTTGTCGGATGCGACTATCCCGAGGTTACCTAGGCTAACTTTTAGTAGATCCTTTCTCTGAACACTGAGACTCGTTGTTCTACTGCTGTTTGCTACGACAAATATGTAATCTCCGATTCTCGTGTGTATATCGTCCAACGATTGCACAGTTTGTTAACACCGTGCTCTTAATTCCTGTTAATGCATTGTTCGTCCGCTGTCGTTACACTCTCTAACACAATACGCACACAGAGACGTTATACACCTGCTGACACATATCCAGGCTTATTCTTCATCGTCATTTTGATCTTTCTTTGATCACGTTTCCTTGATACACCGAGTATTTTAAGATTCTTTAAAATGATCCATATACAGATTTTTTGTTAACAAAAATTCGATTGTAATGGATCGTTACCAAGTAAGAAATATCGTTAACCACATAGTTTGAGAGAAAATTTCTGGAATTCGGAATCGACGAGTCCTATTGAAGAATAAAAAGAATCAAACGTACGCTATCAAAATTGCACTCGATATTATTATCTTTTTATTCTCTTTTATTCTCTTTTTTTATTTTATTTTAGTCTTGCAAACAGTTTGAAATAAATGGACGCCGATTATGCTTGATCCGAGGAAAATTTCTTATCCAGATTCCTTGGAATTCCTAAAAGAATCACGATATTACAAGAGCCCAACATCTTTCAACATCCTCAAACATCTCAAATCAAGAAGAATCTCGCAAATTTCCGACGCTTCGCAAACTCGTCCAATCCAATTAACCAGATCTCGACCAATTACTCGGATTAAAGGAGTTCAAGGCGTTTAGACGCGATTTACCGATTCGGCGTCGCGTAGTTCGAGCGTTGATCATTATGTTAAGCTGTTTGAACCTCGCGTTCCATTGTCTCTCTATGAATAGAGATGGGATATCACGACGATGAAACGATATTCGTGGCCTTCTTTCCACTCCATATCGTGTTGGATCTCGGTCTCATTTTCAAACTACGTTCGTACTTCGTGTAACGGGAACTTTCACATGGACTTTGCTTTTTCGATCAAATGTTTTGAATCGAGACTGCTGAATGGGGTGTTTGTCGATAGTGATTCATTAATTCTGCTCTGACGCACGGTTTTTTATAGCGTTGTTCATCAGATCGTGGACTTTTAGTTTCCACACGGATACACAGATACGAGAAATTTTGTGTTTAATTTGAATCATCAAGTTTGATCTGATACTCGTCAGAATGTTCATTTAAAACGTCGAAGCTGAAATTCGTAAGAAATTGTATCTATGTCGAGTAGACAGAGATTAATTTTATCTTCTACGCACAGATTATTCTAGTTACTTAAAAAATCAAGTTCTCAGTATGTGATCGAGTAACACGGCACTCGATAATCTAATCGATGCACACAGATTGATATGAAAGAGAAGATCGGCTTTCTCTCTTGAGTTTCTCGCATGCTTACTTATTTATACTTTCTTCTTGTGCTTCTCTCTTTTCTTTTTTTTTTTCTCTCGTTTCGTCTCCCCTTTCTGCGCGAGCAAATCGAATTCCTCGCGCGAGCGTAAGGGAGAATGGCGCGCGTCTCATCGACAAAATTAGATGAGGATCGTCACCGAGAACGAAATTCTTTTCGCAAGCAATTTTCTCGCCTCAGCCTCCGGACCTTATTCGCCAGGAAAATTACAGGTATAACCGATATTCCCATCCGAGATGTATAACACCGTCTCCGGAATCCTCTTTTGTCCATGGAAACCACTTTTTGTTGTCTCGATTTATGAATTTTCAAGCAACGATAATTCCCTTAGGAAAACACCCGCCTCTCGTTTTATCCTCTCTATTTTCCCTCTTACAGAAAAAGTCTCAGTGAGAATTTAAAAAATGAATCCGTAAAGAGAAGATTTAACTCTCGATTGTTACACAATACGAGAAATTCTCTTAAATTCTCCCTTTATTCACATAAGACAACAAATATCAAGATTTCAATTTCGAGATTCAGTTTGAACATTATTTTTCCAATACTATCTTTTTAGAACTTATAAATTATCAAATCAATGCAAGCCGCGTCAAACACGCTTTTTGCAAAAAAAGAAGCTACCAAAAGCAATCGAAAAACGAGTGAAATCAAAAATCCTGTCGGCGGCATCGACATGTCGAGATTATCACCATAGAATCTATAAATTATTCGATAAATAAATAAAAAGTGACATCTCCGCGTGTCTATAGGTAGATATGTAGAGATTGAACCTATTTCTTAGCTTCTCATCTCAAGAAAGCTCCTAGAAAAATTGAAGAAGCAAGCATCTGTTCCTCCGGTTACATCAGTGGGGTCTCCCTGGTGGATTTCTATCGCGCCATCGTTTCACAAGGTAAATTGAAGAGCCGATAGCTTGTCAATTGTGGAACGATATAACGACGGATTGTACATGAAGGCTGTCCCACTAGTGTTTCTCCGCTTCGGGCGACAGAGATTTTCTGATAGCGGAGGAACAGCCCGAATTTCTGCCGTTCCAGTTTTCGATTTCACATTCGAGGCGTGAACGCCATCCCGGTTTTCGATGAATGGACGCTCCGCTCGCACCACTCGGGCAACTGTGATTTATAATTCACCGCGTGTCGTGAGTGAGCGATTTCAGTTTGGATCAGTGGCGTGTTCAGGGTGAGCATTCGGGCTTGGGAGTTTCTAATGGCGTACAAGCGCTGCCTAACGTTACCTTCCACTTCTGGGAAATACATATATATATATATATATGAATAAAAATATGGTGGTCTGGTTTAAATAATATTTAAGGATTTGAAGAATTTGCATACAGCAATATCAGGAAATTTTGTCGTTAAATACGTCGTCACGTGTACTAGGTCGTCTGAAAAGTTTCTTTCTTTTTATAAGGAAATAATGGACGCACAACATTTTCCGTTTTATATTATTTTATCGAATTACGTGTGATCCATTTTGTTCTATCTAAATAAAGATCACAACGTTCGACATCGTTGTAAAAGACGTGTCTGTAAAAGAAAGACACCTAATATTTCGTAATTTCCATTAGGTTGGAGAAAATAAGCTCATCTTCCAGTGTTATTTGCATATAAAATTTCACTCTTCCACCAAACATTTTCAGATATACGCGCATTTATATTTCAAACTTCAATTTTCGTAAATTCCTTTTCAAACGATTCTCATTCGATCATTGATTTTTGATACCACGAATTTTACTATGCAGTCTAGTAGCACCGTTGTTTATATTTCACGTAACTCCTCTATTTGGACAGTTAAAACAACAAGCGAATCATTGAAAAAGGAAAATATTATTCTGAAACGAAATTGTGAAAAAATAACATTCGGATATATCTGAATTAAACTGATACATGAATATCAATTGGAATAGGTAGTAAAAGGCGTTGTAGAGCGATGCGTGATATTTATTCACGTTTTACTTTGGACGCAGCGAATCCTTCTCATGATGCAGCAAGCTGCATACGCTCTGCACAACAAAACGGTACCCTTAGCGAACGGGAGCAAGGGGAGGATTCGAAAAGGGTCCATTTTCAGAAGGGGGGGGGGCAGGCGCCTTTACACGCGAACGATAATGTATTCAACAACGTGCAGTGGCTCTCATCCTTGTCATCTGTGCTTGCATTTATTTCTATCGCGCAGTATTTTCATGAAATATTTATTATTTCGTTGAAAAATATTGAAAAATAAAAATAAACAATAAAAATATTGAAAAATATAAATATAAAATATATAAATTTGGTTCTTTCGTTATTTCCATGGTCGATAATGATCTATCCAAGTAGCTGCTCATAACATAAGAAATTTGAAGAATATTCGGGACTAGAGAATTTCATTTTTTTTCTTTTTCGATAAAATTGCTGCTGTTCGAAACTGGTTGGAAAAATAAATTCTTCCGCGCTCGGTATTAAGCGCACGCGACGTTGCACTCAAACAGATTATTAACTAGCTAGGCGATAAATATATTTGTTATTGATAAAACCGGTCAAGAGTTTTAATGAACTACGTCTGTTTTATAAAGATACTAGAAAAAAAACGTTTCTCTCATTAATGTTTGAGATAAGGAATTTTTTCCCAAAGACTAAAGAACATTCGATCTTGAAAGGATTAATTACGCAACGTAATGATTACATTACTCGATATTGTAATTAGAATTTTTTCGTCATAAAACCACAGCACTTGATCCTCTCAGCGAATATACTTCTCTTAATATACATATGCATGTATATGTAAATACCTATACTTTTATTATTTATAACAGTTTCCAAGGTTAATTGAAAAAATTGTTTACGCAGTGTATAGATCAAGTTACTCTTCATTGCAATTTTAATTTATTCGCTACGGAATACTGTTGGTTATCTCAGTAAGCGATATACCTTCTTTGCTGTATCCACTTTTACAACTATTTTAACAATTTTCAACTATAGTCGAAGAAATTAATTATGCCATATATACAAATTAAATTATTTCCTATCGTAATCTTGATTTATTCACTACAGAGCAACGATAATGATCCCTATAACCAATATATAACAAAATATCCATTTTCGTAGATCCAACACGACAGAAGACACACACATACAATAAAATTTCCCCTTTACAACGATCATTTCTCCCGATTCTCAAATTCAGCTACGTTCGAGACTAATCTAATGCTCCCTGCGCTCGAGTAATCTTCCCTAAATAATCTTCCCCTAAATAATTTTCCCCTAAGTAATTTTCTCCAAATCGAACAATGATCGGAAAGAAGCTGCTTGCGTAAATCTTTCGTTAATGGAATGCAACGACTCTTCTGTACAAAGTATAGAGAAGTGGTCGGTGTGTTGGATAAAAAGGGACCCCCGAACCCTCGGCTCGTTAGCTAAGCCTCTTGTTACGGTGAAAGAGGGTCGTGCGCGTTCGCAGCATGTCATGGGGGTTGTATTGTCCCTCGAGGCAAGCATTTTTTATTTTCCACCGGGGGTAAAAGCGTTCTCTGGCGAGTCTACTCGCGAGAACCTTCTTTTTTCTCCTCGTGGATCGACCACCTCCGGTTTCTCGAACGCGAAAAAAAAAAAAGGGAAGAAGAAAGGGTAACGAGGTGGTTTAAAAATCGTTTCGAAGCGAACAGGGGTGAAGCGCTCGAACGACGCCTTAATTAAGCGTTTTCGCCTTTGACACCCAGTTTCTCCTGTTTTTCAACGTGTTTCCTCTTTGTGCGTTTCTTTTATATTTCACGGAAATTCCGTGAGAAATATTTGTACTCGAGAATCACTTTTATCACTTTTGATAAAATGCGAAATTTTCCATTATCTTCTTGTAAATTATTTTCTTACTTTAAAATAGGTCATCGAAATTTTCTCGTAGATAGGTTTCCGTATAGATTTTCGAAATTCTAACGTCACATTTTCTACGTGATTGCAAGATTCTAGTGATCGACAGTACAAACTTCTATTCATTGCGCATTTCTGTCAGATTTCGTATTCGTAAGATTCGTGTTCGTTTTTAAATTATTACCAAAAAGATTTAAAAAAAATAATAGAAAAGACCCAGGATTACGAAGATAAATACGTGTTCATTTCTCGACTGTAAGAGCGAGAAAATGATAAATCTGTTGGCAAGGGCGTGTCAACGAGCCAGCAGAATTACGCTGGCGTTGCGGTCATTGATATTTATAAATGAACTTTGCATTTTCATCCAAAATTATGACAAAATATTTCAACGTCGTGAAATCTCAGGAAATTAATACGTAGACCAAAGAATGATTTACGAACATGATTCGCCCGTAAAAACATTTTTCTTCCTTATCTTAAGTATTCGAATTTCGAAGTTTCAGAATTTACATTTCATACAAGTACAGGAAACTTAACTTGACGCAGAAGCACCATCCAGAGTTAAGCAAGTAATGAAAATTAATTGTTAACTTGGCAAAAGGAGAACGTTGATCGCGTACAATGAAATACAGAGCAGCGTCATCTTTGAGAAAACAGGGAATTTTTAAATGGTCGCACTGCGTTGGCCCACGAGAGGGCTCGGTAGTTTCATTGAAAAAGTTGTTAATTGCAGGCGCGCGAAGTCTTGTTCCTTCGAGGTTTCGTTTTCCGTAACAAAAACGATTTCACGGGCCACTGACGGCGCTGGCAATTAACGCACAGCGTTGTTAATTCGCCACTCGATTCCGTCGCTACTGATTGCTTTGCCGCGTTATTTCCTTTAACATCGTCTTCTTCATTATTCTGGTTTAGAACGCAATTTATAAATTTTGAGTTATAAAATACTAGTTCTATAGATTCTCTAAATTATAAATACGAAATATATATATTTTAATTAGAATGTAAATTCCATGCTATACATTTTAAATGTATTCAATATTCTAAATTATTCATTCGTTCAGAAACGAAAAGCATAAATCTTAGCGAGAAAGATAACGTATCTCTGTTGATAAATTTTACATCAACAAATCGTTTAAAAAATAGAGTTTATTAAAGCTACACAGTGTAACGAGAGTGATAATATTTTTAACGCGTTAAATAATAAATTGTTTCATGCTTAATATCGATTTAATATATAATTGATAGAAATTGGAGAGATGAGGCGGGAAATGTTTTCCCGCGCAAAGAGAGCTTTCTGTAATCTTCACGCACAGTAGAGTTTCTTGGTCTTTGCGTCGCATGTTCCTTGTGAATTAACACGCGTACCCTGCACACGCGCTACCCCTTCGAGACTTGCTATATACCGGGTGTCGTGCGACACGCGATGCGTCGTTTAGCGATCCCAATCGAACCGATCGTTTCTCGCGAGATATCGCGTTCCCAAGCGAAGACAATTTTCGTTGAATCTAATTGTATACCTACGACGCAATCACTAGTTTCCTATCTCTCAAATCCATTCAATTTTATCGAGGTTCATGAATTATGTTCACGCTCAGGTAATTTAATTACAAGATTATCGAATCGATAAAAGTAGCAATTTTCGTCAGTAGAGATATTCGAAAATTCAAATACGTCTTGTATTTATATCAGGTTGTCCGATGTTTTTTGTTTTATATTAGTTTATTGAATTATACATAAACGTAATAAAAATTCAATAAAATAATATAAAACAGAAATTGTTGTTCATCTATTATCACCTTATGAAACGAAAGAAACTTATACGGACTCATACGGACTTGCGTATACTGATTTTAAAACTGAAATTTACAATTGAAATAAGAACAAGATTCTTAATCTTGATGCGATGTGAAATTTCAAAAAATGACGATTCGTAGTCGTTCGGGAAGCGAATCTTTTCTAATGAAGAAACTGAAACTCGGAAAAATGGAAACTCGTTTGACTTACAAGAGAAACACATAGTAAAAGGAATCTCGATACATAGAGAACGCCGATGAATAACTTGCAGCGGTGCTCTCGAACGTGTGCATGTTTCATTCATCCTAGTGATACGTAAACGTACACACCTTCTAAAAATAGTATGAAAATCGCCGGACCGACTCGAACCAGGCCGGTCTTTATTATCATACCTGGCGCGCTTCGTTGCACTTTCCCAGCAATCAGGTTTCCTCCTGTTATCGGTTATTCCCTTTTTTCTTTCTTTTTTCCTTTTTCTATGCTTCTACCATGTACCAGACACGCAAATTAACATTCAACTCTGGCTGGTCTATTAATCGACAAGGAACACATTGCGAGAGAAGGACACGTCATCCTCGCGATCTCGTATTTCAAAGAAGATGTTTGGTTCTTCCGTTAGTTGGTTAAATCAGAAAATCAAATCAAATATCGTTTGATATGCTAAAACGAATGGTGTTTGCGAGCAATGAATCCGATGTCGAACAGTTTGCATCGTTAAATTCTAAATTTATCTATCAAATTCTATCGAAAGGTATAAATATAATCTTAGTGTTTGTAATATAATGTTCAAACATATGTTAAGACGAACAAATACTAGAACGAAGCAGATTCTACAACGAACAGATTCGTTCCAGCGTATAAATTATATCGCATAGCACCGATAGCGTGTACTCGTGAAAATTAAACCAAACGTAGATGCTCGAGATAAAAATTATTCTCCGTATTACGTTAATGAACGAACCAGTTAGTCTCTTCTCGATCGAGACTCGCCATCCGTGAAATCGAGTCGTACGATATTTGTTCGCGAACCTTGCACGAATTAGACATTCTTTTTACTGGTTCAGGTTAGGTTATAAAACTGCGAGTCACACAAACACGCACGTGGGTTTCCGTGTTCTCGAAGCAGGAAACATTAAGAATCGTAAGAGCCATTTAACAGCTTGGTGATGAACGATGGAGATTAAAGTGTCTGTAATAAGTAGATTGGAGAGAGGTTTAGGAACTGGGATCGGTAATAATCTTCTGTCGAAATCATGAATTACTTTGCTGTTCCGAGGAAAACCTTCTATTTTCGACTTGGTCTACTTTTAAGAAGTAAACATCTCTCATACGTTTCATCGAAATATCACACCAGCATTATTGTACTTTCAAAGATAAATTTTCGAAACCTTTTTCGAGCGAAGCAACATTCCATCAGTTGTATAAAAAATTAAACGCGTCAAATATCTGCTCCACAAATAGAAACATGTTAATATTGGGTTGGCAACTAAATGATTGCTGATTTTGTCAATAACGCCTAGTGACAAAATCCGCAATCACTTAGTTGCCAACCCAGTACTATCTTTTACCAATTTTTCAAAGCACCAGCTTGCAACATCTCGCATTACATTTGCTCATCGCCTCTCGACACATAATCAAACTTTTCTTTCATCTCCATCATTTTCGAAGCCTTTTTCGCGCGAAGCAACATTCCATCAGTTGTATAAAAAATTAAACGCGTCAAATATCTGGTCTACAAATAGAAACAAGTTAATATTGGGTTGGCAACTAAATGATTGCAGATTTTGTCAATAACGCCTAATGACAAAATCCGCAATCACTTAGTTGCCAACCCAGTACTATCTTTTACCAATTTTTCAAAGCACCAGCTTGCAACATCTCGCATTACATTTGCTCATCGCCTCTCGACACATAATCAAACTTTTCTTTCATCTCCATCATTTTCGAAGCCTTTTTCGCGCGAAGCAACATTCCATCAGTTGTATAGAAAATTAAACGCGTCAAATATCTGGTCTACAAATAGAAACAAGTTAATATTGGGTTGGCAACTAAATGATAACGCCTAATGACAAAATCCGCAATCATTTAGTTACCAACCCAGTACTATCTTTTACCAATTTTTCAAAGCACCAGCTTGCAACATCTCGCATTACATTTGCTCATCGTCTCTCGACACATAATCAAACTTTTCTTCCATCTCCATCATATATACGTACAGTTCCAATTTCTTCAGGCATTCTGGAACTTTGAAAGGTTCAGTTCGACACATCGTTCGATGGCTCCGCCACCGTAAATAGAAGAAATCCTTCGGGATCAGACAAAATCGCGAGAGAAACTTACTAGGAACTGGCTTCACGGTTGCCCGCGTTGCTCCGCGATAAAACATGTAATAATTCTTCAACTGGATACAGGTCGCACGGAAATTGTACGATCGGCTGGTTGCCCGGTCACTAACCCGCGCCTCAGAATTATCGTCCACTATTTTCGAGTATAAGTTAGCTATTAACGATTATGTATTACTTTTCTTTTCGCCATTACGTTTCGTGCCGCTAGTAATTTCATATTGATTTTCGCTTGGTTACTTCGTCAAAAATGTTGGTAATTCTTATCCAACGCGCAACGTTGTGTAATTACAAGATACACTTGTAATTCTTGTTTAATCAGAGATACGAACTTTTTGAAGAATATTTGCATTCTGACCGACGAAACGGAACAATATTTTTCTCTCTGCTTGAAGGAATTTCATAAAAGCTTCGTTATAGATTCACTAAATTCCCAAGGCGTTAGTTTTCTATGTAGTTTCAAGAATCCAATGATGGATAACTTGAATTTTGAATTCGGATAATTTATTGAGCTCGTTGCGAATAAAAAAGTCTTGAAACTTCATCGTAAATTTAAGATACGTGCTCTTTCATGACTTCTCGAAAGTTACGCTACAAATTGACAGGAACGATATTTCGGGTGTCAAATTAATAATGCTTTAACGAAACGAAATTACGAGAACATTATGAATTTAATTGGAACAATATCACAACGAATATCGAACACGTCATAATCCATCAGAGTCATCTAAAAAATCTCCCGTTAATACATCATTCGCATCATCGATATCGCTGCAAATACCTGTATTCCGATCTGCTTTACAACGCGATTCGATCGTTCTATCAATTTTTTCATCCAGCATTTTCCAAGATGAAAAACTGCGGGATAAAAGAGCGAAAGGGATGAATAATCCACTCACAGAGTGAATTCTATCTTCGATTCTTAAACTTCCTTCCACAAAGGGCGCCGTTCCTTCGATTGATAACGTCTATCGGTTATCAGTGAACCAAGTACAATGCAAAGCCGAGTGGATATCGAACTAGAGATAAATTTCCACAAACTAGTGTTCGCGTGTTTATTATTCCAGCCTGGGTAACATTCGGTTACTTCTGTCAAAGTTTTCTCATTAACGAACCAAGAGGGCGGACGAAGTAAGAAAGGGAAGATTCGAAGAGGATGAAAGGTGAAAAGGTTCGGAGACCGAGCGAAAATTGCAGGACTCGGATGCCGGTTGTTCGATCTGACGCGCATCGAGGCTTGGATAACGCAAACAAGTAATTAAAAGTTCTGGTTGGACGTTCGTTTAATCGGAATGGAGGTCGTGCGTCGTTGATCGAATCCGTATACCGGTGAAAATCGAACGGGAATGAAATAAAGGATCGACTTGTGTAAAAAGGCTCCCTCTTCCCGAGTTGTTTTTCTTCATTTTTTTCTTTTTTCTTTTTTTTTTTTTGATTTGTTGTCACATAGACCCGTGTTTTTTCATTTCGACTCGTGGATCGTTTAACATTTGCAGAACAGGACGCAATTTGTAATATTTCTTTTCTTTACTCCAGTCAGAATTTAATTAATGTTTTATTCGAGTCTTTTATCGAATCTTCGATTCTTCTTTGTTGAGATTACGCGATTAATTGGTAGAAAATTTTACTGTTATTTAATCGTTAAGACGAGAGAATACGTTTTTTGTCGATGGATCATAAAGTTAAAATTCAGGAGCTATGTCGCGAAATGGTAGATTTCGGTTGTGCAATTCCTACAAACGACCCTCTCCAAAAATACTACCAGCTTCCTGCAACATCTATCACAGGAAACGAGGCACCCTGTGTCTCTGAACCGTAAGATTAAAGGCGTTCAGGTCAACGAGTGCTTGCACAAAGTGTTTGCAAGACGCTCGAAAATTATCTCTGATTCATTGAGACTGACTCACAGGTCAAATTCGCAAACAAATGATAGTTTCCACAACCATATTTACTAAAATACATACGAATTTTTTGACGCAATCGCCAATTGTTACATATTTATGAATAATTTTTGGAAGAATAATATTCATTCTTCTTTTCTTTTCTTTTTTAAAAAGATTTATATAGAACCTTGCCATTCTGTTTAAAAAGTTGCAAATATTTAAAGGAAGTTTACTTGTTAGCTAATTCAATTGTCAATGGATGATGAGAAATTTTCGTTAGGAGCAAAGTTTAAAATTTTACTAACATCGGAATAATTTATTTAAATGCTGTCTGGAAAAGTCTAAAGATTTCTGTATGCTACATGTAAATCGTTAATTTGCAAGTATTGACCATTCGGATGATAAGTTGATGATCCATCTCTTCCAATTGGCATTTATGAATCCTTTAAATCTCATGTTTGTAATATTTGTTGACGAATCATTGCAGATTTTATTTCACACAATTTCGACGCTGCATAATAAATTCAACGATAGTATTGTAATTGTATATCCGAAATATTGAACCATACAGACACGATATTCAAATAAAATGGTAAAACTCTCTCTTGCTCTCTCTCTTCTCTGCCTCGCACACACAAATTAAATTTTACGACTATTAAATTTTCCATCTTCGTCTCTCTTATATCTTAATAAAAATACATTGTTACTACATAATCTTTATTAATAAGAAAAATGTAGAAAAATCTTCTTAAATCAGTCCAATAGAAGAACGAAGACTCGAAGACGATTTTATCGCGCGTCTTCGAAGGCGTTCGAAATTTTTCAATTTCCTGTCGCCGCCTCAGTTTCGTTCGCGGAGATACAGGCCTCATTTCCGGTCGCGCCCTCGATGAAAGCGCGCGTCGATCTCGCGGCATGCTTGCGAATCGATACCACCGTCTATGGTACAGAAGCGGTTTTAGAGACGCTTACGACGAACAAGATGTACTAATGATCGTGGGAAGAAAGCCTCGCAAGATGAAATGTCGAAGAAGAAAAAAAGAAGATATAACGGTGAAGTTAATGAGCAAAGTAGACGTAGAAAGAGAAAATTGAGAATCAACAAAGAGGATGAAGCGTAGAATCGCGAATGAACTGTGTGAAAATTCTTCGATTGGTGTAAGAGAACGAGAGAAAAGCGTAATATCTATTTTTCGTTGATTCGGAAAACATAGAAATTCTTCGAGTGAAAGGCAAGAAGAGGAGAAAATCAACTATGTCGTTGATTTTGATTAAGTTTCTCTGAAAATTTGTGATTCTTTCTACTGTAAAATAGTATCAACACGCGAAGTGAGTTGAAATAATTTCTTTCTTTCTCGTAGCTCGCGTTTCAGGATTTCAACGAGACTATCGTTACATTTTTCTCGCTTGAAAAACAAAAATAGAGAAACATAGAACATTCTTTCACGTTATCGGTTACGATTTCCATACAAACATACAAAAGCGATAAACGTCTTATTACGGTAATGCAAAATGCTGATCGGTTACGTTGCAATAAATAATCCTCGTCTTTTAAAATTGAAAACTCTACCGAACAACAGAGACTTTTCTAGCTCGATATCTACTTCCAGCAATTCATTTAATTAGATTTTCTAGATACATAGCCCACTTTCTTAAAGCCATCTTATTGAAACCGAATTCCACAGATTAGAATACTTTTCAACGAGAATATGCAAATATCTGAAGCATTATTCAATAGAAATTTCCATAACTCTCCTTTCGAAAATCCTGCTTTTATTGCTTCTATACAGCCACATTCCCGTCACTAGTTCGCATTCATAAATCTTCTTCCTAGCTATATTACATTGTTTCTATTTCTGCATAAACTCGGCACGAGTTCGCCTTTAGGCGCGAAAATAAGACGGACCTCCTCGACTCTGACTCCTTGCGGGAGGGTGTAACATAAATATGAGAAGAGTGCACGTCGTCGTGGCCAACGGTAGGAAGAAACTTCTCTGTGAACACGTAAGAATGATTAATGCGAGTTATTTCGAGCGTTGTCGCGAGGAAACGAACGCGACTCGAGAGCCACGAGAGGGATGGATATGTGGCCTCATAAATATACGATACGCGTTTCATTGACGGATACGCACGCCACGGTTATCAACAGACGTTCCCGTGTTCCATTGGAAATAGTCGGCCGTCTTGGTTACACAGTAGAATAGGAAAGGCAAGCAGCGACGAGACGCGACGTGCCGAATGCTGAAACATACGCACGATAACAGGATCGAGAGTGAAACACGCCATTGAAATTGTTTTTCACCTCTTAAAACTATTTTCTCATGGTGTACCTACTTCTGCTACAATGTTCGTGTTGGTCTCTTCATTCAGAGATAATTTCTTCACTTCGATACAGATTTCTGTATAGCGTGGACTAATATGTCTTGTTAATAGAAAACTTGTGTCGGTGAAAAGCATGGTCTGTATAGAAATAATCTATTGCTGATGTTTTAATAATGGAAATAGTAATTTGTGGTATTTATAGATAATTTTATTATATACAGATAATAATAACCCGTGTTGTATAGTGAAAACAAATGAACATATGTATGCGATATTTATGTGTGTCGACACAAGATAACGTTGATTTAGTCAGAAACACGTGTGTTTTCGGTAACTGCGAAAAGAAGAAAAAATTGCTATGAAACGATCCAGGTGAAATACGAATTATTCGCGTATCAACTTGAACGATTCCATAGTTATAATAATTTGCAGAAAAACGTGAGCTCCGAGGCTTTCCAGGACTTGTCGAAAAGAAAAATTCCATCGATTCAGAATCCAGAAGTCGCGTATTTCGTTCTCTCAACTATCCGGAACGTACATCGTCACGTGCAATTTGTTCAAAGCCCCCATTTCACAGACCGTCTTCTCTCGTGTCGTATCTGAAAAGCGTGAGTCAAGGTATCTTTTCTATGTAACAAGAACCGTCGTAAGTGGTATTCAAAAGCGAATCGTCGAATCGGAATGACGATCACGGTTCGGCGTGGGCCAGGAGGCGGGCTTCTCTCAGACAGAAATAAAGTCACGTTCCAGAAGAGAAATACATGCGACCCATGCTGAATTCACTCGTCGTCAAGCAGCGTTGAGTCGCTTGCTGGATATGCCCACGCATAGACAAAGCCAATGGTTGGAGGTGCGATTCGAACAGCTTCGTGCGTTCCAGTTCCTCGAACGCAATGGCCGCGAGAGCAGATGGCGGAAAAGGGGCTAGCAACGCGCGGCTAATGGAAGGAAGATTGCAAAATTGCCCGGTCAATTGCTCGCCGTTTCACAAAACGTCCTTTCAATAATATATCCTAACCGTTGAGAACGACTTCCACTCGTTTCAATACGTTTGGATTTGTGTTCGTGTTGTAGTTTGCTTGAATTTGTTTGAACGTATTCCAGGGCCTTAATCACGTCCGGTTACTTAGAAAACATTGACACGTTGATAAGATGATGCTTCGAGATGTTTAATTGATTCAGTTAATCGTTATAAAGTTCGAACTGTTGTAAATGGCTCGTCCTGTGGACTGCGTCAGTTTAGTTTAGAGTATTGGAGATGTATTAGAGATGAAATTGGGTGTTGTGTTAATTACTTAGGGAATCTGTCGTGTCTGATTTTTACTTAGTTTTTCAACATCTTCCTTTCTAATATATATATATATATTCTCAACACTTCTATTTACTCTTCATTCCAAAATCTTCTACGAAGAATTCTCTAACCTTCGATCAACCGAGTCACTGATCAGCCCTAAAGTACCAAGTTCACTTAACCCATCAGCGGTCCATTGTCCCACGTCCCGAAAATCCAAGTCCTCGCGTTTGCGGTCACACTATTCCGTACGCTTTCACCCATTCCGGAGAGTATCGATCACAACCGGTGGTTCTCTGGCGTTAAATACAATTTTCTGGAGTCCCTGGAGCCTAGCTTGGAGAGGTTGAAACACCATTCTGGTTGGAAGGGCCACGTTAAATCGAGGATATCTCCCCCATAGCGCAGAAGAGGCAAAGATCCCACGTAGTCGATGGTTAAAGTCTGGTCAATTGGTGTGAACGTACTCTGTGAACGTGTCCATTCTGGCTAGCGGCTTGGGAAGAGCCCCTTTAGAAACGTTCCACTGGCAGCAAGCCATCCATTAATACGAATTAGAGTATTTAACTTGGCAAGCGGGGGCAGAGAAGAATGGAGGAGGAAGAAGAGAAGGAGGAAGCCAGGGATAAAGGGAAGAAAGGGAGACGAGAATGGAAACGGCTCGAATCGCTGCGCCTCGCGGAAACAAATTGCCCGAATTGCACCGCCGCAGTCTAAATTCCATTTCGCTTCCTTTTTTTCTTCCTCTCTGTTTCGATCTCGCCGCGGTTGGTGTTATTCTTCATTTTCTGCGTGTTCTCGTGCGATAGCAAAAACTGCGACGAATTGAAGTGATTATAGACATTGGTGGTTGTATGGGAAATATTTTATTGTATAGCGTTGTGTGTGGGGCTTTAGCTTGTTGTATAATAAAATTGCAATAGATTTAACAACTTCCGAGGAATTGATTTTATCGTTAGGAAAAACTTGCTCTTTGATATTCTTCGTTAGCAATGATATTCGAAGCATACGATGTTCGAAGGATATCTATCGAAACGAAAAAGACGAGATAATATTGTAGTATCGATCCTTTAGGATTTCTTTAAACACGTAGTTCCACTTTTTCTTGTACAGTCACCCAATCGGTATTAATCTTGGAACGTTATAATAAACTATCGTATTCCATAATTGCTTCTGTTTTTAGCTACTTTTAAGATAATGGCACATGTAATTTATATTTTATGGTCATTTTCTGATATGCAAAGACTAAGAATATTCAATAGCTGGTTTAAAGTAGCTTGAGGTAAATGGTGTGTTAATAAAGTTATATTTTCCAACCTACATTCTTCTTCTACTTATTTTCATGGTACGCTTCCCTAGCGCAGTATTAAGTGTCCTCAATTTAATGTCGTCGAGGAATTATTAAAATCAGAAAGGGATTATTATTTCTTAAATTTCTGATAAAATTCATTTTCCTCTTTGTACGATGCTCGAGATGACTTCAAAGGCAAATCACCAGAAATCTATTCATTTATTCGTTGATCATTTCTATTATTATATCAAAGGAATATATGCTAAACAAAATGAACGAATTAATACATTGACAATTTCATTATCTTTTAAAATAAACTGTACATATGTTGCTAGTATTCTTCAAGAGAGAGTCAGAGTTCGACAACCATATCACATCGAATTGAACAAATCCAATTGCAAAACGTCCATACAGTTGAAAGCATTCAAAAGCATCAACTACAGAGATCATTAAATAACAGCTTCGATCCGTTTGAGAAGCGAAGATAAGGCATCGTTCCCACAATCGACAAGAGAGAAACGTTGCAGACGAATTCGAGGCTCGTATCGAGTAATATGACGAAATTGCAGCTCGTTGCAATCGTTAAGCCGGATTCGAGCAACGACTGTAATTTATTTTGCTGTCTAATAAATGTCGGAGAAATTCCCGATAATTCGGTCGACGACGATTGCACCGGTCCAGAAGAATCACACCTATTCTAGCCGGATGGACACGTCCAGCATTTTTTCCGATGTCGTCACATTGAAATCGTCTTTCCTGCCGATGATATAACGCTATCCGATCCCTTAATACCTTAATGTCCCTTGAGTAATCGCCTTTCCGCTGCTCCATTTGATATCTCACGGTAGCCAACTCGTTTGAATAGATTGAATGTTAATTTTAAAGAATTGAGAAGCTTCGTTATTGAGACATCAGTTTCAAGCATAGAAATTGGAACACAGAATTCATTATAGGCAAGTCGTTATTTATGATTATAGCTATATTCCGAGATATATCATCGATATATTTCTATATTTCCACGCATGTAGTAATATTTTTATATTATAATTCTTCGCATTACGTTACGACACATTGTTGTAACACCATCCAGTGATAAGAAATATTAATATTCATTTTTAACAATAGAATTATCAAATTGTCAGATATTTGGATGAGAAATTTCCGTTCAACTCTGAATTTGAAGAGTACGTTCAAAATCTAAATCTGATTTAGAAACTCATCTAGACACGTGCACTACGTCATAAGCATTTACATATGACATTTAATTTTGCGCGATTAAATTAGAATATAGCAGCATTGAACCGTATGACCATATTATCAAAGTTTCAAACGAGACAGTCATTCTTAATGCTGTTGTTAATTCCCTAAAATGATTATTCAGTTTTATTATTCAGTTTCATTATTCATCTAATCCGTTGCATAAACGGCAGTGTACGTTATTTTTAGCTGTTGACATTCGAGTCGGATTTCGTAACATGGCAAAAGAGGGATGATGTGAAATCCAAACTTAACCCTAATCCACGTCTTTACCGAAGATTTGGAAAATACCCTCCTGCAGTATGGAGACACTTAGTATGTAGATTCCGTGTGGCTGAATGCTTGAATACCGAAGCTGTTCGGTGTTGATATACCATTCTCGATGTACATATTGTATATGGACAGGTAGGTAGTCAGAGACCTGGACAAACATGTATTTGCACGTGATATTCGATGCGTACATGTGTCTGCGGTATGTAGGTACTCGTAGTCTCGGCATTTAGGTATTCGAACAGGCGCGTATCTTGGAATCTAGGTGCAAGGAATATTGACGAATATTGTGAGGTTCCCCTTGGAATGTCCAGGTGTTCAGGAATTTAGATATCGCGGAAACTATGGAATTTTGAATTTTTCAGCAATTCGGGTCCATAAGTCGACACCTAACGATCTACATACATCGTATCCCTTAGTGTGTGTTTGAATATTCGGAAATTCAGGTACCTGGAAATTGTAATTAATTGATATTACGCCTATCCAGTCTATTAAATATTATTCCTGGCTGTTAAAATTTTCATTTTCGTTGTTGAAATATTCATGCAATATCTCTACAGTCACAGTGTGATATCTTCTTTCATTGGAATATTTCATTCATAGTAAGCACGAGTACATAAAATATTCGTCATCTATTAATGAAACTTCAACTCTGAAGTCTGGACATCTTTAGGACTTCATAAATGTCAGAAATAATTCTCTCTCTGTCTTTCTCTAGCTTTTTAAATTAAATATTATGACACAACCATTTAAAGATCAATCAAGCTAACGATTAATTCAAACGCATAAATCTTCTGTTGTATGTGCGTTTAAGGAAGATACATATTAAAATAATTCTCTTGAAATTTCCTCGAACACTTGATAAATTATTCGCGAAAGATGTCTGAATCTTGAATCACGTGGATATGGGACGCGTTACCTGCTTATCGTGCACTTTCCGTAGCCGTATTGCGCTTATAATTGCGCGTTCATTTTCGTCCAAGGATTAAGCGGCTCAGACAATAAGCGGTTTAGGTATCTCGCTATGATGCGCGTTCTATCCGGATCCCCCTTGTGTCTCCACCCTCTGTCCCTTTTTCTCCTCCACCCCCTGTCGACTCGTCCGCTATTGATTCCAGGTTTATTCTTGGCGTGCCGGTCGCTTTGCTGGCGTCAAAACATCGGAAGCAAGGGTACCGTGTCGAGACTCTGACGCTTAACGCTCCTGGGTCATTTAGTGTCTCAGGAGTATCGTTTTGGGGTGCAACAATTAGCCTATTTGTAATTTCACGCGCAGAGTCGAAGCTTTTTTATCCGAGATGGGAGGTTTAAATCGAAGAAAGGCTTCTAAGATAGGAAAAGCGTGTGTTGTTTCGTAATTTTCGTTCGATGAATTTGGTAATTGCTGACTCCACGTTTGATCCAACTTTGAAAAGACCAATTAAAAGCGAGGGTTGTAGTTTCGAACAAAGGAATGGCTTGTATTGTAATTTAAGAAACATTTGGTAACCTGATGTACGGAGTTTGAGAAGTTAGTGTATTTGAATTCTATTTCATCCCTTAAATCAATACTAACCACGAACAAGGGAACGAGGGAAGGAATTCATCTCTGTAAATTTATCTAATTTCTAAAATCACAAAATATTACAATTCTATGTCGTAGAGAACAATAGTCTGCTTTATAATATTCCTTCATATACGAAAGGATTTGTTGCCGCTGGTAACTGGTTTATGAAATATCGTTAACGATATTAGTCCGATCATAGAAAAATCTGGAATGAGCGAAAATTTAACGTCGATTCGATTTCATCCCTTCGTAAACAGCTTATCTGTTTTGCCACGTTATTGACCACGATCAACATCATCGTACTTTCCTCGTCCTTCCATTGCTGCCATCTTCACTGGTCTGCGAATCAGCGAACGGGTGAATTTGCATGTGCCGTTTGCCGGACGATAGGCGGACGAGCAACGTCCTCGCGAGCTGAATAAATTTCTCTTTCCGCGTAAGCTGGTCGTTTCGCGACCCAAACGGCATTAATAAATTAGCATTACAAGCACGCGCTGAATTTCCATTTAACGAGCCGTTTAATGGGACCGGTGACTTGTAAGTTACACCCTGTTTCAGCAATTAAATCTGGCCACGATAAAGCCTTGATCAGCCAGGGTACATTGAATCCAACAGTATACATGAGACGTTTGGACGAGATCGTTACGCTTTTTCATTTTATTGCTAATTACAGTTATGATTGGCAATCATTTCTAACATTTTCCTTTTTGTCCCGCGTCACTGTTAGACGAACGATGGCGACTAATTAATGCTTTTTGCCTCGATGCTTTCAACCAGGCCCTCTGGTAATTGAATATTTAAAACAGCGAATGCTTGGCAAACTATTAACATTATCTAGGTAGAACGATAATTGTGCTATTGCCAGCATGTATCGATTCGAATGAAACGCGGCGAGTATTTGAAAACGTGCAATTTCCTTTTTCTTTTTATCGAATTACACTTGAGACTTGTACGTACAAGTTCTACTTACCTTTTCACTTGTTAATAGCGTCGAAATTACATGACATAGTAGACTTAGCAACAATCGAAGTGGTAAATAATAATCGGCGCAAACACTGAATAATTTAACTGTTCAGATCGTTGCCAAAAAATTACTGTCGTCGAGAATTTGTTAAATTCGTGTAATATTAGTTAGTCAAATCTTTTTAAATTCAACGAATGTTCGTTTTCCGTAATTATTCGACTCGTAGGTTATTTAATTCGCGTGCCGTAAGTGTCGTGAGAGTTGGGATACGAACGAGATTTCAGCGCGTGAATAGCGCGGCTACGGATGTGGAACGGTTTCATTATGTCAGGAACAAGCAGCACCGTGAAGAGAGCGAGCTACGTTTCAACGTTACGCTACGCTGCGATACTTCGTATGTTAGATCACTCCTAGTGTGAAACCGACGGAATACGAAACGATATTTAGAACTTCTCAACTTGATATCTCAGCGGTTTTGCAGCCTTGCAGAGTTAACAGTTTGGCTGTTATTGTACTGGTGGATAACACGGAGACTTTAATGTTTAGACTTTAGGTTCAGGGATTTTGAAGTTATGTACATGGATATTGAGCACCTAGGAATAAGTTATAGCTAATGAATTAATTATTTAGAAATAGGGTAGTTCGATGCTGTGAAAATCGAATGCT
Source organism: Bombus soroeensis (assembly GCA_014737365.1). NCBI lineage: Eukaryota > Metazoa > Arthropoda > Insecta > Hymenoptera > Apidae > Bombus > Bombus soroeensis. Next base: position 1,589,215 of record JACXIL010000216.1, on the reverse strand, counting down.
TCTAACAACATGGCCAATTAGAAGCATGAATTCTCAACTAGATAGGTATCTAAGTTTTATAGCTGCAATCACTGATTAGACGTAAAAAAAGCAAAACAACTAAGCATTACAACAAAGTTCTTGATCGTTCGTGTTCCTTTGTGATCACTCATTTACTATGAACAGTTTCACGAGGAAACGAACGTTAAAAAAAAAGGCGTGTCTTCACGCTAGCTATTAAACGCTAGGTAACATTTGCCTGTGTTTTCCTTTTATTTACCCCGTCAATGGAAACGCGACGTACATAGAAACATTACATTATCTTTCATCGATGAGACGCAATTAAAAGTAATCTTAAGACTAGCATAATGTCGCAACACTGACCAAACAGCTTATTCAGCCCTCTCAGAAAGATCTCTAGATTTTTAAACGAAATTACATGAAAACAAGCTTTCTTTCTGTAAAAAAATACAGTGAATACGCATTCGCAATGTTCGTCGATGCTATTACGTCACCGTACTTTGGTATCATGGCTGCTATTGCGTCACTATAGCGTCAGCGATACGTCAATACTGTGTCCATGTGTGTTCGCTCGTTTTCCATGGCGATGCATCGAATTGGAAAGCGCCTTAACGTTAGCCAGTCCCATCTACGTTCATCTCCTACACTGCCCGACTTGACCAACCTCGATCGGTCACTGACTTCCCTGCTTTATCCACGTCGCTGCCGATAATTCATCCTTGCACGTACCAGCAAAAAATCAATAAGTTTTGTCATTTACTATCGTAGCAAAATCTATGGAAAATATCTCTGAATTTTTATTATACGAATGTGAAATCTATGAAAAAACTAGAAATGTCTAGAATTCTAGAAATTTGGAAGTTATGTTTCATATAGGAATCTAGAATTTTGACGGTCTAGAATTCTAGAGCTACAAAACATTTTAACTTGAGAATTTTAGGAAATTTTTCAAAATAAACTTTAGAGTCTTTAATCTTTAATTCTTGCACGTTTAGCTTTCACACTGCATAATTAATTTCTTCAATATAAATTTCTTGTAGAATAAAAGAATTGATTAATTCTTAACTCAAAGAATAGAAGAATTGATTAATTTTCAACCCCTTTTGTGTTTGTAATAGTATTACCCTTATATATATCGTCGCCGATCGTCACAATGGAAGAGAATAAATTCGACGAACACGTGGATTAAAATCGAATCCCAAGGTAGATGATCAAATATCGAACATCGGAAGGTAAAGGCTCGGTTAATTCCGGACAACGTTATTTCAGATAATTTCATAGACCAACGACCCTAAATAATGAAATTCTCTTTCAAATTTCAAAAGAAAGGCCTAAGCATCCCTTCGTAGATCGTAAATTTCACCACTAGAACAACACATGTCAATCTTTTACCTGATTAGACGTGTATTTATAACAGATTATAATTAGTACTTAAAACGTTTACAGAAAAATAAGGAAAGCTAAAATATTATAATATTTAATGGACGGAGTAAATATTTATTCAGTCACATAAATATTGGCAGTGTGCTCGTAGAAAGATAATCTCTAAATAATCAATTAGCAAATTCTACAGAAAGTCAAGTACTTTCCCACAAACCCAAAATTTCCACACAAGAACACTGTTTCAACTTTTTAGCTAATTACACGTCTGCAAATCGCAGTCGGAGTTCGGACATCGACTCACCCCAGTCAGGGCTTTTCCTGTTTCTCCTCGTTTCGCACGCAATAACCACAAGACCCAACGAACTCCAACGCTACGGTCTACTGCCCCCGAAGGGGAAACGCGCTCTGAATGGCCCCTTGTGTTATATCGTAGCTAGTTTGGATCCGACCCTTCGCAAAAAGCCGGACAACCAAGAAGAACAGACGGACCTGTTGTTAAGAACATGGCGATTTTTCTCTCGTGGAACGGCGAATTCCCGCGAAACTGACCACACGCCGAGAAAAAACAACGAATTCCTGTGCCATTCTGATAACGTTCAATGGACCTTCTTCTTTGAACGAAGAAAAATCGTCCCATCTTCCGAATCTTATGGCTCGGCTTCTAAATGAGGATAAAAAAGTGCTCGTTAATGATCGTTCCAGACACGATGCTCGCTATAAAAAAAGTTCCTTCCTTATTGTAACTGCAAATGGTACAATTAAATTCAAGGACGGTCGTTTATGAAAATTGAGCAGTAAGATGGTGGTGGTGTTAGCTTGGTTCGCGTGAGAGATTCAATAGAGAGGTTAAAACGAGAATAAAGTATTGCAACGAGGAAGCGTATAAATAAAATTAAGTCGAAGGTCATTTTTTGTTCGTCTCCTTCGTTCATTAATACATTTGCTGTTGATATTAAAGTATGGCTACGTTATTTTTGGAATTGCTTGTTTAGTAGAATACTCTTGCTTGATTGAACCAATATCGTTAATGAGACTTTACAAGACACAAATCGTAATGTAATCGCATGGACGCAATGTACGCGCCAATAACAGCAAATGTATTAATCAATTGATTGTATTAGGAACGAGGAGAAAATTAAGATGATTGTTGGAGGTTAATCCATTCTTATGAACACGTCTTTTAACCGCTTCTTCTCAGGTTTCCATTTTTCCCGTGTCCCTCTACCTCGCTAAAGAATCTTGATCCATCGTTTCCGTTTCTTCAGAAAATTGTAATGAGTTACAAATTACATACATTTCCTTTTTAGAATTTGATAACTTTACGCTAAATGGAATAATCGAGTAGTTCAGAGTGTGTAAAATTCCACTTGTTTCACCGCTAAATTTTAAATTTTAAAAACGTTATGCAACCATATGTGTTGCGGCTAGCAAATTGTAACTTGTCACTTGTAAGATATCGCCGATGATATTAAAGTCGAATCGCGCGTTTAACTTTCTTTTTCTTCGTGTAATTTTTTGGATCGTTGCACGTCGTTGGTCGATTCTTCATTGCGGAAAACTTGTCAAAAGTTAGTACAAAGCGTTCTAGATCGTAGGAAATTAATTTCTGGCTCGACGCGTAGCCTCTTTCGTGGAAATGGAATTCCGTTCGTCTTGCACGTGGCATCCGGAGACTTTGATGGATTCTGCCACGTATCGACGGCTTGTTTATCGATGCCAGAAGAAATAAATTGGCTGGCTAAGTTCGAAGAGAAGTTTCAGCTTCTCGGAAGAGCAACGTTGGCCTTGTACGGTTGATTCGATTTAATCGGCTCGCACAGCTGCTGACCGAAGTTTGCGAAAACTTCGCGAACCGCATGGCGACCCTAACTTTCACGCACGTCCCTCTGTTCAGTTTCTTCAGTTCTTGTACTTTCTTTCACGTTAATAAAATACACGGTTAACCGAAAAGTTGCAACATATCTTCATAGAATATTCTCTTTTGTGCTACTTTATCTTCTCCGTTCTCTTCATTTACTTATAGACCTGTAGGTAATTGTTAGAAAGGAAACGTACATATGTGTGTACATATACTATAGGAACATATATGTTCTCTATAATACATAGAATTATATTACCCATACCATAAGTGTGCTATAAAGAAAAGGTTAACCAGCATGTCAAAGAAGATGGATGAGAGTGGGCAAACTCGTTACATGTACGTTATAAGCAAAGGTCCTTTTATCATCCTAATTATCATCAAAATATATCACAATTATACACAAAATTCTACATATTCTTCACATATTCTTCATATTATTCTACGATATATTCTTCAGACGCTATGACCAAAAACGAAAATTCTAAAGATGTTGTGCATAATACGGGTGCTACAAAAATGTAGAAAATACACGTTACGCAAAAATGTACAAAGTATGCGTAAATACTTCTTAGAATTAGGTTTCTCATATCTGTACAAATTCACATATTCGTCTATAGACATAGATACAAACGTCGATGAAGAAACTAGGAAGAAAATTGTCTTTAGTCTTCAGTTTAATTTCAACAGTACGAATTTATATAAAAATTCTTATCCTGTAAAATCTTACCCTGTGAAATTCTCAAAAATATCCAGCAAAACGTCCAAAACGTATTTTCAGCATCGATCTCTAAATAACAAACGACCACTCGTACGATCCCCTGGCTAGCAAAATGGATCTGCCAGAAAAATGGTTTCGCAAGGGTGAACAAATTGTGGTTTGGAGCACCGCGTGTTTCCAAATAATCTCGAAAGATGAGCACCGCACGAAACGTCCGTGAGCTGTCTCTTTGGAGTTACGCCGGTGGCGCTCATTTTCCATCCTGCCCTGGCAAGAAATCGGTTCCATTTTGCGGCAGGGGTTGCAGGCCTTGGACGCCGTGCGCATTCGTAACAGTATTCTTTAAGCGGAAGACGTTAGTCTTCGTTGAGAAGAATTGTCTTACGGTGACGCGACGATCGCATGCAAATGCGGGATTATGTAATTGCGAAGAAGCGCGAAGAAAAGAGGATTACCGCGAGGATTGAACACGGCAACCTGGAAATGGAACCGAGATGGTTTTAACGTGTATTAGGAATTCGTAGAAAGGAGACGAGCAGGATTCTCTTGACGAACAGGGATTTTTGGATAATATTTTTCACGATGCTGACGCGTATAGCGCGCAACTCGAATTATTCCAATACATTGTTTAAACAATTATCGCGTTTTCGTTTTCGTACGTTCCGACGAAATGGATTTTTCTGCTGATCAAAATGTTATAATTTCCGAATATCTTAAGAGTCCTTTAGATAACTGGATTTTGTACGTAAAAGAAAATAAAACGAACCATTTTTCTAAATCTGGTAGTTTGCAACGTTTCTGATATTTCTATTAAAAAATATTCTTATTTCGTAAAGCAATATCTACGTTAGTCCAGAACTAATTTAACCGAAATACATAGCCTATGGTCGCGTAACAAACGATAATAGAGTATAAACACGATTTGTGCACGGTTCTCCATTAATCTCTGTCCATAAACCCAATCGTTTTGCACAGGATTCAATTTATTCGTTGATATTATAATTAATCCCGGTATACGTTTCATCTATACCATAATAATACTAAAAACGGGATTATTAAGAGGTTGATGAATGAAACGATGGAAAAAGTAACGAGCAACTTTCTTCTTATATTTTTTCTTTTTCCTTTCTCGACATTTTCATCGAATCCTAAGGTAAAGAGGGAAAAAACGAGAGGGTTGTAGCATGCCGCTAATCGACGCGCGTGCAACACGCGAAATGATTTGTGGTTTGTCCGCGGCGTCTACTTCTAATAGCCTGTATCGAGCGTATTTATTGTCGCCGTGACGTGAAAAATTCATACGGGCACAAATCATCGTCTCGTTCTCACGTCGCATTTAAAATTCTAAAGTCCGACTTGTTGTTGCACGACTCTATCAGGATTCCACCAATGGAGTAATGTTTATAAGAGTTTCTTACTTACGTAAGGTGTGCCAGTTCGACCCATCGATCCTGTAAAATATACGTAGGCGCGATAAAACGTTAGGAAACGGGAAGGAAATATGGCGAAAACAGCTTCGATGTTGCGTATTTGCTCTTGCAATGAAAGGATTAGTCCACGATGAAACGTAGTCCTTTTGCTCGCTGAATGGTATTATCTAAACGGCCGCGGTGAACCGCGACACTCTGGTGGATATGTGCCAAAATATTTGCTATTTATAAGTGAGGTAGAATATCTAGTATTCTAAGAATCTTCATTAGTAGGAATTTCTAAGAGGTATAACTTGGTGCTTGAGAGTTGCGATATGTATTTGAGAATTTTCGGGCTCAAGCAATGTGTTTAAGAACTAAGAATTCTGGTACTTAGATATTCTGCTATTTAACAATGTTTGTGTCAAAGAACTTTGTTGCTTGAGCACTCTGCTACTTGCGATACAAGCTTAATATACGTAATAAAGTAAATCCTTAGGGTAAATCAGACGACCGATTCTGGAAAATCGAGTTTATTTTGGGAATAATTAAATTAAATGCAATAACAGTTAATAACAAATTTACTATAAATTTTACTTGGAAAATCGAGAATCGATTTTCTAAGCCGTAAATTATCGTTCTTCTCTCGTGATCTATTCGATTCAGCAAATTACTGCCGGTAAAACAAAGCGAAAGTAAAAATATCGTTTGGCGGGTAATTTGAATTCTATAGAATTTACGTATATATCTAAATAATTACAAGTCTAATTATTTTCATATTTAAACGCTCTTACGTATTACAGATAATTTAGAAATTCTAATAGCGAGATATTTTGCCATTCAGGCATAATACCTAAGCTCTGCTATCTACATAAATATTCCATTACTTGGAGTAATTGAATGATTTTTCCAAAATCACTATTCGATACTTGATACTGACCAAACGAAAGAATACATGGAATAATCAATTTTATTTTTATTTGCAGCACATGGTGCAGACAGGCATGGCTGCGCCCTACGGTGGGGGTGTCTTCCCCCCGCCGGTAAATGGCGTAGCGGGTGTTGTTGGAGCGGCTGGTGCGGCCGGTGAGGTAAAACCGCCGCCCCCGGTGCCAGTGAAAGAAGACAACAGTGGCGCACCTCAACAGCCACCACCCAGCGGTCCTCAAGTTCCACCACCGGCTGGTGCCCCACATCCTACCGCCCCCGGTGCCCCAACCGCGGCCAGCTTCAGTCCGCCTCCGCCACCAAACGGCGTCGATCAACAGGCTATTGTATGTCATATTTCCACTCCATTATTTACTACTTTTATTTATTCTAATTCTCCTTCGTCGTGATTAGTCGGTATCGTTTGATAGTAAATAATTAATTGATTACCGATTAATCGATTATTTTTGTAAAATATATAGTCTCTCTTCTCACATCGATATCATAAATATGCGAGCGATAGAATATACAAAATCCACTATTGAATGTAACCAGATAATTCCTCATTTTAATTCGTACGATCAAGAAGAAAAGAAAGATCACTCGCTCCATTTCTTTTGCGGAAACTTTAAAATTTACGAACTCGCGTATACGAATAACAATGAAATAGAAGAGCGACGTAGTTTTACGATTAAGCTATTCTAAGAATTCTACATTCCGAAAAAAACTTCCGAAAAGAATTCACCGCCTACCTGAAACGAACAGGCGACGGATAGAACATAGTTTCGTTCCAAAATCTTAACGAGCATATCGCACGTGTTCGTACGTGTAATTTCCGCGTGGGAGACCGTGGCCAAGATCATCACGATATTCTACACGAAAAGAATCCTCGGATTCACCAAGCCGTTTCATGTACCGCTCGTTGACATTCTCGCTACACTTCACAAGTAGGGGAAACGTTCCCTTCCGGCGGATGTAGCAGCGGAACGCGACCCTGTGAAACCGAGGTCACACGCCACGTCGGTCAGTCAGTCGAACCACTACACCGAAACCGCATTTGGTTCTCTGTCCAGTCGCTTTCAGATCTCCATTCGGAACTGCTCGTCCTTGCTTCGCCGCCTTTGCGGTCTCCGACAAAAGTTGACACAACCGGTGCCTGATTTCCTTAGCTGGCGTTACGTCACGTATACGATCCCTCGATGATTCTACGCACGTACGAATCGAGAAACAAAGGGAGATAAGTATAGGGAAAGTTCGATCGAACCAGCGGGGAAATATTCGCCTGGCGAAGGTTCTGGAGATCTGAACAGTTCCCCTTGGAATTAAGGATTGAAAAGGATCGGGGATCTCGAAGAAGTGGAATTTGATTTGGATTAACTTTCAAGATACTCCTTCTCAATTTTGTATGTTTCTGTAATCACGTTCGTTTATTCGTTCGACGTATAACTGTCGCGACTAATAATAGACAGCTGTGTACAAGGAGTACATATTAGCTAAATAGGGAAAAATCTACGCAAATTTTGATTAATATTAGCCATAACTAATATTAGTTGATTGTCAACATCTTGCACATCATTATTTTGATTAATGTTAGCTTGTCTGGAAAGTTTCTTTCGTTTTAGAAGGAAACAATAGATGCGAAACATTTTTATGTTATATTTTATTACACGTGTTAATGTACTGCACGTAATGCAAAATGGATCGTACGATGTAAATTGTAGGATAAAAAAAATAATGGATCAGAAGAATATAAAACAGAAAATATTGTGCATCTATTGTTTCCTCGTGAAACGAAAGAAACTTTTCGGACAACCTAATAGAAGGTTATTCCTCGTGCAATGTAGAATTTAAAACGGCTAAGGAAACACGTTCTCGTCTAAAACCATGCTACAGGCGACCAAGTTAAAGATCACACGCGACGCCTAATACAATTTTATTTACCACGATTCAGTCTACTGGAAAACATTGTACGATAACAACTTGACTGAACCATACGAACGTGCAAATTAAGGATCACGTGTGACTGGAATCACCGCTAGTTTTAACCAGTCGATTTACATCAACTGACTCGTATCAAAGAAACGATATGTTTCCTCGACAGAAGCCAGACTAACCATTGCTTTCCGCGTGGTTTAACAGCTTGATCAAACAAATATCCTGCAGTTGTTTCCCCTTACGTCGTTGCGTTCCAGCGAAGTTGAAACATCCCTCGGCTGGCCGCGCAAACGCTCGAAATTTGTTTAAGCGCGCGATAACTCGCCGTTGGGTGGCGTGACGCGCGTAGTCGCGGTAATTAGCGCGACTCATAAAGCGGCCTAATTAGCCGCGCTAATTAAAGTAATTCCGTTCGTTAATTCGATTTACTAGACGGCTGGCTGGATTCCGGACTGGCCAAAAGAGTGAGAGAACCAGAGACTCTGGTAATTCTGTGTGGTGCCACGTTAGTCGACACGCTCGACAACAGCTTTTAATTAAAGGGCTCCGTGGAACTGTAGTGTCTCCCTCCTATTTCCTCGCCCTTACCAATTCTCCAAATCTCCTCGCCTGTTCAGTTTAAAGCGCGGTGCAGCTTTCGCTCGCAGACTGGAAAAATGGGGGATTTGAGCGAAAAGCTGAAGGGAGGAAACGTAGGACCAAGTCGAACGAGAAGTTTGTTGCGAGTTGCGCTGTTGGAAACTAGATAACAATTAGTAATTGCGGACAGCAATTGTAATATAAGCGATAATGTTTTTAATTTGAAAGAATCGTAGATAAATTTTGTTTCTGAAAGCTGTAGGTACTTACACATGTTTGGAAGCCGGTTCAGTTTAGAGCACGATGAAGAGTCGGGTTGTAGAGTGGAAAAATGATAGGATTAAAATGAAAAATTCGAGGTGAAGAAAAGAGAAAATGAACACGAGGTATGGAATGGAGTGGATTGAGAATTCAAAGTCAATTTCTCTAACAGAATAGATTTAGAAGATATAGTATAATTGGAAAAGCTAAATAGAAAAAGATGAAGGAGGAAATTTGTCATCGAATGATTAAATTAGTCTCACTCGTAAGTCTCCACTAATAGACTCCGAAGAGAAAACACGCTCTTCCTTATTTCTCCATCCATTCCTCTTTTCTTTCTATTATCACATCCTTGTGGAAGAGTTTTTCAATGAAATTCTTACTTCTTAATCAGCCAAATTCCATCGAACATTCTTCCTCCAATCAGTCTATCGATTGCCACTTAAATCCTCCATTTTCCAATTTTAACTTGCAAGTTCCACTTTGTAGGCACGTCTATACTAACTGGATCGTTTTACACACACACGCGCGCATACAGACGCGAACTATCGAGAATCGAAAGACAACGATCGTAGAGCTGACTGTAAATTATCGTGAATCGAGGAAGATTCAGGACGTACGATTCTGAGGACAGTTTGTCGAATGGTCGTATCTAATTAACCCAAACGAACGAAGTGCACGCGGAGCATTTCGGACATGGTTGAGCCAAGCGTGAAGAGTTTCGAACAATGTCGTGGTTCCGGACGACGTGGTCGCTTTGTTCGTCGCTCGTCTGTTCAATTATCCGGTGCCGGTTAGTCAGCGACTCGTAAAGCCGCATTTCGTTCTGACCATTTTGCGCATGCAGATCCCCATGATTTTCCTCTTCTTAAACATGGTACGCGCCAGGTTTCTACTATTTATAGACGTGTCGCACTTCGTGGCTAATCTTCTTTGTTGATGGATAATTATGTTGACTCGTTCTCTTGAATATGTATTTTTAAAAATATTTTCTTTGTACTATTTTGCTACGTTGCTTACGAGCTTCGCGTTTCGTTGTTCATTTTCATTGCCGTGTTAGAGTATAACTGCGTTGTACATCGATTTACGCTTCAAAATTTCAAAAAGATATCGACTATTTGAGTGTGTAATGAATTTTTCGAACAAAAGAATGTTTAAATCCTCTATTGTTTGAGAGTTCTAGTCTTTTTGTCCAAAAATTCTTTGAACTTTCCAACACTCACGTTCGATCAGGATTCCTTGCATATATATTTTCAAAAATATTTTCTTCCTACTATTTTGCTTACAAGCTTCGCATTTCGTTCATTTTTATTCCCGTGTTAGAGTATAACTGCGTTGTACATCGATTTACGCTTAAAAATTTTAAAAAGATATCGACTATTTGAGTCTGTAATGAATTTTTCGAATAAAAGAATGTGGAAATCCCCCACTGTTTGAAAGTTCCACTTTTTTGTCCAAAAATTCTTTTAACTTTCTCAACGCTCACGTTCGATCAGGATTCCTTGGAGATCGTCTCTTTTGGAAAGTTTATTTCTAGCTTGAAATTCGAATGTTCTTAAATATGCGATATCATGTAGAATACGACAGGGATTTGACGAGCTGCTTTGAGACTAAAACAGCCTTTGGTAACATTTTACGGTAACTGGAAGCAGTCGATCGAAAGCACACGAAAAGTAATCACGCGTCTAGGGAATTCTCTAGGAATCTACTTTGGAGATCTGCTCTGAGTCTTAGTCTTCGAAAATTTACTCCTGAACCGAAGGATCTACCTCGGACTAAGGATCTATCTAAGGATTATTAGGTGATCTTAGAGAGTCACTTTTAAAGTGGAAGAATCTCGGCAAGTTGAGATCCTATCCTCTAGGAGACACATGCGAAATGGGGATCTGAACTGCTCCTAGAAATTTCCTGTAGAATTCTAGAGTCATCAGGCAATTTTGAGAACCACTTGAAACGTCGAGAGCTTCTTGCGCTGAACTTTATCTCGAGAGAAAAAATATTCTCAGAGAACCTGCAGACAAATTTATCTGCATTCTAAAACAAGAATGAATATTCTTATTTTTAACATAATTTTCATTACAAAATCCGACATCCACGATATACAAATGTTAGAATCTATAATATTTAAATTCAGACTATCGACTACTATAGAATTTCATTAATTTGAAGTTGCTGTCAAGAGACAAACAGTTGGTACAAATGAAGTTCATTAATTCTGCCCCTTAACCACAATTCCTCCATTCAAATAATAGAAGTTCACGTTTGGATAAATGGACTCAATCAAGAAGGAGCTGAGTTAATTGGGAACTGGCTAAAATATTGTTCCAACAAATGAAGCTCGGATAAATGAAGCTCTGTTATATTCCGAGAGATAACCCTTTCTTTCTATTCATTTAACTTACTTTCAAACTTAAATCCTTTTATCATAAAAATCCTCCCACTCTTATTATCCCGTCTTCTCGTGATCCTTATTTTTCAATTCTTTTCAATCCGCAACAAAACCACAACACCAACGCGCACAACAATATCAATTATTACTCTCTAAATATCTCAAATCCATTAATCCCAAAAATTATCCGACTCTTCTAGGCCATATCACGTAAAGTATCAGCTTATTCTTTAAATCTTATTTTCCAATCATCTTAAAACGTCTTTCACAACAAAAATACACTAACAGTGTCTGTCGATTATTATTCTCCGACAATCTTCAACTACCTCTTCAACCAGACTGTAACACCCACTCGAACGTTATTCTCTTAACAAATTTCAAGTGATCCTGGCAAGCAAATTATCTTGAGAAAACAGCACTTAGTCGTAGGAGGACCATTATCGCGAGACAGTACAAGTATCGCACAGTTTTGCCGCACAATACGAAAAGTCGAACGGCGCTCGGGCGCCAGGACTCTATTCAAATCACTCGGTGGTGCAGAGGCGCAAATTAAAAGTTCCTTTTCAACGAACACGTTGAATGGCCGCGTTCTCGCGGATGTCGCGTCGTTCATTGAACGACGAAAAAGCATCCAGACGATCCAGTTTCATCGGCAGCGTGGAATGAGCCGGCCGTAGGGCAAAGTCCATCGGCCGATGTCTCGAAAATTTTTCCATTCGCGCTTCTTCACGGAGCCTCGTTAACCGATACGGACGTCTCGAGAGTAGTTCAAATGTTTCGTGGGTTTTCCATGGAATTATCCACCCCCTCTACCCCTCCGCCGCCCGTGTTGAAAGGCTTCCGCGAGAGTTTCGCGTGCTTTCGAGTTGTACGCGCTCGAAACTGTTTCCAGCACGAGGTTTTGAAGGGAAGAAGACTCCCGGGGGTTGGGTAATTGGTTGAGATAGTTGTACCATGAAGTTGGAAAACGTGGGCTCAAACGTGGGATGTTGATTTATTATGAATATCGATCTTCTTTTCTTTTTATGTGGCAAACTGTGCATGCAAAGATTGAATTTTAAGTTTCGATTTTGATTTATTGTGAAAAATTGTTAAAAATGAAGTGATCGTGTAGCAACTTGTATGGCGAATTTGCAAATTTATGAGGAAATTGGTTGTTCAATTGAAGACTGGAAAGACTAACGATGCTCGTTCTTCGCCAGAGTTTCCGCAATTCCCTCGCTGTATCTTTTTGTAGCTACTCCTTTAAAGGAATTGGGGAAGAAACAAATGGCCAGGAGTTTTCGGGAACGATAAATTCCTGCCAGTGAAGAGAGAAATCCCTATTATTTGTATCAGTCGAAGGACCATCCCCGGGCAATCTACCAACGTTTCGGGGTTAATAGTACTCGATCCTCAAAATCTCTGGCGGTTTTGCTGAAAAATACACCTGTCACTTTCAGACGTCTTATTCTCCTAGTAGAAAGCATAAAAATCATTTATAACTTCGGGTTCTTTACAATTATCCTAGTCAATTATCTCCCTTTTCAGATGCAAAGTAATATCATTGTCTACCATTTATCTGCAAACAAAATAAATAAATGACAATCACGATATTTATATTTTCACAAATATCCTTTTTTCCAAACAAACCTATCCTGAAGAATGTTTATTTAAACGCAAATACTGTAAATAGACACGGGAAAAGAAATCTGTAACTATCCAAGAAACGATAAATTTCTAATGAAATTGGAACAGTGTACGGTTCGTCTGTCACCCATCGAATTGGAATAATTTTGGCTAATTGAAACGAGTGTCCGACACTCGTAAAATTTTCCCGCGCGGATTGAAACGAGGCAGCAATAAAAAAAGCTGGAATGGCAATTTCGTTCGATTAAACGCGACGCAATCGGCCTCGTTTTCGCAAGCTGCTTCGACAACCCTGACGGGAGGCGAAAGAGCGATAAAAACGCGGAAAATTCATATACGATCTTTCTATTTTTTGCCTCGTGTATCCTTCCGTCACTCCTTCAATCAGAACTTTTTCAATTAATCGTCCAGCTCGCATATCTCGCCGCAACTCTCCAATATCATTCTGTAATCTTCTAAAAAAATTTGTGAAATTTTTAATTTTCCTAAAGAGACGATTGGAAATTAAACGCAGAATATTTTGATAGAATTATTCCCTTCGGATAGGATAACGATCTTTCTCTATTTATGTTAGTATTCGTTTATAAGAGTTTCACCAAATAAAGGAAACCAAAAACAATATTTCAAATGTTCGTTGGATAATCGAAAAATTCCTGCGTTATCTTATTAATATTCCAGCAAAAACGCATAAGAAAGGAATACGCAAAATTATCAACGACGATGATTATATTTTATCATAAGGAGTCCTCGAAAAAGAACGCTGATTGAGGGTATTCTCCAGTAACCATCGAGGTAACCGTCATTCTTCCATTCTGTCGCTGCTGCTCTATCCTCTTTATCCCAAGGGCTCGAGCAAACAAAGTTTTAATCCACCGTGATACAAGCTACCCACGTCGTAGAATACGTCTGAAAGCGTATCGAAGGTTCCCTCTGCAAACCCTAATCTCTGGTAGTATCGGGCATCGGTGGGCATCGTCGATGCTCGATGAATAATTCGTGAGTCTCCCACGGAGAGGGAAAGAGCTAGCCTCTAGCCTCTCTGGCCTATCTAAATTTCATTACGTCTGCCGCGTTCTTGAAACGTGGCATCAAACTCGTCTTCGATGAGTCCGACGCTCCACGTTGAAGCAACATCGTCCTTCGCCACGAAATTAATCGAAAGAATAGTAGATTTCGATATGCGAATGAAACTTTAATCAAGGTACAAAATTAATGAAAATTGAACTGGAAATTATTATGTAGATTGCTAATTTTATAATCCTAACGTAGAAATTTGAAAAAGTAGGAATTTTGTAATTGCAACGAGGACAATAATTGATTATTATTGCGCGTGTACTTGAAGCCATTAACAATATTTTACAAGCCATAAGTTACGAAATCGAAATAATAAACCCTCTATTCTAATAGAAATAATAGAGAATGCCTTATAATTTCTATTATAACAACGTAAGAAATAAAATTTCCCAAACAAATTTTGGAAAATATAATCACCCGATTGCTCAGTTCAACGTAAAATTGTAAGAAGGAAGTTTGTAACTTTCAATTTCTAATTTATCGACTTTCTAATATCGTTGCAATAATTTAGTAACAATTTCACCTTGAAAGTTAACGTGATATCGCGTCGACAATCGTTAGTCGTATTCCGACCAATTTTGTTCGTCACAAAGGACTCCGTAATCTATTTTCTACGGAAGGCAGAGGAAACGTGTCGTTCTAACAAAGTGTTTATTAATAGCCGGCTCATGGCTGAAATTGCTTTAGTTCCAGTAACCGTGGATAGTTACCGTGGTGGTATAAGCAATGACAGACGTGATAAAGTTAAAGGTGGAACGGTATTCAGTGGCACAGCCAGAAATTCCACGCAACGGCAGCTGCGTCTGACTATACGCGACGTGTGTTCACTTAGCCTCGTTAGTGGTGCGAACGAGATAAGGTCGGCCGGTGCGGCTGACCACTTACAGCCGGCTCTACTTGCGGCTTCTGTACCGTTTGCGGAATCGGAATGCTAACGATCGCGTCTCTAAACCTCGTAGCAAATATCTTGTGTCCTTTTTGCGAATATTGTCAGAGGCATTTACGGACGATTCAATTAAGTCGGGCTTTGGAATTGTCTGCTTCGTAGTTAGAGGATTATTGGCGTGAATAAAGAAATAGAAAATATTTGTGTTCGTTAATTGATTCTTGGGTTTAACGATTTTCTTCGTTTGTTAGGAATATAGATTCACTAAGCTGTGATTGGGAATATAGGAAACAATATCTGTTGCAAATGAATTGTTTGGTGGAGTTACGATGGTGTAATGATAATTATTATAATAATTATTAATAATTAATTTCTAAGTCGCCTTTAAGTTAGAAATCGTTATTACTGGGAGTTAAGAATCTACGATAAATTTCATAATGTTATATAAAATTTAATAAACCTAAAAGGATATTTTCTTTATATTTTTAAAAAAACACTTGGTATAAGATATAAAATCATATAAAATCCCAATGTATCTTACGTACATATCTTCCAAAATCACTTCAAATTTCTTACAAAGTCTCGCATTTCTATTAACAAATCGTTGTAAATATCTTTGAATATATATCTTATGAACATAAACGACAAATCTCAAATATACGAGCTGCACGATGATTCTGATACTATCTCTGGTCTTCGACGACAGTCGGAGGTGTTTCAGGCAGCAGTGGCGGCCGCGGCAGCTGCAGCTGCAGGAGGAGGTGGTCAGCAACCAGCACCTACACCCGCTGGCAACGAAACCAATCCTGAGGGCGCCGTCGAAGGCAGCGCTTTAGTACCTGTCACTTCAGGTACAACTACACCCGCGACAGCGACACAGGGTTCTGATCTAAAAGGTCAACCAAAACGCCTTCATGTCAGCAATATACCTTTTCGTTTTCGAGACCCTGATCTCAGGGCAATGTTTGGGGTAAGTCTTATTTTTTCCACCTGAATTCCTTGGGAATTTTTGGGGGAAAATTCTTAATTGATTTCGTATTTATTACCTTATTATCTTGAGTATATTGTAAAAATTTAATAACAACTATGAATATGAGAAAAAAGAGCGAATAAATGAATAATTCTTCTATCGAGCATTGAAATATTTTGAGTTTCTATTCTTAGGTTCTTAATTGTTCAATTGATATCGTTCATGATAATAGTTTTGGATTATCACGCTTAATTTTAGAACGTATAGTTTTATTTAGTCTTGTACAATTTACGTGATAAGGATTGTTATCGATAAAATTGTTTTATTAAATTTTCCTCTTGCTCCTATCTCATTAAACACACTCTAACGAATTCTCAAGAGATTGCTTTCTGTTTTCCAGCAATTCGGGCCGATCCTCGACGTGGAAATCATATTTAACGAAAGGGGAAGCAAGGTAAGCTCACGTCGCCCTTAGGCTGCGAGCCACCCCTGTCAACCCACCCCTAAGAATACAGTTAGACTTAAGCCACACATACAGCCGCGTCAGAGCCACGAAATCCTCGTCACCAGGATGGATTCGCGTTCGAAGTCTCACCGGTCCTAGTTCGTTTCCACGCTCCACGTTAATCTAACACCCTAGAACTACCCTCCTTCCAACTTGCTCGATTCACGAGTTTCTCGCTCCAACTATCCCTCGAGTTCCTTCACAGAATCCAAAATCGATCGACGAGTTTCACAATCTGATGGTCGAGAACAACCTTTTTATGTCCCTCTTCCTCTCTAACTTTCCCAATCTTCCTCGTCTTTTATGCGTTTCCGTTCTGTTCTGCTTTGCCCCTTGACAATATAAAATAATCACCGCGCCAACGTGACACGATTTCTCTTATGGAAAAACTTTTGAAAAAAACTCAGCTAGAAAGACAACCTGGTCACGAGGACGTCGCGGGACCGTAATCATTCGTTCGAAGAGACGCAGCGCCACGGGGGTCGTTTCATCCCTCCAGAAAGTTTGTAGTTGCAGAAAGTAAACAGAAAAAAGGAAAAGCAAGAAGGCCAGGTGGGTTTAAGAACCGAAGAAAAGTGAAAACTGGATCGTGTGGCTGCGTCCCTTCGTCGTTCGTTCGTTCTTTTGCAGCGCGATGGCGACGAGAAACGTTCGCGTAGCCTAAACTACCCCCAAGCGTAGTATAAAACCGTCGGTGCCATTGTCGAGCGATCTGCCTTGTCGATAATCGCGTCTCCAGTGATTTCTCTGATCCTGGCTGCAAAGTTGTCGTGACTGCTTCGTTTTATTCCCTGTTCTCTTGTACCGAGCTGCGGGATTATCGGCTTATTGTGTAGCGTAAAGGGGAGAAGGTCGCGCTTGAAAATTGTGGCTGCGTGAGGAATGAAATATTAAGGGTATCGCGAGATGAGACGATGAAATTGCTTCTCTCGAAAAGGGTAGAGGTTCTGCCGTTAGTCAAGTCTGTCGTGGAACGTTTCTCCGGATTGTTGAAACTTTTCTACTAGAGATATGGAGTGCGTGACAAAGAGCAGCGGTTAGATACGGATATCGGAGATGGAAGAGACGGTCCTCGCAGTTATTTGATTTGATTATTCGATTGAGAGGATACGAAGTTTGATATTGAACATTCTGTCCTTATTGACGATGATAAAGCTTTCTGTTCTTATCGAATCGTAAATCAGAACTTGGGTTATTTAGCCTGCGAGATTGCAATCGAATAACTTGCAGTTTCGATGTCTGTCTGTTCTTAGAATTCGCCGATTGCGATTCAATTCTCTGCGTAATATCTGCAACGGCTGAGTTAATTAAATTTCGTAAATTCATCTTGCAGATTCTCCTGCGAAACGAATCGAACGAATCATTCGGATTTTTAGTCTCGTAAGGTAATCGGGTAACTTTGAATTGCAGCGTTCATTCTCAAAATTCAATAGTCTTGATCTAATTTGCCGCGCAATGTTCCGTGAGAGCTCTCGACATTCAAATTCCTTAGACTCGCGTTGAAGATTCTCCGGCGAATCGAATCAAACACCAGGCAGAAGTAACGCGAGCGTACAGTTCTAATTGTCGCTCGTTTATGCATGAGAAAATCGAAGCTTCCAGAGGAAGGACGAAAAAAGAGATCTAGGAGAATAAAGGGAGAGAGGCATAGAGGATTCCAAGTGTATAGGAGAGTTTGAAATGCAAATAGGTTTCAATATGGATGACAGCGGTCTGGATAAGATCCGCAGTAATACATCGTGCCGACAGCCGGCATCCGGTGAGCTTGCATATTCAGCGTCTTTGCGTCAAGTACACTCAAGTGCACTTCATCAAGCTCTGGCGGTACCAGTAACCCAATAGCATCGGTCGCTAACGATGTCACGCACGCCCGTCCATTGTCCACTAGATTATCGTCTTATAAAAATAAATTCGCATCGTTCTAACAATCATCTTTTGTCGTTGTAGGAAGGACCGTAGCGAGATTTTATGGCAATTTTAATTCGAAGTTTTAATGCCAGAAGCATCAGGAACGATCGAAATGATCCATTCGAGTGAGGATAATTTTTCATAGGAATTCCGAATGCAAGTGCTTTGTTTTCTTGCATCGTATATTTTTGTATATTTTCGGACTTTACGACAATATTCTGAGATTGTTGTTTAGAATCTTACAATCGTAATGATCTTCGAATTATGTTAGGTTGTCCGAAAAGTTTCTTTCGTTTTACGAGGAAGTAATAGACTCGCAACGTTTTTGTTTTATATTATTTTGTCGAATTTCGTACGATCCATTTTGTTTTATTGACATAAATACCGTGACATTTCACAGACATGGTTTCACGTTTGTACGAAGTAAAATACGTGTTGTAAAATACACGTTTGCGAAAGAAGGACACTTTCAGGATAATCGAATAGATACCTGAATCGTTGGACGATATAGACATTTTTATTTTCAATTGCAGTATCTTGGTACTTAGGATCTCTTTAAAATGTAAAATAAGCATATTCGTCGATATAATGAAATATCAAATAACAAGGAAAGATCTTTTTACAATCGTAGTACTCTGATTTTTGGTCTCGTTGTTCTTTGAAGCACTCGCTTCTCTCGTTATTCCTCCGTACGATTACTTCGAACGATACGATTTTATTTTCATAGAAGAACAGCAACTCCGTCTTTCACTTTCAAGCATCGCGATTAATTCGAGTTCAGGTACGTTGATAAAAATTTGCATATAATTCATCGATTAAGAATTAACCTGTCTATTACCAACTCCATTTATTTTCAGTATTAATCGAAATATTCGTAACATCCAGTTTCTACTATCGATATATTTAGATTCTCTACTGAGAGAATCTTAAGAAGAAGTATCGAACGCGATATAAATTGGAATGCAACGGTGCATCGTTCCCAAGAGGTTAATTGGAGTTGGTTGGATGATCTCGTTGTTCCTCGCACCATCAAACTTGACAAAGTTCATCGAGATTATGAAATCGCGTGGAAAGTTTCACGCGGAGCAATAACAAAAGGCGAATAGTTCGCAGAAAGAAAAGGATGCTTCTTCGGCAGTGAGTCTTGGCCGGCGTAATTAGATCAGAAATCCATTATTTCCAGCAAGGAAAACGCGAATAATGATTTTCCAAGACACGGCACGATCATCCTTGCCCTCTCACGGACTTTCCACCGCTCGAAGACGAATTCTCGAGGACCCTAGTCCAGAAACTTGACGCGATGGAAATTTCCAAGCTTGCATATTGCATATTCAAAACTATTCTCGCCGAATCGCTAAGAGCGGAATTCATTGTTGCTCGACGAGTAATCGAAACGTGCTTCAAAGTTTTCGCGTTTGGATAATTATTTTACCCGTGGCTTTAATGAAACGGCCAAATGTGCCGTAAATTGTATTAAGAATCATTCTGTCGAGTTGTGCTAAAAACTTCGTCCGACTTCTTCTCACGGAATGACTTGTTCGTTTTTGCTGGAAAAATTAAGATTCGAATGATTATCGTCAGTGAATGGGATAAGCTTCCATTTGAATTGAGATATAGAAACTTTCAGGTTTCTGTAAACTCGTTCAATTAGAAATTTACTTCTTTCGATTCTTCGATGAGTGTGAAACGTTTAAACAGATTTTTAAAAGACGCTATTTCTGGCCTTAACGTCACGTGCAAAGCATCGATACAAAGTACGAATACAGAGTACTTTCAGTCTTAGTATATCGTACAATAAATTCCACTTTACTTAATTACAAACTATATCGACGTATTGAGATTCTTCCAAACGTTTAGACAACGACCTTCAATTATGAAAGACTCATTAACCTAATAGTCACTCTATCAGAGAGCAGCCAATCAATCGAAGTCGCTAATCGAATGAAAGACGACGACAATCGCTAGTGCTTGGCTATTAGGTCACGACAGGGAGGTCTATTTCGATCATGGCGTAGAATGCTGAGAGGAAGTGTAGCTCGAGTCACATCCGTCGTTGCAACAGCCAATCCCAAAGCGGAATATAGCTGTTCCAGTTACAGCATGCTGAAAGGGGATTAATTAAACTCGTTGACGATAGTTATCCAGCAACCGATCGTCCTGCATCCGTGGAACGGTTTTTTTTTCATCCTCTTTCTTTCGCCGCTTGGCGACGCGTGGTCGGATCCGATTGGTCGCGCCAAGTTTCACGGAATTCTGGATAAACCAAGCCTCGATAAAAGGCCACGCTCCAATTCAACCAACCAACCAGGTCTCCTGAAAAATCGAAACAATTGCGGTTTTGTCGCCTTTAATCATTTTTCCATTTGCAACTTTGGTGTTTTCTAATTTAAAATTTGTAGAGGATTGTGTAGGTGTTTAGTCTCTGTACAGGATGGTTGGTTTGTTCGAATAACGAGATAACTCGCTGTTGAAAATCGTCAAATATATTTTAAAATAATAAATAAATATAGATAATGTCGTTAAGACGCTCGTACTAACAAATTCGCTAAGACAGTGTGTAATCGCTAAAATAACTCGTTGGTAAGTGATAGATACTGACTTTCTTACGATCGCGTCCATTTATTTATACTGGTCGGAGAAGAGCCGGAAAATTCGAATTCGTCTACGTTTGACGATTGCACGTAGCGGCGACATTTTCCTCGGAGTTCATTTATTATTAAATTATGTGTATTCTAACGATATTGCTACTCCGAGGCAAAAGAATATGATTTGAATTGTCC
Source organism: Bombus soroeensis (assembly GCA_014737365.1). Classification (NCBI taxonomy): domain Eukaryota; kingdom Metazoa; phylum Arthropoda; class Insecta; order Hymenoptera; family Apidae; genus Bombus; species Bombus soroeensis. The sequence goes on along the minus strand of JACXIL010000216.1, from coordinate 1,568,001 downwards.
TCCAGCTCATGTGCCGCTACAGATTTATATGATTAACACGTTCACGCCGACGCCCGAATTCACTGTCTGCTTCGTGAGACGGCGGTGGGTCACATTAGACTGTTCGACAGGACCGCAATTTTTCAACTTTGACCTCAATTTATAGCAAAATTACAAAAGCTATACGATTCCTGTTGGGTTCAATGAATTCCGTGGACTTCAACTAATACGTCGATATACAATAGTTTGGCAATATCAATTTGCATATATCTATAAATGTTAAGTAAAGCTGACGGGACCAGCTTTGGCCCTAATTTTGTACTTTCTTCAACTTTTCTCAAAAAGTAGAAGACTGACGCGAATTCCGACCATCGCACGCAATTCTGTGAACATTTTTCTATAGGAAACGTTCATAGCGCGAATGAAAAAATCAAAGAATGTTATAAACGCATTTCTAGAATAAAAGGTAGAGAGTATGCCGCGAAAAAGCCAAAAGAGTAACACCATATTGTGATCGCTGTAAGGGCCAGCCACTCTATCTAACATGTTTTAAAAAATTGCATGAAAAAGGGAAATAATTATGTTAAGTTTATAATATTGAATTGTTATGTTTTTACTATTGTATGTCTGCTTATAATGTTGAGATAAAATAATATAAACCTATTTTGTATTACCCATTTTGTGAAATACATGCGAGACCCACCGCCGCCCCACGGGCAGACACGCGTGACCCACCGGTGGATCACACCGACGTGAACGTGTTAATCGAGGATTTTTTAATGTTTCGTTAGTATTTAGGCTATTTGGAAGTATACTCATTCACCGCGTCTGATAATTTTTTATCCAGAAACGTAGAATTAGTTCAACTACTTGAAAATATTTTCATTTTTACCAAATTTGAATCAATCATTGGATGTACTATTAGTCAGGATCGATCTGCGATGTTGAGGCGTATGGTGATCATAACGTGGTTCAAGTTACAACAGTTTTATCGAGGTTCTAGGTCTTCGTTCTTCACGATGACGTTGTAGGTTAACGCTTAGTTAAATTCTAGCGTTTCCAGTCTGGTACTATTGGATAATGGAACTCACAGGCTGTTTCCTAATCTAAAGGTCGAAAAATATCCATTACGCTGTACGTAGAACATTTTTTATTCTCGGTAGAACTCGAGTAAATTGTGAATTAGAAGAACGTGAGGTACCATAACGGAAAACATTCGAGAAATTGAAAGGCTAAGAACCGAATTCTAGGAATCGGGACAGTACAGAGTTGTGTAAGAGCCCTTGGCAGAGCGGAGGTAACGGGAAATCGGTCGATAGGAAAGCCGAGATAAATTGCAGAAAAGCGACCTCCGTCGATGCGTATAACTGGAAGTACAAGTCGGCATTCATTACGCGTCAGAGATCCAACGACTCGACAATGGCACCAGGCGACGCACTTTTTGCATTGCAAATTGAAATGCCGCCGCGACATTCTTTAAGAAATATGCGCGACAACAGTGAACGCGTTGCCATCGCTTTTTAGCATTTAAGTGATCGCGAGGACGTGACGGGATCCTCGATGTGTAATCTACACGCAATTGGCAAGAAAAATAGGGAGAGAAAAAAGGAAGAAAAAAAGGAAGGGGAAATAAGTAGAATTAATCGTGATAATTGTGTAAAATAGAAACGAGAATATATATGGTGATTATTAATTTATAGAGAAAAGATCGGAGAAATTTAATCCATGTATTCTATGAGATTCCTCTTTAGGATACTAAACGATCCCGTCACGGATTTAAGTTATTCGTATTCTTCGTGTTAACCTAGTAAAATCGTTCGACATCGACTCGATCTCTTTGTGAAATAATCGTCGACCGATTAACGATGATTATTTTAATAGAGATACGAGTGAGATGTTGACGTTCGACTAAGGATATCATGAAATAAGGATTAGGCTAAGGCGAACGAGAGAGTGTGTGATGATCGCGCGAGTCTGTGAGAGAGACCTTTTCTCGAAAGCTTCGTCAATGTAAATGGAATGTGGCATCCCTAATGAAGTGCAGCATTTTGGAGAAGAGATACTTTGAGACCGGCGCGGAGGAGAGCGCTAATCGACTTACCATTTTTCTTTTCATTATTTTCGATAATAAGATTGTTTCTTGTAAAAGTTACTGGAAAAGGAGGAAAAAGAAAGGGAGATTGAAGGAGGTATATGTGAAATAAAAATATAAGTAAAGACAATTTTAGTACAAAGTGATATAATTGGATAAAAAGTAGATAATTTTGTACAATTATATAAAAGGTGGTGATAGTTTGAAATTGGAAGGTAGTCGGTTGGCGCACTTGTCTCGCGCTGAGTATGTGCCAGTGACACGTACATACATACCATAATATAACCAATGGTGTTAGTTCTCGTAGTTGTTAGACGAGCTATTGCATTTTTACTAGCTAGCATTCCGCATTTTATCATTATTTAGCTCCCATTGGTTATAAGGCAGCTCGGTGCACCTTGCGTAACTGTGTTCGCAGCTGCTTTTGACGAACTGTGGTATCTAAAGTAACTAAAATACCAAAAACCATCATCTCCTTCCTCCTTCTCCTTAGAAACACGCGACACCTTTTTCTTAAACAAATGGCGAATCGCCTCCACGATTCTCTTTGTAATCCTTTCGACGATCTTCTTGTCGTCTTGTACAGTTCAATCGAAGCTACAGTGGCTAAAAAAAGTACTTGCACACACACCTGCATTTTTTTTAATGAAGCTTCTTCCTCTTTTTTTTTTTTTTATCAGTTTCTATACATTTCATTTTCATAGTACGAAAGTTACTAAACGATAAGAGGAGATTTAATATATCTGGATTAATCAATTATTATGTACGTGTTATGGTAAACACAATGGTGTGCAAATACTTCTTATGGTAATTGTAATATGCAAAGAAAACGTAAGAAAAGAAAAAGAAAAGCAAACGGCAGCTAAAAAGCTTCATGTAGTATCCTTCACGATCTTCTCTTGCGTCGGTGAAGAATATAAATTCTCGATGAGCTCAAAAAAACATGCAAAAGGAATTGTTTAACCCTGATGTTCACCTCGCTTCTTCGCATTTGCCTCTCTACGGGTAGCCTCTTATTTTTAGAATAATTTATTCATTGTAGAAGGGAGTACATAAAAGGCTGCGCAAAACCTTAGTGAACAACAACACCGATTATTTATAAACTATCCAGAAAATATTCTGTTAACAATATTTTTAAGAATCTATTGAAATATAACACTCGTTTCATGTCGTATAAATCCGAGGAGAACAGCAGGGCTAAAAAAAAAGAAATAATAATAGCAATAGCAAAGATCAATAATAATAATAATAATAATAATAATAATAGCAGTTGTTTTAAAAGCGAGCTCGAGAAATTCATGGTAAAAGAAAAGAAAAAAAATTAGATCGTTTCAAAATGGACGCAGCAGCGGACACACGGTGCACCCGGTGAGCCGGCTGCCGCCACTTCCGGTCGCGGAGGAGACCCTCGGGAGATGCTGCCCATTTGATTTGATGAAACTTTGTCACACCTCATTTTTTCCGAAGCTACATCTAACCAACCTCCATTCTTATCCTTCTCTTTCTCTTTCTCTGATGAATTTCCCAAGGCGTTTCAAGGCCGGTACACGTATACGCACACGTACACTTCTATACACAGAGAGAACATATTACGCACAAAAGAGACAGACACATCCACCCACCCACACACACACACATACATGCACACACACACAATTTAGATATTAGATTCGAGGCAAAAGCAGGAGACGATAGTAGTGAGAACTAACCAAAAACGATTGATAACGACTTACCCGTCGAAATCGGAATCGATCTTTCCAAACTGAGACCTACGTTCGAACTTTTTCTCGAGAGAGACATCACCTTTTGTTAATTAAGTCTCGCTACACGCCGTATTGTGGTTCACAGACACTGCCGCGACGTTTTACTAATCCACCTGCAAGTGTTGGATTGCGATAAGAAAAATGGCTGATTCTCGTGAATTCGTTCATTGTCGAATTTCTTCTTCGTTAACGGAAAAGATATCATTTTTCTTATTTTCTTCTTTAAGTTGTTACAATTGTACGATATTGTTCGGAATTTTATAAATAGAACGTTGTTATTAGTATCGCTAATTGGACTTAGAAAAGTTTGTTTAACAGAAACCTACGAATTAATTGTTTGCTAATATTCGAAAAATGTTTCTTAGCTTTTTCACTTGTCAATGACCGAACGATCGAAAGAATATTTCATGCAGAAAAATCGTATTCTAACATTTAGAAGCAGACATTTTGCATGTCACAATCCAACGCAAACAGCATGATACCGTACATATCTATATTACCATTGCATCTTCCGAAGTTTCTTAAGTATCTCTCTCTCTCTCTCTCTCTCTCTATTATATAATGAATATTATATACGTATATGTATATTAACACACGAGCACAGAACATATGGAAAACACACACACACACACACACACACTGTTTCACATATTTATACATAACACCTGTACATGTACGTACGTACCTCTATCTGATTGTTATATCATTATTATATATGTAAATAGTAGTCGCACGCTTTTGTCTAGGCGAAGTCGAAGGTATTAATGAAACGGCCCATGCTTCTACCTCTTTTATTACTCACGTATGTGTCTTAGGATAGAGAAATGCTGCTTTCGATCTCACCAACCGTTTTGTTCGGTGTTCCAGTCTCACGTGTCGTTTGGCTCTTCTCGTTGCAATTTTATTCTCTGCCTTTTTCACTCTCTTTTTTACTCTCTCCGCCTTCGACGACCTATTTCCATTCACATTCCAGAGATACTCCTTTCCCTTTCGTACGTGCGAGTTTGAATGCAAGATCTGATCGTGCAAAAATAATTATTTAAAGATTTCAGTATTTGGTGATTTCCTAGTATATGGTCTTTTCGTTTTATTAATTATAAAAGCAGGAAGTAGTAGAATGATTGAGAAGAGTTATATCCAAAATAATTGACATTGTTTCCATCATAATTGGAACGTACACGTTCTTATCAAATTTCTTTAGTTCGTTGATTGTCATTTGTGGGAAATTCGAATGTCCAAAAATGTACGGGATATATAACACAGAATATGGTAAAACGTAACGGATACAGGAAAAAGCAAATTTTCATGTAGATTCCATTTCTTTAGTTACGTTCGTAAAAATTCGCAGTTGCCTTGAAAATCATAAATCGAAGGTACTCAATGTAGAAAACCGTGACATTTACTCTTCATAACGTATTACGTGTATGTAATGAGAACTATCGATTGTTAAATAGCACAGTTTTTATTTTATAGTATTATCTAATTAACTATGTCGTTACTTTTTTTGTATTTATTTTACTTAGTAACGTCATGACAGTCAACGTGTAAGGAGACTTCCATTTCAGAAAGCCATCTCCGCTAACCAATTGAAAATAACCGAGCCTTGGAATTCCTCGAACCTCTTCTGTAAATCAACAATCCCAATTAGTTTCCTTCGATAAAACAAAAGAGACAGAAAAAGCGAGTAAGTGAGTGAGAAAATTTAAACGAGGGGGAGAAACGTAGGGTGCAAACTACCGAACGCGTAGACAGACGAAGAAAAAGATCTCTCGTGCTACTTTCATCGCAAAAACACACACAAAACTCATATACACCATACTAGAAAGAAAAGTCACAAACCTACGAACATACTCCTTGTCTATTAAAACTCACCTTCTCTTTCTCTCTCTCTCTCTCTTTCTCTCTCTCTCTCTCCCTATTTCTATCTTATATGTATATACATATAATATACATATATATATATATAATCTTGAATCTCGTATTGTTTTGTGCGCTTTTATATCGCTGTTTGCCAGCTTCGGTTCAACTTCAAGTATTCTTCGAGTTTCCTCTATCTTCGTTCTCCTCCATTTCTCGTCATCCCCCAACCCTATTCGACCCTCCGACGACCACTCTAATTACAATCCTTTAACACTTTCTACACGCACGTTTAGCCACACCAACACATCGTCGCCGTGCACACACCAATTATCTGCTTAATTATCATGTTTATCGGTTCACGTGACTCGTACACAGACGAATTGCACATTTTGCCATTTATTTCTTATTACGCGATGCTAGGGCTCACTGTTAATCACCTGTTTCTGTTCTTCGAATTGTATTTTGTAATTTTTAAATAGATATCAATGCTATGACGACCAGTCTACGATACTAATGCGTGGGCGTTAATTATGTACATTGTATACGATATATATCACTGGTCAAAAGATTGGAAATATTTCTTCGATGGTATTTATGTCGAGTCGTCTGCTAATTTCGTTATTAATTCGGTATTGATGCTACAGATATCAGTAATCGACTTATGTCGATAAATTTCTACGTATAAAGAATTTCAAGTCAACAGAATTTTTAATTAATCTCTCTCTCTCTCTTTTAAGTTGTTGCATTCGATGGAACACGTAGTGATTTTAAACTCTTGGCCAGTACGCATTTATTTATCTACTTAGACTTTATACTGTGCTTTTCAAATATTCAAGATTTTTCCAGAAATATAACAGAAATGGTATTTTATTAATTTTCTGGGATAAAAGTAAGATTAACTGGTCGTCATAGCGTTAAAGAAAATATTACAAAAAATATTCGGTCTTTTTATCGTTGACAGAAATTTAAGAAATTCGTGGAACTTTCAGAACAGCAATCTGTGCGCTATAAAAAGTTGGGTTGCAAAAACTTCGTTAGATATACACGTGGATACGTTAAAAACTTCGCCAGATTATCGTTCATTGAGAAGATCATCATCATCGTTACAAAGTTTCTTGGAAATTAATCAAACTGGTCTACTTTCGTTTTTCTATGTAAGACGCTGTTCAACCGCGTGTTTTACTCGTCGCATGATTAATACTCTTATCTTGGTAGTCTTCGTATCGCCCATAACACACGCTCACACTTGGAAATTAACGTTAATTACTCCGTGCCTCGCACTCGGCTGTTAACTAATCGTTTTAAGATCACCGATCGTCATAGATCGTTTTACAAACGTTCAATTGGAGTTTGAATGTGATTCGCGATGTTTGATGGCCGAAGGAATCGCAGGATTAGCGATCGGAACTCTCGATAGTTACTTCGCGCGACAGGTACCGCAATTAATCACGTTCTAGGCCAATTAGTCATCTCAAGATCGCATCTATTACCGGCTACGTCTTATTTACGCGCACTGAATCGATTCTAGTCGATTCTAGACTACAGTTCCGTTTTAAATTATAGAATAAGTATAACTGTCTCTTTTACCTTCGAATATTATCAATAGGAGAATATGGTCTGAGTTTGAAGTTTCGTCTTGATTTACAAGTGTAATCTTTGAAAATTCAGAATTAGGAAATTCTATTATTATATTCGTTAGAAATCGTATATACTTCATTTCAAATAGTGAATATTCTAAAGGATTTCTTCATTTTGAGAAATCTCGATCCAGTTCAGAATAGATCTATAAAATCTCAGAGGTGTCAGGATTGAAAAATCTTACTATAATATTCTTTAGGAAATACAGGACATAGCTCATATATATTTGCTTTCAAATNAATGAATATTCTAAAGGATTTCTTCATTTTGAGAAATCTCGATCCAGTTCAGAATAGATCTATAAAATCTCAGAGGTGTCAGGATTGAAAAATCTTACTATAATATTCTTTAGGAAATACAGGACATAGCTCATATATATTTCCTTTGAAATAATGAATATTCTAAAGGATTTCTTCATTTTGAGAAATCTCGATCCAGGTCAGAATAGATCTATAAAATCTCAGAGGTGTCTGAATAGGAAAATCTTATTATAATATTCATTACAGAATACAGGATATAGCTCATATATATTTCCTTTCAAATAATGAATATTCTAAAGGATTTCTTCAATTTGAGAAATCTCGATTCAGGTTAGAGTAGATCCATGTAATTTGTGAGATGTCGGAATTAGAAAATCCTGTTATAATATTCGTTAGAGAAAATAGTACACAGCTCGTGTATATTTCCTTTTGGTTAACGAATATTCTAGAGGATTTATTCAATTTGAGAAACCTCGAAATTAGACAATTTTAAGACCAGTTAGAGGAATAGCACGTTCGTCTATATTTCCCTTCGCTTAATTAATGTCCTAGAAAATTTATTCCGTTTCAGAGATCTCGAAATTTTAGAAATCTAATATTGATTACAGAGAGTAATTAGTTCATTTATTCGAACAGTATTCTGGGAGATTTATTAAATTTCAAGAACTTGAAGTTACAGATCAAGAGGTATAGAATGTAACGGTTAAAAAAATACTCCAAATTACTTCGAAAGACGCTATTCCCTACTCGAATTATCTTAAACTCGATTTCAGCTCAACAACGTAGCGCGTTCTCATAATTTTCACAAAATGTTTCGCGAGCGTTAATTGGCTTCCAACGACCCAAGGCGCGAGAATATCATAATTCTCGCATCAACAGCCCTGTTGAGAACCTCGAAGATCGAGATCTCTTCGTTCGTTCAAGAATCGTGATAACGCAGTCTTTGCGAAAATACTTGTCTGATTCCTCTCGAACAAACTCGACGTTTCCTTCAGTATCATTCTCCATCGTGTTCTCGTTTCGTCTCGAGAATTTTGATGCATAGTATTTACGCGGACGTAAGCTGGAAACAGTTCCGGTTCGTGTCAGAGGGAAGCTCGATATTCAATTGCTGGCGAGAAGATAAATCGCTCGATAAGGTGGCACGATTTCGTTCGTGACAGAGCTCAGCCAACCGCTTATCGAGCTCTAGCTGCTTGTTTTTCTAATACTCGTTTCCTGTCGCGAGATCCGTTCAACATCGGAAGATCCACGGAGAAATGGCGGACGCGAAACGTTGGCAGCGATCGCGATAAATTAATGGAGGTAATTATATTTTTTCAACGGGTGTAGGACTAATCTAGAGGGCTGATAAATTGCACCGGAGATTAAACAAATGATTTCTGGCCTTGCTTTTAAGCCGCTGCGCCATCAACTTCCCAGTTTTTCGACGCTTATTCGAGACTTTTATAAACTTCGTAGTAATTCTCTACGTTGCTCGTAATTTTCCGGATAAGCCCTGTGAAATAAAGTTGAGAAAGAAGTCGTGCTGATTTATCGAGTTTGTTAAATTGGTGACTTTGCGCTGTTGAAAATTTCTCGAGTTTTTAAAACTACAAAAAATTAATATAAAACACGTCAGCTAATTTCGAGAGAACTATAATTATGATAATAAAACTATAATATGTTTTTTTTTTCTATTATGGTATGTAATGATAGCTTGATGCATACGAGATATTCATTTTTCGAAGTCTGAATTTATCGATTGTAGATTATCAACCACGTTAAAGCTAAAGAGGTTCCTTTAGGAATAATGTATATTCGATGTTAAGAAAGTTTGTAGTAAGAATGATGATAACTGATTTTCGTTATTAACTTATTTACTAATTTATAAATAACATTTTACGTGCACTAACGCAATAATAATACAGGAAGCTTGAGAAATCTTATATCCGATCAATCTCCAACTTCATTCTTCTTCGAGATCCTCAAAGATAGATTAAATGAAAATAAGAAAATTTAGAATGCAGAACATTTCATGCTATTTGAACTGAATTTAAACTTACTTAATTCCTCGAAATATCGTTAGAGATACGTCACAGGGGTTAAAAATAAATAAAAGAACGAAGGATTAAAAATCGTTTTAACAGGATGGACGCGAAGATTATTCCGCAGCAGGCGTTCGAAAGATTGGTAAGAGTCCGGTGTGGATTAATTTCTTGAGAGAGGAGGAGTTAGACGCGATGGTTGGTCGTGTATTGCACGCTAACCTTAATTTTCCAAAAGTCGATAAGGCTTTAAAGGAGGCTTTCGTCGAGATCGCGATCTCATCGTCACGAGAACCGCGCCTCGCCTTGAGAAGGAACGCCTCCTTTTTCATTATCCTCCTAGAAAATCGGCAAGCGAAAAATGCTCGAATGCGTTTAAATTATTCTTTACCGCTCTTAATCTGTTTTCTTCTTTTTTCCCTTTCGAGCGATTTTGAAAATTAATTTTGGGATTAACGGGTGATTTTTACAAGATCTTAATATACACGGAACGCTGAAGAATTGGAAAGGATCGAATGTTTCATTCTTCTGGAATTTTCTTCGAAAGAGTTTTCGAAATAATTGCGCAAATAGTAGACGACGTTTGTGAGATTGTAATATAGCGCAGGTTGACGAATGGAAGAGATAGACGCGATTTGGAATATTTCATTATCGGTGGAAAATATTTGCAAATGTTTGAATAATTCTTTACGACTGAAATTTCTATGACAAAAAAGTTTTGAAAATAACTTTACGAGTAGTAGATGGAACTCGTAAGGTTGTAGCGTAGGAAAGGTTGAAGAATTGGATAGAGTCGATGATATTGTAAAAACGAAAGAAGAAAACCATAGTCAGGCCACGAAAAAACAGCGATCGTTCGATCGTGAAAGATTTCAGCTAGGTGGAAAAGCGTCGTTTGTCGCGCGATTTTCAACGGGTTCCTTGCGACAAACCGCGCGCGCGACGCGATTCACTTGGGAAATCAGCATAATGTCGATAAGCCGACGGCGCAGTGTCAGTGCTACAGTTCGAAAACGTAAAGGGAATCGAATAATCGCCGAATCGATTTGCATCGCGACCATAGTGCTGCTCGCGATATTTCGCGTAGAAATTCTAACGTTATTGTTTGCAGAGAAAATTTATTCTTCAGAAGTGTATAGGAATAAAGGTACTCGGATTTCGATGTACCTTTAGAATGCAAGTTCTGTATATGTGTACGCTGTTCATAAAGAATTCACGTACTTTAATGAATTTCCGGATCGAAACCAATTTTGCTAATTTTGTGTGTTTGACGTACTTTCTCTTTCTCTGAATAATTTAAAACGATGAATTAATTCCCATTCGATTACCGTGTAATAAATTAAAAGAAGTTGAAATAGTAGCTTGTGGCGGACGAACAATCGCTGTCTGATTAATTATTCTCGTCGAAACACCATTTAATATTAATATTCGTATTAATTAGTACGATATATTATTTATCGCAAAAGTTTATATATTCGATTTTACATTTCGTCGATTGTTTCTCGCACTTGTCGAATATCATTCGAACGTTGTCCTATATTACAACGAAGAATGGACAATGTTGTTAAATAAAAAATAGCTTTTACGTCGCTTTATGGAAAAGTTACTTTCAGTTTTTAGTAAAAATATCGATCAGGAAGTTCGATTTAGAGAGTTCGAAAGGTAAAAAATTCAGCGGCGCAAAAGGGAAGCTCGAAAGCAGATTAAAATATTCAGAAGTTCAAAATGGAAGTCAAGAAGTTCCGTGAGCAACGGCGAAGTTCCGAAAGCTTAAGACGTAAATCTTCCAGTCGAGTGGGCTTCGTCGTGAGAATTTGCAACGGTAACAAATTTTTCCTATGCAGATGGTCGATAAGCTTCTCTTCGCTGCGATATAGAAGTTTTATGGAAATTTTTCACCTAAATTTACCATTAACGATTTCCAACATAAAAACTTTAGAAATTATAACATTGAATTATAGCAGCTGCGGATTATTATGCAAATCAACGTCTCTGTGAATGTAATTATAAAGGATTGGAACCTAAATAGAACACATTGCTTTTACGTATTAATATAAAGACTACCTATATATTCCCCATATTAGATACATTTTTCTAAATTACTCACAATCCTTCGGATTGTTACGCTTTCGAAATTCTCATAAATGCATAAAGGTTCGCGATCTACTCATCATCGTGTCAGGCTATTCCAAAGTCACTAAAATAGTAGCGCTGCACATGAAAAATCAGAAATTCGAAATTTCCCTTGAAATTAACTCCTACCTCCTCGTCCTCGATTAACCAAGCGCAGCAACCGCTCCCTCGCCTCCGATTAATTAACGAAACGCAGAGAAATCGTGGCTCTCGATTATTCCAGGGGAATCCTCCACGGGGCAATTCAATTTCCTACCATCGATTCGATTATAGTCCTCCGGCGAAACGAGTTACGATGTTCCTTGAGAGAGGGGCTGGAGGAAAGGGAAACAGCGGTTCCTTGGCCGCGTATTACGTCAGGAACACGATAACTTTGCACTCTCCTTTTTCGTTCTTCGAGAGTAAGAGGCCGTATTTGATTTGGCTTTAATGCGATTTCTTAGCGACGGCTATAGTCTGGATATACGTAGCCGCTCCTGGCAGTAACAGGGGGAGCCAGATGAGAGCAAGTTGATTATTCGTTCGACCCTCTTCGTCTTTTCCCATTTCTGATTACGCGAAATTAGTTTCTTTGGCAGAGAAAGACGTTTTTCTTCTTCTTCTCCTCTTTTTTTTTTTTCTTTTTGCTTTGAAATCGAAACTGTTTGATTTTATTGCGCGAGAGCCTGTGCGCCTTTAGAACCGATTTGCTTCGATTTTTTGGAACAATAACGCGAATTCGTACTCTTTAGAATAGGTTTCTTTCATTTCTGCGATGATAACGTGGGTATTTATCTTTTACAGTATATTTGCTTCGTTTTTAGCATAATGCGAGCTCTGACATTTAAAAAAATATCGTTTAGAAAATTGTTTTTCCGAAGATAGAGTTATTTCCGTCGATGTTGTTTAGGTAAACGCGAAGTCACGTTCAGAACGAAAGAATTTAGACGCTTAGGAGATATGCTTTCGATTGACTTGCTTTTAATAGGCTCTGGAAGTCGTATTTATGATATGGAAGGCATTAGCGTAATCCTCTTGAGATTTATGACGATTGTAAGGTAATATATTCACGAATTATATTTCTTTGATAGTCGTTGGAAGGGAAAGGAATATGTGCAACATATGTTAAAATTTATGGCGATTCTTTTGAGATACATTCTAGAATTATACCTGTCTAATAACCCAATAAAGAAATTTATGACGATTCCATTAAGGTATTTCCTTGAATTATGTTTCTTTCGAAGTCTGAGAAAAGGTGTGAGCGTATTTGCGTCGAACATTATCCAAAATATCCCAATTCACGGCACTAACAGCTTCGATTTTACAACTTCTTCAATCACTATCGTATTCGAAGCGATCGCACAGACGAATGGCACCACACACCAGCACACACAGCACAGAAACACACCTAATTAAAATCCTAAGATCCTGTTTCCCTTCCAATCGTTCCTCGTGTTCTAACCTCCTTCTCATATTTTTAATTTTTTTTTTTTTTTCTTTTTTCTCGTACACGCACCTCTCGGTACAAGCAAGAGTCTTTAATGATATGACGATGACCATGATGACATGACACGATATGATATGATATGATATGATAATGAGATGATTAATGTGACCATGACCATGATTTCTTACCATGATTTTATATTTACTTATTTGTTGCACGTTGTTTGGTGCGTCTCCGTAAGCAGTATGACGCGCTCGCAGACTCTCTGGCAAACCGACATTTCGGCTGAAATATCGTGCTTCTTTATCCATCCTTTTCACGCGGTTTAGTTGGTCTATTACATTAAACACGAGTGCTCTCGATCCTTTCGCGCCCCCATTTACATACCTTCCCTTGGAATGTTCTACTTGAATATATACATATCGAGCTGAGAATATCTTATCAATTCCATATTATACAAAATATCGCGTCGCGACCACTTTTCAACTTGAAACTGTCGGATCTTCAATTTAAATGTAAAAAGTTTCATTCGCTCGAAAGTATATGATCTTTTTGACCGATCGAAGTAAAGTCGCCGAGCGAAGTAACTTCGATAAAATTATTTCAAGTAAAATAATAAAAAAATGTCTGCCCGTAATATTCGATGAATTTCATCAAGTTTATTGTTTCCGTGAGATTATACGGTCGGAATAAATGTTCTAGCGCCGAAAGAAATTCCGCGAAAGTTTCGAGCCCCTGGGCCGCGTCTCGAGAGAGCATCTCGAGAATTAATTAGCGGCAGACGGCTATTGTGCATCCGAGAAATAAACGGAAGAATAGGTTTGAGAGTAAAAGGACGGTGCAGAGTGACGGCGAGTGAGAAAGCGTGAGATGGGGTGCGCGAGGGACGAAAAAGAGCAAAGAAACGCGAGCATCTGATGCTCAAGAACGTTGAACCGAGCATCATATAGTAGCGTTCGCTTCGTTCTGCAATTCTTGAATGAAAAGTTAATCGAATCGATACAAATTCGTTCGAGACACGCGTGGAAAGGTTTCCCGCGTAAATTGCACACGGAGCACCCCCACAAAGAACTCGCACTCGTTAGCTTCCAGGTCGCTTGAAAAGGCGGCGTCGCTCGTCGCCCTTTTCTCTCACCTTTTTCTTTCAATCTTTTTACGCTCGTTTTCTATTTTTTCTATTTTTTTTTTGTTTTGTTTTGTTTTAATTCATCCCTTCATTTTTCTCGTTCTTTTCTTCACCAATATTTTTCTCTTAATTACCTGTTTATCAAACGACACAGATTGAATATTTTGTACAAAACAAGCACGAAATGTCGGGCCTGCCAGTCGGCCGTTTGCCGAGCGCTGGCAGTCTGTAAGTTGAGTTTAATGCATGTTGTTTTGTCTGTCCTTGCATGCAGGGATTCGGTTTTGTAACATTCGCAAATAGTGCTGACGCGGACCGGGCACGTGAGAGGCTACACGGCACCGTGGTTGAGGGCAGAAAGATTGAGGTGTGCATGAACATTCTTATACTTATATATATATATACATACATATATATATGTATACATTCGCCATTAATTCATTTATATTACACGTGTTGTTATAATTCTTTTCTTGCAGGTTTACGCGGGCAGCGCGATCGAGCGTAAGTTCGATCGCGCTTCTCGCTCGATTAATCAACAGGCGACCAGCGATCGCTTCTGTCGATCTCTTTATTTTTGTCTTTCTCTATTTCTTTTTTTTTTTTTTTTTACTCTCTATCTCGTACCTAACAATACTACAACGTCGAACGCTGCTTCTAATTGAATTTCTAAAAACGTTGGTCGCCTAATTGAGACTGATCCTTAGATTTTAAGAAACGCGCGGAGTTTTCGTGCTCGTAAACGTTTGACATTGAAATTTAAACCACGCGTTTTTCACATTTTCTGCCAAACATTGCTAAACGAATAGTACAGACTTTACATACTATAATTTACCAGCATGAAATCTACGCACCTAATTTTAAGCGTGAAACTGTTCCAAACGCTTGCGCCTTTGAAAATAATGTGTTTCGAGTACGATTCGAAACAGAATTATCGGGTGGATTATCGAATTTTCACGGAGCCACGGTCACTTTCTTTGTTCAGAGCGGATATTTTACTATAGTTAATTGAGAGATAATTGCGTGATCGGGACAACAGCGAATCAGGAAACGCGTCCAGGGTCAATCCGGATCAACCACTCGACACCTCGAGTACCATCGATCGATTGGTACTCGGTGATCGTTCGAGAGCATCGAGAGATTCGTGATCCTGACTCCTGGAGTGACCTGAACACTCCATTTTCCGAACCAGACTAAATATACACTGTCTCACGAAAGTATTTGAATATTTAGAGACATTTTTTAACACATATATGTTCTATACGAAACATTACAAAATTTTAGTAGCGTTATAATAACGTACAACTATGGTGTTTATGTTGGTAAAGTTTAAAATAAACATAATCAGAGATGTGCATAAAAGCTAAGGTAGAAGCTGCATTATTTATAACAGCAATTTACACACCACGTTTCTATGTTGAATATTTATAAAATATTACAATGTCAAGGAAAGTTCAACGAGTATTGCATAATACGCTCGATATGTTCATAAAAATTCTTTGTAAAATGTGGTCAAATACTTTCGTAGGTTACTGTATATCATTAAAAATTTACGGTGTGTTTCGTTAACTTTGTCCATTTAAAATATTCTTGTTATTTCTAATAACACACGTTTCAAACGATGATATCGAATGAATTTATTGTTTAAAATAACGAGAATATCGTAGATGAAAAAAGTGTTGACTTGTCTATCTATAAATTATCTTTCTTTTAAAACTCTTTGTCTCTATCGAAGCGAATCGAACAATATGTAGATATTTACGTTCGACAGACCAATGGCTCCGTTAGAATCAATCGCGAGGTAGCAAATTGTGGCAATGGCGTTTCCAAGAATCCGCGTAGTAATTCATTAAAGGGAAGATCAAGTTAAATATCTGGTTATCGACCCGGTGGTCCCTAGTTAATCGTTCTTGCGAACGTGATGTCTGGCACAGTGTCGATACTCAGCAATAGCAACTTAATCTGATTGGATAACGCGATTAATCAAGCAGCTGCGATGTTGCTTCGATACTTCGAACACGTTGGCACAGTAATGTGGCCAGAATCGTTGCGTCACTGTGTTTCTTCGCTTTATGAGCCAACTTATTTATAGATAAATTAACTTCTACAAATTGATTAAGAAAATTCAGCTACTAGCAAATATTCCGAAGAATTCGCGATCGATTCTTTGGTAAATTTCAATCGAATATAATTCAGAAATTACCGAGATCCTTCCAAAGATTCGTTGCCAATTTTATTGCTTTGATTAATAAGAAATTCTAAAGAGTTCCTGATCAATTTTTCTTAACTCGCAGTTAGAGTTGCCAATTTCGATGGTTCGATTAGCGTTAAATTTACCAACGAATTAAACCGATCCAATTTTCGCTGCACATGTTCCTGACCACGGATCGATCATCTCCGTGACGAATCTTTCGCATCGATCGTCGCGTCAGACTCACGTGTGCCCTTGCGACGATCTCATTCGTCTCTAGAGATCGCAATGTTCGTCCAATCGCCATTGCCAGGCTGCGTCGCGACGCCTCTCGAAGGCGCAAGCAAAGACAACCGAGGCGTGGGCCGTGCCACGAACGCGGACGCAGTCGATTAATCTCGTCGAAATTTCTCGAAAAACTCATTCGTGTCCATCCAACTCCGAATCGCGCACGCGTCCGCGTGGTTGGCGCGAGTCACGCACACGCGACGATGTTGAAGGGGTGGACGCGCTCCGGACAATTCCGTAATACAAATATTTCCACTAAGAAAGTCGTCGGAACGAACAAAAACTATGAATGCTAAACAGAAGAACGAAAGATAAATTAACCGATATTTAAGAAAAGATATAATATATATGGGAATATTATAAAGTAACATTATAGAATAATATAAAAGGGTACAGATGAGGCGAGGAATAAAATACCTGCTTGAACGTGTAGATAAACGCACGTGTATAATAATAAATATGAACTCACGTATCTGTGTACTCGTATATGATATGAAAAGTTAAAGAAAGGGTCGAAGGTAGCCAGCGAAGGATATATACCGTGTAGGATACACGTATATCTTGGCTGGTGGCATCGAAATAACGCAAAGAAACGAGACAAACAAGTATCTGATGTCTCTTTGTTCTCTCCAATATAGAGTCGTGACACAGAGGGGCAGACTTGTCGAGGCGCGCGCGGCAAACGAATAGTAGAGATCGGATAGGACTGTAAAATGAAAAAGAAAAAGAGAGAATCTGATGGCTAGTGACGAGAGACGGAGAATTTTGAGAGAGCGAGCAAAGAGAATACGTATTAAAGTGAGAAAGAAAACGAGAAATAATGAGAAAAGGCAGATAGAAAGACAGAGATAAATATATTTTGTGAGATTGATGGGCAATAATCGCCGAACGACAGGGACACTGAGGAGGCCAGTCGATTTACGATCCCCGAAGTGTCCAGAAAGGTAAGGAAACCAGACGAAACGAATATATAAGTTGAACGATAAAATGTAACAAGTCTGAAGAGCGACGAAAGATATCGCCTCGCACTGCCCGCTCTCTCACCCCCCTCGAAACACACGAATCGGAAATCGCACAAATTTGTTTCAAACAATGCGGCAAGATCGCGTCGATTCCGTGGTATAACTTGTTCTCTTCGTTTACTCGATCGTACGTGAAATTATCGTTCACGCGAACGCCACCGCTGATGAGTCGTGCTTGAACTTATCGTTATTTTTGCGAACGATCCTGACGAAACATTGGGACTGGAAGTGTTGGAATTTTATTGTCGAATTTTTATTCTCCGATTTAGTTTAATGGTTTATTGCTTCAAACTGGAAGATTACGGTTTTATATTTTTGTTGATCTTAACGAGGAAGTACGACGATTACTCGTATAATTCTACTAAAAGAATTTATAAATCGATATCGAGTCAGGATATACAAAAATAGACCGGGTTCTGTCCGACAAAGGCTATTATACACTTAGCGGCACGCAGGAATAGATTTATTCAACAAACCATGTATTAATGTTGTTATTTCTTATATCGATACAGTATTAGCACTGCATCGGCTATAAATGATAAAATATTTGTTGCAGTTATTCGTGTGCCTTATTGTTAATTAAGTGTGTAACAGCCTTAATTCAAGGGAAAAATGACAAAAGAGCGTCGATAATCCCGAATTAAAAAATACATCACTTCTTCGTAATAACTTGTTACCTGATAATATCACCGAATCGATAAAGAACAAATGATAAATTGCAGACTTTAATTGCACAACGCGTGAACAACTTTTCCAATTTTACGTTTGATTGGATAATCGCTTGGCTTGTAGTTTCTAAAATTCATTCGTAGAGTTGCTGCTTTCGTTACCAATATCACAGATTAACATAATGGAATTTGCTTTACGTGTTATACAAAAAAGTTTAACTCACGGCTTATAAAATTTCGTTAATAATATTACTCAAGCCGCGCGAAAGAAGTAAATTTTCAGAAGCTTCTTTTTATTTCGACCATTCGATCGAATATCAGATCGTTACGAACATCTGGTTGCCTGTCATATCGTTTTTTAACCGCGGCTCAGCAAATCTCCATGGAAAATACATCTCCGTGAATAAAGGGGATTACGTTCGAACTGAGAAATTCGTCATTAAATTTATCTATCTGTCAGAAAGCAAGCTGAAATCCTAGCGTAACGAAAAACTTCCAACGACTATTTAATCACCATTTTTCCTCCCCCTTCTCTATTCGACTTTGCTCTTTTTCTATCGCGATAAAGATAAAAAGAGGAACGAACTTTCCCAACGAGCCCGTTCGAACATCGTCTGATAAATCGTCGCCGACAATGAAAAATAAAAAAGAAAAATTGACAACGTTCGCAAAATTCACGAAGTTCCAAGCACGATAAACATTTGCCCGAATTTTTTTTTTTACCAAATATTCGCATAACCGCCTCCATGCGCTTCACGTGCTCGAACGATCAATTTCCCGCGATTCGTTTCGCGTTTTCGAGAGAGGAAACAAAAAATAATATCCTTTTTGGCAATTTACAAATTCCGATCAAACGTTTCGCGACTGTGTTCCACGCAACAAAACTGTTAATTTCTAAGATAGTTGAATAAGTATGCAAGGAACGTTCGCACGAGTACTTTCGCAGCTGGTGAATTTCGAAACGAATTATTCGTACAAGAAATGTAAGATTTATGATTTTGGATATGTTGTTTCGCAGGTAGGGAGTATCGAAATGAAATATTCGTTTCATGTAAAGGAAGATACAAAATTTATGATCTGAGAAGAAAAACACGATAAGCATATGTTGAAATTTTGTATGATTTAAACGATATTTAAAGGATATTTTCTTTTCGTGATAAATTTACGATTTTGTGACTTTTTAATGGCAAGGAATTGAAAGAACGCGCGGGATTTGACGCGTTAACGAAAGGAACGACGAAATCGCGGGTGAAAATGAAAATGTCGGAGGTGGATAGTTAGCGCCAAATTAAACTTAACAAGTTTTAATGTTCAATTATGGCGTTACACCTGCCCGGGCTGGCTCTTATTTCTGTTGGCGTAATAAGCCACGGTAATTGAAATTTACGAGCGTGTTTTACGCGGGCCGGTTCGTAAACAGGGGAAAAGCGCTGACCATCCACGTTTGAACCCTGTTAATTCGACAAAGCAAGGTGAATAAACTTGAAATTCTTGATAACGCGCCCATATTCTGCCACCTATGCGCTTAACTCGAATAATTTCTCCATTACGTGAATTGTTCGTAGAAAAAGAATGTCAAAAGTTACGAATATACAAAATGTTACTTCTTTCAGGAACTGATAGTAGAATTATACATAGATAAGATTTTTTAAATACTTCGTTTACGAACGTTTCTATATTTCTATATACAGATATTTTTACTAAGAACAATAAGAGACAAATATTTACAGCTGTTAAATAATCCGACTGTATCTCTACCTATCAAATAATTCACTCGCGAAAGGGTTGAGAAACGATTAAGAAAAACCGACACTCCGTAAACCACCCTTCCACGCAGATACAACTTCGTTAAAAAATCTGGCTGTGCTCTCTTCGATTAAATCCACCGAGCTCAGTAATTTCAAGCTTCCCATCAAATTAAAAACCTCCATTAACGAAATCACGAATGTCCGCCGTGGAACGAGGGTCAAATTCCAACGCAGCAGCAGCCGCCGCATTACATTCGCTCGGAGGATTCTCGTAAAGCTTCGACGCGGAGCCTAACGAGAAGTTAAAGACCGAAATGGCGAAGGGGTTAAAGGGGTAGCGAGCTCAACGTCGCATTGAAAAAGCGAGAGTCCGGCGATGATTCGCCTTTTTCGCCAGTCTAGCTTTTTAATTACCGGAAGGATTAAGAGAGATCTCAAATTAGAACTGGGCGTATTTTTCCACCCACGCCTTCGAAAAAAAAAAAGAAAAAAGAAGAAGAGGAGAGAGAGAGAGAGAGAGAGAGGAGAATGTTAACGCAGAGACTGGCGTGGACGTGTGTCACTTGAGAATCGCACGAGCCGCAGGATTCCTCGAAAGTTTATCGTCCAGCTAAAACAGCGATACGGTTGCTCTTCAAAAGCACACACGTTCTCGTGGAACTGGCTCGTAATTACGTCGCGAAAACGCGAGCTGGGAAAACAGCAGATATCATTGAGGGTAGTTGGAGCTTTCTGTCAGACGACGAATGGCTTCGCGAATATCCTCGTTTTATTGCTTGCATGTTTGCTAACCGGAGATTCTATCGGTTTCTCGGATTATTTCCATTTTAAACAGGAATTGAGAACTCCACTAATATTAGGAGACAAAATTTAATCACCGATAATTAAATTAAAGTTATGAAATTACATCGAATTTCTCAACCCAAAATAATATTCTTAAACGAATTAAGCGATCCTCTTCATTGAAAATTTATTAAATCACGATGGTTATAGATAGAAGGCAATTGTAGAATTTCCATCGTTTTGGAATAACGAAGATTAAATTGAGAAATTTTGACTGACTCGTTCTAATCTCGCAGCTCGTGGCAACTCGATCCAGACCATCGAATTACTCTGACATCGAAACCAGCCCCTGCAGCTACGCTCACATATTTTATCCTTCAACAACAATGTTTCCCAGTAGAAACATTTTCCGTCAAATATTTTGCCGGCTGCTCAAACATTATCTTCTCGTGTTTACTCAGCGCTGCCGTAGCTTTTCTCGCTTCACAAGAATCAACCGACGTTACCCGTAATAACGTCGCTTTAATTACACTCGAATTTAACCCCGAACGAGGCCACGCCAAGGATCCACGGAATTTCCTCAGAGCAACTGTACTCCATGTTAAATCGGATCTCTCGATCTTAATCAGAGGAATTACGCGTTACATCCATTTGTAAACGAAGACAATGCGATGGTTGCAGCATTCGAAACGATCGTCTGATTTTCTTTTGACAAAACGTTAGAAATATTTAACAACAGGGATCTGATTCTCGTTCAGTCACGCTAGAACGTTCCACAGCTGTTTTACGACTGCGATACAAAGAATCGGAATTTTTTCATAGAATCTCTGAATATTTTATTCAATATCCGAAGAGTATTTTATTTGATATTTTACGCACGGTCGATGCTAAAATCTTTAACTTTGTCACCTGGTTCTTGCATTCGACAGAATCTGTACGTACACGAAGGATGAGCTTTCCGTACAGGAATCTCCAATAAAAATTCAATTTTTCCATATTTTGAGAAACCGTATCGCTAAATTTTATTATAAACTGTTATATACACAAGTATCGGTAAAACTTCAATGAAACAAGCATCATCGAAACTTTTTTATCCGCTGCTCTATCGGAACTGCTCGGTTATCGGATAAACGAGGTTCTACTTTACCCGAAAAAGGATATCTCCTTGAACGATATTTTCGCTAGAAAGATAGAACGAGGTTCGAGCTTTCTTCTGCCTGGTAACGAGTGAACACAATGCTCGTGGACTACACAAAGGGCGTTCGTTAAGATAATAGGCCGACGAATAGGGTAGCTGGCGATGTCGCGAAGCTGTGCTCGCGATTCAAACCTTCTGAACCTCCTCCGTAGCTCGTTCAAAGGTCCATCGGGGAAGTTTAAACTGGTTTAAGCACCGGCAGTAGTTAGCGAACGGCCCGATACTCTCTCTCTCTTCGATTATCGAAGGTCTTTCGGCCTCGTTAGCGCGTTTGAATTTTGCACGCTGCCGCTGAAAGCATTGTTGACCGCCTCCGAGGCAGAAAGTATCGCTAAGAGATGGTGAGTTTGTGGAGATCGGTCAGACGAACGGTCCCGAGATTTTCTTTATTCGCGAGCCTTTTTTCTTTCCTCGAAACGGAACGCTTTTAGAGTAGTTTGACAAAGATATCGCAAAAGAAGCATAAATTTTGGAACGTTTGAAGTTCTGAGGTAGTCGAAATCATTTTCTTGCGAGCCTTTGCTAAGATGGTAGTTTAGAGAGTCGCGTTGAACTAGTGGAATTTTAGTTTTACAGTAAACGTTTAATACACACGGTAGTTTCAGAAAAATCCATTCAAAGGGCATAGACTCTAGGAACTGAGACAGTACATTTATGTCCAGAACAGATTATATCGGATAATTCATATCGAATTACTAAAATATTCCAAGATTCGTAATATATCCGTTTCCGTGTCAAAATCTACTTCGTTTGCTGCAACACTAAATTGACGAATAACGTCAAATTGCGAAAGGAAGTTGCTCGTACCCGCCAAATATAGGATTCTCCATTCGCAGTCGCCAATCACGCTAACAATTATTCCAACGAGTCAAACTCTTCTCGCCAGCTGTCAAATACAGCCGAGAGGCGAAAGCTAAATTTAAATCTACCGCATCAAAAGCATCCAATTTCGTTTCACCTCCAATTCTCGAATCGATAGCCTAAATCAAGCGTAGCACTAAGAAGATCCGGCGAAATGGCACACGAAGGTCGAAAGTGACTAACAAGCAAGAGCAAAATACCGTTGGTTGAAGCAAAACCGGAACCGCGGCATTCCTTGAAGACGGAAGTTCACGAGCGACCTAGTGGCATCAACATGGTCGTAGCTCATGCTACTCGCTAGCGCAACGACAGGTGGCGGGTGGTTCGAGTTTTCGGGCTTAGCAAGTCAAATTTATGCAGATACGGGCCACGCGAGCAAGGTTGCGCGATACGTTCGAAGCTGTGTGTTTGCTTGTTCCAAGCATGCGACACATCCTGTACCATCGAGTCGACAGAGTGGTAGATTTTCGACAGAGGCTGGGTCAAATCGGGTCACGCAAACTGACGAGCAGAGGCACGTCGATTATTAATAATACGGTCAAGTAGGCACGTGACTCTTTTCACGAGAATTCTTTCTAGTAAACTCTTTGACGATGGCCCGTGGCCTTTTCTTCGAGATGTTTTTAACCGAAGGTTGATAATGACCCTGGTATCTCGAGACCAGTTGGATGCCAGGCTTCGTGGTCTTAGTATCGATCGATTGGTTAAGTCTTTTAGCTGAGATGTCTGACGACGCGCGTTTGTTGCTCGAATCTCTCCGAAGCAAAATTAATTAACTCGGCTTTTTATTCATTTCTTAGCTTCGTTACGTAAGTACATGACTAACGTTCAATTCTCAAGAAGCGAACGAGTTACTGCCGTAAGTTTATTCGTCGCAACCAGGTGATAAATTCTGAGGAAAATTAGAAAAGACAGTGTTTGCAATATCATTGCTCTTCTACATTCTTCCATTTATAAAGTTGATCGATATGGCTTTTGAAAGGCGGGATGCTATATATATATATATATATATATATATATATATAGGGTGGTAATTCATTGTAGATAAACGGGGTTGGTTCTATGGCTCGAGATAACACGAAAATAAATCATAAGAAAATCCAGGTATTCGTAAGAATTGAATTATACTGATTTATCATTTTACTCGCAAAGTTAGAGTTAAAATTGGCAAGTATTAAAATTTGATAGTTTTTAAAGTACGAGTAATGGGGAAAAATGCATCCCATATATTTTCTAGCGAAGCGAATAAGTTACGTTCTCCATCGATCGTTGCTGGAGAAGAAACTCTTGGTAATAGAGGTAAACTCGGTTGCAGAAGAAGCGTGCGAGCATCGTCGATATCAATTACCCTGCAACGAGTAGCGCGCGATATAAATTATAACGAGGACGACAATGCTGTTAATGAAAAAAGTTGCATATCGATCAACCAACCCAGTCTACCATACAACAAATGCCTTCCCTTATTCGTTACGAACTTTAAGTAGACGCCTCTTTAAAGTTTAACGGTTTAGCGGCATCGATCGAGAAGCTACTTTATTTACGACAAAAATTACGACGAGGTTCCTGTCTACTCCACGATTAATATCGTGTATTTATTTCAAAAGTTCTATTTATGGCATTGCTTTCGTCGAGAGAAGGGTGTGCTTTTTGGCAGCGAAGTGTTCAAACACGCAGATTACAAAATTCCAATTTCCAGAGTTGCAAAGTTCAGAATTCCACGCTGAATAAATCTCATATTCCACGTTCTAAAAATTCGAAATTCTATCATTGCAGAGTATCAAATTTCACATTTCTAGAATCAGAAATTCCACGATTTCGAAGTGAACAATTTCTGCGAGCAATGCCATTTATTTCAAATTTTCTATCCACGATACCGTGGTTCGTCTCGTCTCTATCAACGAAGGAACGCGTATCATTCGATAGCGTTACGGTCTTCCAGGTGTCTAAATCGAAAAATCTAAATTTTCGAAAGAGGAAGATTCGTATTACTCGTTCCAAAACTGTTTACGATTATGCGGCAATTCGTATCCCTTCCACTAAAACGAATTATGTGTGTCATTCGGGAGCGGAGTTAAGCAGGCGCGTAGATCGAAAAATCGATGGCCGAGACTGCGTTCCAGGTTAGCCTAACGAGACACGATTTACCGGAGGCCAGCTAGATTTACTTACTTCCTGTATTTCAATTCAGATCGCGCTGATACGACGCCGAATCAGCCGGAAATCGTGGATCGTTCGTGTCAGCTCGCGTCACGAAACTTCGTGAACCAACTCGTGGTTCCGTTTATTATCGTCCAGACTGTCTCTCCTTCTCTCTCTCTCTCTCTCTTTTCTTCCTATCTCTACGTACATATACACATATATTCGAACTACGACATGGAGTCACGTTTTTGCAATTAATCGAACGTCGAGAAAATTGAACGAATTGACGATGCAACCGAGAGATTCTCTCTAACTGGACACACAAGGCTGCCAATCGTAGAAGCCTAGCTACAATGGTCCCCTTAATCGGATCGATATCGTTCGAACGAGGCTAGCTGGCTCTCTGTCCACGAAATTGAATCGAGAAGCACGATCTGCTCGAGTTAATAGAGGATAAAGGCTTGACTATCTATCGGCCTGGTGATAGTTGGAACAGAGTCTTTGTCAAGTAGCGCGGGTCGATGATCGAGGGATTCAGGATGGCGAACGTCTAGGCTTGATCCGAGTCAACGTCATTTTATCTGTCGGCAAACGAGCCGGTGACGGATTTACTGGTATTTGCACGGGCAAATAGAGGTAAGCCATGGCTAGACCGAGCGACGGTAGAGATAATATTGTAACAACGCCGGGACAGGTTGAATCTGATAGGAGAAGCGCGCGATTGTAGGCCCTTGATGCTGGTATAGTCTCGTGTCGTATATGGCCGTAGTTGTTGCGATTTAACCGGGTTACACCGAATGTTAGATCGTTAGTGGAATTGGAAGTCGCTGCTAGGAAATCTGTTACCGTGTTGCAAGGGATGGGCCATAAAGGGAGATTTGAATTTTACGACGCAAAGGATTTGATCATCGTGACTGACGTTAGCCATGTTTATTGAATCGAGTGGTGAAATTAGGTTGTCAGTGACATTGCAACAAATTGTTGAGTATTTTATTTCTGTAAACCGTATTGGAAGATTTGGTTGTGAAAGCAGAGGAAGGTTTGAATTTTATGGCGGAGAAAATTCTATTATCGATCGATATTACGGAGGGAAATTTCGAAACTTTAATAATTCTGCAACTTTCGTGGTAAGCCTACGTTATGGGGAATTAAAGTAAGTTCTAATAAACAAGGAAAGCTGGATCAGGGCACCCCAGGGTCGCAGCTTCTTCTATAGCGAATCCGGACCGTGATAAATTATGTTACGCTAAGTCCGCTGCCAGGGAACATCTAAACTGCAGTATAGAAGACTGCGCTGTAACTTATGGCAGATCGGGCAACTTGCTCCGGAAGAAAATTCGATCCTCGCTAGATCGAATTAAAGTGTCGATATAGGAAAACTGAAGTATGAAAAATTCCAAATCTTGTACGGCCAAACTAAGTTTGCTAGAAGGACGACACATTGGGATAGACAATTTTAAAAGCGATCATAATTTAAATACCATAATTGTCCAATAAAATTATACTACGTGACGAGAATAAAATTACAAGGCTTTAGAAAAAAATTCTTCGGTGCTAAATGCTTGAATATTTAACAAATCGTATAGACGAATAAAATACTTGGATATATTTCAAACCGAAAAGTTCACTTTTCTTAATTGCCTCATTCTTCGAGTAAACGAAAACGATTAGATCGAAGAATAGCCCCTGATATATGTGACTATGGCAATTTGCGACACGATTAGACTCTTCAAAATTGATCTACGCTTGATGCAGAAAATCACGAAAGTTCAAGTGAAAATGAAATTCAAATGACTTCCTTTAAATGGAAATATCGCTAAAATTCGCCAACAAAATTCCACGTCGGGCTACAATTTCACGATCTAACGATACCATCGTAATTATAATTTTCGATCGAAGCAATACAACCATAATCAGGATGATAAAAACGACCGGTGAACGAACAATCGACGTTGCAAATGCGGTCGGCCTAATTTGCAAAATAATCGCCACGTGGATTTACAGAGTGTACGCACGCGGATGTTCAACACGATACACGTATGGCAAACAAAGATTTCGGGGTTCATCCTCGCTCGTATTGTTTGCTGTCCAACAAGGCAGAGCACCACCATCGATTCCGACAACGTAGACGCGGATCCCCGTGTCTGTTGGCGTTTGTTTGCTCGTTTGTTGCGCATCACGCCAATCCTGCTCGTCGAATTTTCCCTACCTAACAATAAGATCCAACCGCGCCACTGTTTGCTTTTCATTTGCTCGTCAACGATGGATATCCATCTTCGACTTTTTATTCCTCACGACAAACCAACATCCTTCGTGACTTCTTCTTTACAATGTTGTTTATTCGAACTTTACTCTGGATTTTAATTAATTTCATTGTAAATTATAAGTTCTTTACCATCGTACCTCGTCGGATATCTTCTGATTTCTTTGAATGTTTCATTCGTAAAAAACCGCGGAATACGCGAAACGAAGTAAAACTATTCTCGATAGTAAAACCAAATATCTAAAAACTATCTACGTTTTATTTCGTTAATTTTCTTAACGATCGACGCAATGATATGAAAATATAGATTTGAAAAAATATAGATTAATCATCGTTTTNGCTGAATAGTTTTAGAAGGGTACGAATTGACTTGGATATTTCATACCAACCAAATATCTAAAAACTATCTACGTTTTATTTCGTTAATTTTCTTAACGATCGACGCAATGATATGAAAATATAGATTTGAAAAAATATAGATTAATCATCGTTTTGCTGAATAGTTTTAGAAGGGTACGAATTGACTTGGATATTTCATCTTTCTTCTGACGCGTTCGATGATTCATACCGCTTAATACTTGATACGAACTAAAGAGGAATAGAAGAGAATTTTCATAGGACGACGATCAATAATCTAGATATTCGATATCCACCGATGAATGAAAGATTATGGTACGAGTTGAGAAACTTTCACGCGGAATATGTATAAAGGATCTTGCTCCTAACGGCCAGCCTTTCATACTTGCTAAACGTTTCACGTCGATATTTAATATTTATGAGAGCGTAAAACACGCGTAACTGTAAAAGCGTCGAAACTTCTCTGTGAAGCGAGACACGAACTCATCGATAAAATCATATCGTTGATCGGTATTCATCGTTCACATATAAAAAGGCGGATCCCGATATCAACTACGAATCGTTCGATCTCGAATAGAATTTCATGTTTAATATCGATGTTCGTTATTCTTCCGACCAGAACGTTTCTTAACACTTTGACTGCCACGCCAAAATTACGTGTTTCGCTGAGGACGCCACGGGAGTATTTTTATTATTCAAAGCATATAATGGCAAAATAATAATAAATTGACCATGTAAGACAACATTCTTCCCCAATGGAACGTTTATCTTTGTTTATTCGATCATTCGCGAAGAGACGCGATCGCGAGAAAGCACGTCAAAGAGAGTCGTAAATTCCCGTTACGATTGTATAATCGACGCCACGAACTGATCGATCCCCCTATTTTGATTAAGATAATAGGGGTGATTTAATTTAATATACACTGAATTAACAGGTATAACTTAACACTTTATTCCAACAAATTTATATAGAAGATAGTTACGCTGGCGCGTATGTACAAGTTAGGTAAGTGACTGATCTGAGGGTAGGAACCCGGTAAAGTGATGTTGGCTATTCTAGAGATGTAGAATGAATGATGTTCAGTGACGATGCTGTGGCGAAGGAAAGCTAGCGATGGGTGTGCCTAGCGCACGAGATGAGCTGATTTGTTAAGGATATCTTTGATAGGAAAGTGAAGTAATAGACATTGTTTTTGATTGGTTAATAAGAAGATTGATGGACTAGGAAGGGTCCTAACCGCCTTCCAAATAAAGTTGCTAACGGAAGATACCGAACGTGAGGAAAACCAACTCTCTCGTATCTTCCCGTAGTGGACAATAAATATAAAGAACATTGTTTGGTCTGAAGGATCTTAACTATGAAAATGCCAAGATTTATGGTGGGTCCTTGAGGCTATCGAGGATATGCAGCGAAGATATGTAGACATCGAGCTGCCACGTCTTCGTCAGGCCACGCGTACCGCAGTATCAAGCGTTCTCGGTTAGGTACTCCCATGGATATTTTCGTAATGCGAGTAAATAATTTTTTTAATAAACCATTTTCGTATTTCTTTTAGAACAATTCAATAGTTCTATTATTTGCTCTGGAATATCTTTTCAAATATCTACGACGATCCTTCGCAAGTAGTCAAACAAGCGACACCCGAATATGGGTTTCATGGCTCTACCGGAAACTTTGCCGACACCCGAATACGGGTTTCATGGCAGTCAACGTCTTAGAGAGTCAGCCGACGTAACAAATAATAAATTGATGATGTAAGACAATATTCTTGCCCAATGGAACGCTTATCTGACGCCTTGGTAACAAGGATTCGTTTATTTCAATAAACCATTCGCGTTTGTTATTTCGTCGCAAGCAAAACGCGCAGAATATATTGTTGAAACGTGTAAAAGATATTAGTCAACGGTATTTGCTCATTCTATATATAATAGTAAAATATGTGCACACTTCTAACTTCGATTATATGATTATAAAGCAGCATTTACGATTATTTTCTAAGGTGTGTTTATAATAATATTCGTAGATTACCCCTGAAAGATGTGGATGCAAACACAGTGCACCGTTAGATGCAAGATTTGTTCTCGGTATTTTTTTATTGATGTTGTAATAAAAATGTTTAATTGTTCAATGGGGCACTTCTTATTTCAATGTATCTTCTATTTATCGGTTATATTCAAAATCCCCTAACTGTCAATTTTCATACAATTTTTACAATTGTAAGAAGTTCAAACGCTCCGGTCAACAATGATCAGACGTCACAGGAGAAACCGTGTCCAAAAAAGTGTTAATCGATGTTCGCTGTTCGTTCCTACGTAGTTATAACGTAAAATATTAATATTCGTAAAAACAAGGATGAAAAGATGGGAAAAATGATCTCCTATTTCGTCCACTGGCATTTGCATGATTTACCATTTAAATTTCGCAATTATCAACAAGTGTTTCAAGAATTCCTAGAAGCTGCGATTAAATCCGTGTCGACGACGGTTTTGTTAGTCGAATTGCAGAAGTAATTCCAAGAGAAACTCCTTGTCGACGAGTCTAATTAACCAATTTATCATGAACACCTGTGTAAAAGAGACCTAATTTCTGCCAGAGAGTTAAACACGATCGCTCGTTACGAGCAGGCGACGTTCGTTTAATCCGGCTATAACTATAACGCGACGAACAAACCTCCGCTCGTTGGAAACAGGATCGTAAAATGCAAATTGGTGGACCGATCGACGCAATTGGCCAGCCAGTTCTCTCGACGGAATACGGGACAAACAAATACGGGGTGGTTGAGATAACATTCACGTTCGAGATACGATGCTGTCTTCTAGAATATACAAATATAACGCGAGTACCTGAGGCAGAAAAATCGGCAGAAAATATGACGGTATCGTTTTGCTTCGTTTAGATAAAATCTAACAGGTGTTCGTTGTGTTTAGGCAAATTGAAAATTATGGAAAAATGGTTATTAATAGGTTACTAAACCAGTAGATGAGAGATTGCAGAAAGACAATATATTTAAATTGTAAAGTTACTGTTCAGAAACATCGAAACGAATTCAAGTAATATTACATTAAAAATTGTAGGATTATTTAAAAAGCAAGATACCAAATTGAAAATCGTACAGTCAGAGTAAGTAGAAAAATTACGTTAGGAGTTACGGTATATTTTAACAAGTGAATTAAGAAAATAAATCAGAGATTACGAAATTGCCTTCCATCGAGATCCATAAATCGAAGATTACAATATGCTCGAACGAATAAATTAACATGCTAATCGGCAGTTATAAAATTAATTTGAAAATATTTCTTAAGATACCTCGGATTATAAATTCTACAAAGTCAGAGTACGTCGAAATCATAAATCAGAAATTGCAGAATTTTGAAACACGTAGAAAATAATGCAAATGTGGAGGTTGGTTGATGGAGTGTTTTAAATGGCGAGATAACTCTGTGTTAAAACCGTCAAGTGTATTTAAAATAATTAATAAATACAAAGAATGTTCGTTAAGACGCTCGGTACACAATGATTCCCTAATGACTGCGTATAGATTGCTATTAAAATCGCTCGAAACTGAGACTGGAGAACATGGTCGTCTCAGTCGAAGAAGAAATATCCAAATTCAGTAATAGATATAGCATAAGAGTTAACAACTACCAAAACCCTCTAGTTACTCAATTACTTGACACGTCGGATCAGATCCGCAGACTAAAAAGACATTACTCTTTAGATTTAAGCACTAGATTCAATTAGAATCGAACACACGTTAAACATTTATTAATCGTGTCATAGTATCGCGCCAGAAAAATTTATTTATAATGCTCTACGAGAATTGATTGTAAAATACATCCAAATAAAAGAAAAAAAAAGATTGTCTATTTATACTGGTCGAGGGACTACAAAAAATTCAAATTCGTCTTCGTTTGACGGTTACACGTAGCGGCGACATTGTTCTTGGTTGGAATTTATTTATTATTACATTATGTATGTCTTAACGATGTTGACAACTTGATTTGAATTGTCATCTATCTCGTGTGCCGCTATACAAACATAGGTGGCAAGCATAAGTGGCAGAAATATAAAATTTCGCGACTAACATGATGAAAAAAATCGGAGAATGACGAATGGAATCTCCATTTTATCGAAAAAAAAGTCTCGTGATCCGAGCAAGTGGATGAAAATGGAGGAGAAAATGAGAAAGGCGAAGTCTAAACAGCAGAGACCGGAAAAGTCCGAAGAACAAAATCGTACGGTAAGAGAGAGCCAGCTGATAAAGAGAAGCGTCGAAACGTCGAGATATTTCACCCCCTACGTTTTACTTTCTCTTTCTTTCTTCTTCTTTTTAATTTATCCACTAGCGACGAAAGTACTTGTGCGAGATCGAGATAATCGGAAATCTACGGCAACGGCTTTTATGTTCTTGATTTCTTTTCACCGTGTATACTTTTCTTCGATCGTCCGGAAAAGTGGAGCGTTTCACGACCAAAGAGAAATAAAAAAAGAAACGTTTCTTTTTTGTGCCTCTCACGATTGTTTGCTTCCCTTGGTAACGAGAGGAAGTTTCGAGATTTTTCAGAATATTCGCAATTGGTTTTCTTTCGCTCGTTTACGTACACTTTGCCGGATTTTCGCATGGAAAATGCTTGATCGATCGCTTCTCATATCCTCATTGATCGAAGAATTCTTATTTCAGAGATTTTATACTTTAGAACGCAGCGAATCGAGAATTTTTTAACGTTGATTAATGTATCACGAAAAGAGGAATAAATAAACATTATGGATATCAAAGCGATCGATCAGATATTTTCATTCTTGGCCTCAAAGATAAAAATTCTTACTCGAACGAATCCTTCTATTTCCATTCTTCGTGTTGTGATATATTTTATAAATCATCTTTGATTAATAATTGCATTTATGAAGCATCTTCGAGGCCAAGAATTTAATTGCAGGATTTTTAAGAGATTTATTGAAAAATTCTCTCGAAAAGCCTGCTACTTTTTTTCGACAAATAACGTCCAACAGGTTTCTCGAATTTAGATAAGATTTCAAAGCAGGAAGAGGATCGAATCAATTCTAAATTTGGCGAGATTATTTATACTTGTTGTAACAAACATTTTTTTACATTAAAGTCCTTCGTTATCGATTTTTCTTCGTTGCCAAATTGACGAATTGATGATCACTCGAAGAATCACGAAAGATATTATTGTACGGCAGCTGTACGTCGCTAGAATTGTTAAAATTATAATTATATCAGTTTAACTATTTTCCTTAATGTTTCCATCTTTGTTTTCTCTTTTTGTGAAATACATATTCGATGAAAATTTAAAGGATGTCAGTTCGAAGGGAAGATGCGACTTAGCAACGCACAGCTGCAGTTATTTTCACATTTGTCAGTTGATCGATGCGCAGCAGCGATTTATCCAGGCCTGCACGCTTTTCCGTGCTGAATTTCGAGGAAATGAAAATTGAGAGGCCGATATGGGGAGAAATTGCATTCTCCTCTTTGATTGCGCATCCATCAACGTGTCCTCAATCGTGAGATTCGTGCGTGACCCACAAAATTCCTGTTGTTGGATCTTGAACCATTCCAATGCGTGTTTCATTCCCTTGTACGTGGCAGCAATCGGCAAATATAAAAAAGTAATACATATAATTGTTCTTCTTCGTCAGAAGTGTAAATTTCACTGACAATTTCTATAATACACGAGTTCTTCTTATTTCCTATTTCCTTCGTGCGATTTTTTCTTTTTTTCGGACAAACGAAATATTTTATATAAAATTTAAAAAATGTAAAAAATCCATATATCTATATTAAAAATATAGAAGCTTAAATTATGAGAAAGTGGAGTATTTTAATTCAAAGTGGAGTATTTTAAAGAAATATTTGCAATGTATCGAATTTGCACGATTTTTCTCTAATTCTATTTTCTTTTAATTTTTGTTCGACAAAATTTTCGTGAAAATATCGATAGGAATTGTCGATGAAATTTTTATTCAATGTGTACGAAGAAGAAACGTCAACACGAATCTGCCGATCGATCGATAAGAATAAAATTTGTATAGTACGATATAACCGAGAGATGTTTTAATATTTTGTTTATTTGACAGGTGAACAACGCGACAGCGAGGGTGCAGACGAAAAAACCACCGACGGTACCCAACGGTAGGTTTAATCTTATTTTTCACGCTTACAAATCTTTCTTTACAAAATACAAACAATGTACACATTTTATCTACGGTTGCACGTTTTAGTTCACGTGATTCTTTAATTTCCATTTCTAATCAAAGATCCCAAACTTGATACTAAATAATGTTATGATATTTTCGATGCTCGTACAATCTTTACCGGCTCTTCTATTTTTCGCTAAACTAAATATGCGACCGGTACTTCGTTTGATTAAACGTTTGATCTGAATGAATTAATTAAGATAGAAATTCAGCTGCTTGAAACGCGTGAATACGAAACTATGTCAGAGCACTCGAACCATTCGATCGCTTTGCGAATGGAGAAAAAATAGGCAAAGAATATTAGACAAATCGTAGAATATGATTCTTTACAAGGAGAGTCCGCGTTTCTAATCCGATCGATAGAGCACTAAGAGCTCGTCCAAGCGATTGACTTTAATCTAAATCTAATCGCGATTTCATTGCACGAGCCTGTTAAAATCGCAACTTAATCCGGATCAACAGCACCGGCCATTTGTGGACGAGATCTGTGTCGAAACATCTGTTCGTACTTGGAGAAACTTGAGGAAGTCCAGTTTCCTTCCATAGGAACGATTTCTTCTTCCTATGATATTTTATTAAACGTTAGATATCTAACAGTTTGTTTGTAATATTAGGTCGTCCGAAAAGTTTCTTTCGTTTTATAAGGAAATAATGGATGCGCAACATTTTTCGTTTTATATTATTTTATCGAATTACGTATGATCCATTTTGTTCCATCAAGATAAAGATCACAACGTTCGACAGATTAGATTTCACGTTTGTATAAAAATGCATCGTTGTAAAAGACGTGTCTGTACAAGAAAGACACTTTTCGGATATTCGATCGATTGAAAACTCGGTGAGTGTCAATTAAATGAAATTTCTAAGATGCTTTCGTAATTAATGGAACAACGTTTTAAATACGGGTTGAGTATTTTTGTCGGAGGTAAATTAAGACGTGTTTTTCACGTCACTTTGCTTATCTTGAAAATTTATTAGAGCCAATATAAGACTGATGTGATGTAGATGAACTTTCGACTTAGCGGAGGATTAATTAAATCCAATGGACAGATGTGATTGATAGAGAGGATGTATAATAACAGAAAATTGACGTTTTGTTGAGTAACTATATTCGAAGATTGATTTGCTGAAGCGATCGAATATTACAGAAATGAAATTTATTTGCAACATTATCGTATCAGTAATTCTTCAAAGTTGAGATAAACTCAAGCAAACAAGAAAAATATATAAAACGATGAATAGATACGAATAAACAAAACGATATACATGAAATATGCAATTATTTATGCAATTCACAGATAGTTGCACATATGCAGAACATGCAATACTTGGAATTAAATGGAATTAGTTATTAATTAATATAAAACTAGGTAAATACGATATTATAATTAATAATTACTATCATCGAGCTATCATGAAACAATTATAAATAATCGACACTAAAACAACAATAACTATGATTGATTGCCAAGTATTTCCCAACGCGAAAGTCTAGTTCGAATAACCCGTATCAGATGCACCAACGTGCGATCAAAGCATCTCTAATTATAGTCAAACTTGTTAGTCCATAATGGGTGACCGATTGACGCGTCACCATTTGAAGAAACGAGATTCGATTCGATTCGTTTGACCACGTGCAACGCGCGTGTAATGCATTTTGAAACGTTGCTTCTATCGCTCTCCGAGAAATTACGTTTGCGAAATACGCGTGTTCCCATAGATTTCTTGGAATCGAAACCGAGATACTGTCCGATAAATAAGGAGCTAGAAAGTTACTCTGTGGATTACGTAAAGTAAAATTCTCTGAAGTATCGAATTAAAAATTCCGCAAAATCAGAGCAGACTGTAAAACTGGAATTTAGAATGTTTATTGAGCGATTAAATTAAAATGATAAATCAGAGATTGTAGAATTAAGCCGAAGATTGTACGAAGTAAAATTATCTAACATAGCGGATATACTGAAGATTATAATATTTTTCAACCAGTGGGTCGTTATATATATCTTTTTTCACGAGGTTTCAAGGTTATCTGTATATTTTTAAACGGAACCCTACATCTTTTTATCCATCGATCGATGCCTTTTTCATTCTCCATACGAAAGTATCGAGGTACACCTGTCTAAAAATGTTTAATTTAAGAAATATTTTAATCCGAATTCTGTAAAACTTGGCGTACGAGAGACAAATTCATAGCCTTGTGTTTATCTTTCTCTCGTTTTTCATGCCAAGTATCTTTTAAACTATACATTTTCCAACACAAGTACCCACCTTAATACTTTTCTATAGAAAATAAAAAATTACGTGCGTTGACGTAGGAAGACATACAGAGTTCTATTTTAAAAAATACCTTAAAAATTTCCTTAGAAAAAAAAAAAGAAGAAAGATAGAACGAACTTGAAAAAGAAATCTTTCAGAATTTAACTCTGTCCTGAGAAACTTATTCATGCAATCACGACTAAGACAGATATTTACGTGATCCCATTTAACTGAGACGCCCTGTATTATACATTTTGACTTAAAGAGGACAGTATAATTCTACACAGAAAGTCAATTAGTCCACAGAGAAGGAATTTTTCTAATCCGCTAAACGATCGACCAACGAAAACAAACGACCGATTGATAACTGCTCCTCCGATCGAACCAATTCCTTTCTCGACCGCATCCCGCAATGAAATTCACTGCAGCATTCAAATCGCGCAATTAACCACAAGCTGCAGCCACTAGGTACCACACGCGGCGCGATTAAGGCCGATGGAGAACGTTCGACGCCTGAATGGTATGCGTCCTAACACAAACGTCTCGTAACAACCGCCCCGACCGCCATTCCCACAAATTCGCCTTAGTCGTACGTCGATTCTCGTCACCCATCGAATTCCTCCAGCGATAAAGTCGATTTCAGTTCGTTCCATTAACTGTGTTTCTAAAGCTTATCGAACGATTGGGACGCGGAGCGATTAATAATCCGCTTGTCGGCGTACGTGTCGCTGATAAAACGGTGAAAGCTGGATCGAACGACCGCGGCGACGTTTTATCATTTGCCGTAACGTCGATGAGGAAAATGGTTCAGCAAACCTGTGAACGCAGAGAAATTTCCCAAACCAAACTCAGTTATGCTTGCACCATTTAACTTGTACAATTCCCTGCGCGCGGAAACTCGCGGTAAATCGTGCAGGAAGTCATCGTGTTCTAATTTATTAACAGAAATTACAAGGCACTGAATTCAAAATCATTGCAGACGAAGCGTTGTATAGGTACACAGAGGCGTTCGACCACAGTTTTGCTATTGTATAGCGCGTTCCGGCCAGGCGGATATTTTTGTCGAATGCCGTTAATCTTAAAAAAAAGAATGTCAACGCGACGTTAACGTTTCGTATGAAATTCTTTTTCGCCCACTTGACGTCGTTGCACGATGAACATTTTCATAAATGCACGAGCATTCGCGAACAACTGATTACGGATAGCGCGGAGAGAAGACAATTTTAAAGCGAGTATAACACGGCACAAAGCTGACGGGTTATGAAAAAATCTCTCAACGTTATTACTTGGCGCAGATTCTTAAAATTTACGATTGCAATCTCAAATTAAAGCCTCGAAGGAACGAACGAACGGTATAATTCTTAGAATACTAATCCCTGTCGATACGTTGCAATTGTCTTTTTGCCTGCTGTGCTACGTATTCTTCTCCCTTGTTCGTTTCGGAAATATATACAAAGCTATAACAGCGAGGCGACAGAGTGAATATTCAAGCGATCTATCATCCACGGAAAAAGCCTTTTTCCTTGACGCGAGTCTTGAAAATTTCATTCCATCGCTAAGCTTTCTTTTTTTCTTCTCTTTGGCTCGTGTTTCGTCATTTTGTCACGTCATCGAAGGAAAACGTTTTCGCATCAACGCGTAAATTTCGTACCGAGACGACGCGACCTAAGGTTGAAGGTTCTCGCGTCTTTACACGAGCAAAGTAGACGCTGAGTCGTTGATGTTACGCGTATTATACAATGTGGCCCTGAAAAAGAAACGTTTATGGAAATTCGCAGCTATAGGTCCGCGGCAGTGAATTTTCACCCGAGTCGAAAATATAAAACGTAATCCGTTGATATGGAAATTGCTGTTGCGAGATAATGCCGATAAAATTGCGCTTGTGGCGTTATCTGTTATTGCGGAGAAATTAGATGTCGTCCGAATTAATTAAATTCTCCCCGCTATCCTCAATGATGGGGATGGGTGGTATTTGTATGTGCACCATGCGAAATGTTCACCGAACGAGCCTCGATTTAATATTGTCTTTGTTGGTTGATTGATATCACGTCCAGTTCTTCTCGGTTGATCGCTAATCTTCTCTTATTAAACAAAATTCTAGAGATAACCGAATTGTCATTTTGTATTTTCATAATAGTACATGTAATTATTCATGGTAGTATATATTACAATAATATTTTGTAGTATTACTAAATACATATCATTAAATCAACGAGAGCGAAAGAAATAGAAATTCATAATTTTAGTAGTTTTAAAACACGTTCTGTATGAAATTATTTTTTGCTACGCTGTACAAAATGTTTCGTATACGTGTAGAAATACTGTCTTTTGTGGTTTTTGATCATTTTCTCCGATATGGAATATTACCTTTTTCATAAAATAAATATTCATTGTGTCTATTCAATTTATAAAATGAATAAATATTCATTTTCCTATAATGTATTCATGCATATGAAACGTATAATACAACAAATTAAATTTCTACTATAGAAACTTCACTTTGCTTTCATACGTGATCAATTACAGCTTTCATCCTCATAGTCGATTCCATTAGAAAAGATCACGTTCCTTCTTATAAATAATCAATCGCAATCTTTATTTTTGCAGGCAAAGGAAATTCCTATTACAGAGGGTTAAATGCCTTGCCATAATCGACTTCTTAGATAGCAGAGAAAGACCTTTCTGAATGCGCAGCAATTTCTTCGCATTTCACCATTCCACGAGAATTTCGTTCTCGTTATCGGTGTCATCGATTGCAAGTATCGCGGCATCGTGTGAGATTCGTGTAACGATTTTTCCCGAGGCTTTGGTGCTCGATAACTTTTAATTTTCCTCCGGCGATGGGTTACCAGCGAACCGACCACCCCGTCACGTTTTTCCAGGCGCTGTTTTATGGAACATTTCCCCTGGGGTGATGTCTACGTGGAATCGCAGTTTCTTTTGCTTACTTCTCTCGCTCTTTGCTCGGTCTCTATACTTTCAAAGCGAATATTTCTAGCTGGCAGACGAACTATCGTCTGCCAAAGACTGCCCTTGAATCACAGTTTAACGAAATGGCCACGATATCTCCAAGATA
Organism: Bombus soroeensis; assembly: GCA_014737365.1. Classification (NCBI taxonomy): domain Eukaryota; kingdom Metazoa; phylum Arthropoda; class Insecta; order Hymenoptera; family Apidae; genus Bombus; species Bombus soroeensis. Next base: position 1,528,630 of record JACXIL010000216.1, on the reverse strand, counting down.
GAGTTTCCGGAAACTTGTCGTGAAAGAACACCGAGGTCACCCTGTTTGCCGTCAAACTTTCTCGTTCGTGGAAAACCGATATTTCAACGTTTCAAAAGCCAAATTGATCGACTACTACCTTTGTAAATTTCTCAGTCTTATCACTTGGCTGTAGAATTAAGGCAAACTTTGGAAAGTAATTTTGTGGAAAACGTCATCGCTTCTTTTTATTTTTCAATTCATAGGATTGATCAGTGAACGGTTTATTTAACGCTAGAATCGTCGACGGTTTATTTATGAAACTTACACCGAAGAAATAAAAACGAGAGTTGTATAAACGCCACATAACGTAGGAATATTGGAGTTTTAATCGCCAATGTAAATGAAAATATTAGCAGGTATGTTCAATAATAAAATAACAATAGCTTTCAGAGTAATTTAATTTTCGACGATTCGTAAAAAGAATTTTCTCGTTTCTCGATCGAAACATGGTCTTTGAAGAATACGTCCTTACCCATATATTTTGCAAAAAGTCATTGACATTCCCAAAAACGCACCATTGTAAATTTATCAAATTTTTATAAAACATTAGTCTGTCTGATCTATGACTCGAATAATTCCGCCGGGTACAAACGAGAAATACGAGCTAAAGTGACGAATTTATTTCTATCCATTTCCATCTCTACGGACGCTTTAAATTGCGTTGTTTTCGTCACGGAAAAAGGTATCGCGGAAGATAAGCTGGCTTTGTTTGTCGAACGAATCTTCAATAGGAATCGACGTTTACTCGAGTATAAAAATATCGTCCTAGAAATCTAGTTTCGCCTTTGTACCTTCTTACAATCGTTCTACTTTTGTATTTTTACCGCTCGTCAATGAAATTCAGTTGCATCTGTCTACTTCTCGATCCTAGGAACCAGTTCTTCTCTCATAATTCAATTTAATCGAGATTCTTGTGAATAATAAGCTTTACGCTGTACTTTAGCGTACGTTGTATTAATCTAGAACGCGTGTATGTATATTCTGCGATTCTATGTATAAGATAGAAACCGTGTACCGGCGGAAACAATTTTGCAAATGGAGACCGAAAGATCTCCCAACGGAAACGTCGTCGTTCGCGAATCACCAAGAACAGCCTACGACCAGAAATATCCAGTGAAGCGAAAGTTTCGCGGCAGATCGAACCCTGGAATATTCGCTAGATTCGTTTCCCTTGCAAAGAAAACCGTAGATTCTTACGTATCGAGGTTACGACGTATGAGACTTTTCTGACGAATCAGTCTTTTCAAACCTTTCGGATATCGATATGCGATTTTTTTTTTTTTTACCTTGTCTATCGTTGGAAATTCTTCGAATCGGACAGCGCAGGCGAGGGTCTTGATAAGTCACGTTTTATGAAAGAGCAATTTTAAAATTCAATACTTGCCCATCGATTCCACGTTAAAATTATCTTTCCATTTGATTTTTACACTAAATACCTGCTTTCTTCATTGTCTTAAAAATTTTAAAAATTGTAATAACGTTGATTGATTAATAACGATCGAGTTAAGCTAACGTAACGATTAAACTATTATTATTCATTTGATTCATAATTAAAATAGTTCGAAAGGCTTATCCCTTTGACTGACAATATAATGATAATATTTTATTATCGTGTTGAGAATTACGGATCTTAACTGTCGAAATAATGGTGTAGGAACACTAAATTTACACTTAGAATTTATATTAAACTAGTAATATATTTATTTGGTAAACGATTTCACAGATATTCATCGATACACATTTGCAAGCATCTCAGCACTCTCGTTGTCTCACCATCTTCAATATTAGACTCTTAATTGACTCTTAACCGACTGAACAGTTTACATTCATCTGTTTTCGAGGCGGCACGCACACACATTCATATTCGCATACATGTATCAGTACTGCGCGACTAATCTAGTCTAGCACATAAAATTACACATATTTCAATATATCGATCTACGAATACAATTATAAAAATAATAACTACGTTGCAGTCAACGTGTTGACCGCAGTATTACTCTGTTATTATCTCTATTAAAGCAGTTTCACCGCGCCGGAAAGACACTCTATAGCCGTGAAAAATTTACGAAGCGACCAACCGCACGAGTCTTTCTCCGGGCAATAAGAAACAGAGACAGAAGTGTTCTTTTTATACACCGTGCACGGTGTTTTCCCGGTGGCGTTTCGTCGACAGCGGGAACATTTCGTGCCGACCAGAGAAAATTTACAGTGGAATGGAACAGTGGGTGCACGTAGCCTCGCGAAAACATACCACGTAACGCCACTTTTCCCTGCTTGTACGTCGCTCGTTGTTTCCGTAATATGTTTGCACAGGCTATGTTCCCCTGTGTAATTTTAAAGAAACGGCCGTTTCGCGTTGCTCCAGAGGAAACGATACACGCTATGGGAGACGTTGGCGGTTCCAACGCAGCACACAGGATCGAGATCGAAATGGACGCTGAGAGAAACGCGAAAGTGCGTGCAATGGAAATCCGTGAACGTATTATTAAGATGACATAGCGACTGAACATAGAATCGTTGTGAAATACATAGTCGCTTAACCTCGCCGCGTTTTCTCTGACACTTTTTACGTAATTTTATTTTATTTTATATATATATTTTTCTTTAATTGAAAGATACCTTAAGTTGGAGCAAAATGCGATAAAATTGCTGCCGATACAGAATATCTCAGTTCCATTTTATGTCAAATATTTCTTTGGAATATTAGAAATTCTTTTTGTTTTTTCAAATGAGAGTAAAATTGAAATATAAAAAGTCGAGGATCGTAGATGTCATAGGTACGCGGACACGTGTTTGTTCTTGACAAAATGTAATTTGGTTAGAAAATTACTGGTAGGAAGACTCGGGATGATTTTATCCTTCATTGTGTCGAATATAACTGTACAATAGGAATCGGAGGTATTGAAATAAAAATATTAGTATAAATATCGAAGACACTAAAAATTTATTCTCTACATTTCATTGACTAATAAAGATAAATTGATTGAAATTGTGAAATTTGATGAATGTGGAACGAAGCAGGACAAGTACCCTTACATTATTTTCGATGCTTTCGATATAAAAGTAGGAAGCTTTTTATCATGTATAAAAAAGCACATTCTACTGATTACACAGGGTCGAATATTTCAGACTGAAAATTCTTTTCAATAGAGCCAAGCGAAGTAGCTTCGAGTCGTTTCCCCTTCGAATCGAGACGGAGCTCTTTCCCGTTCGCTTTAGAGAAACATACTTTCCTTAGAAGCGATGGAACGAAACCGAGTGTGAGAATCGCTCGAATCGAGAAAGCAAACTGTGCCAAGAGCATCTTCTTGATTCGAGTGCACGAGTTTAACAGCGAATACTTATATTATCTTCTTGTAGAATACAGAATAGAACGAACAATGATACTTGGAATTTGTATTCGAGATTTGCATTTAGTTAGGTCGGATAAGAGAATAGACAGAGGTAAAATCAAACTAGATTACCTTTTGCAAATGACCTTCTTCGAGGGTTTCTTTCTACGTAATTCTGTCGACCGATTTCCTAGAGAGAAAGGACAGAATTATTAGCATTTTATTTATTTTTCTATCGAGGGAATAAATATCAAAATTCTAAAGTTTCGAGATTTCAAAAACTGACAGTTCCAAAATTTCCAAGACAGAAAATCTCACGGGTATCAAGTCTCAGAATTTCAAAGAACCAAATATTGAAATCCTCGAAGATTCAAAATTCCACAGCTTCGAAAGTTTGCGAACGACGATATCTCAAACATTTCGCTTTTTAACGATTCTTCAAAAACTTGGACAAAAACGAAATTTTCTCCCCCAAAATACAGCATCTTTGAGCGATAAACTTGGACACTTGTCAGTTAGTTGTCAGTGATAATCCGCGACATTTATCGCGCGTTATAGCACAACGATTGTTTATCAAGGAAAAAATAATTGAGATTTAAATTAGAGGAGGATATGCAGGTAACTTTTTCTACGGTAGCTAGCGTGTCCGTAACTGAGGCGTTCGTGGGTCATCCGCGGTTGAAACATAGCTGTTCCAGACACGGGTTAAGGTTGAACGAATAATTCGCCACCTTCCGTTTCGCTTCACCGGAGATACAGCCATCTGGCACGCGATCCTACGATTCATTCTTCCGAGCGACGTCCGCTCGTCAATGATGGCCATCCTAAGCTGAAATCGCGAATCATTACATGCACGTGAATTATCGTTCCTTAATAACGAGTTTATGCCGCTTCGAAGCTTTTACACTCGCGATTTCAATCGGTTGAAGATGATTCAAGATGAAATGCTGATGGATTTATACAAAATTAAAGGTTTCTTCAGGTTTTCCTGCATCCATTATATTCTTTCTAGGTTATCTTAATCTTTGTAGGCTTTGAAAAAGTCTAAAATAGTTCTTGAATGCTTATCAACCTCCCTACTATGTTATACAGTCAATTTGTTCAGTCAAATATTTGAAACCTTTTCAGTAGAATGTTTAACACTTAAATTGACTGGTTTTACAATTTTATATTAAAATTCCTACTTCGTGTTATATTTTTTTCTTCAATGATGTAATGGCTTTCGCAACGATAACTAAAAGAATAATATAATGAATTTTATTTCGTTTCTTACGTATTCGAACTCAAAATAATTTTGTATCAATGCTACTTATACCAATACCAGTGAAAATGACTGGTTCTACGATTTTATAAATGTGTCAACCCTCGTTTAGGGGTGCCAGATGGTTTAATAATACCAAAAATGTACTACATAACATTGAATCGCTTTTGTAAGAAAGTAATAAATCAATAAATATACAAATATTCTATTATTACGTATTTTTTTAAAGACCACTCATTTTCACTGGTTTTGGTAGAAATAGCTTCGTGTTAACTATCGGCAGTTCTAGTGTTAACAATGAAATTTCACTTAAATCGTCGGTAAGTCGAACGATTCACAGAGAATCAATGAAATTCATCGATTAAATATAATCGCACGATATATATATATATAAAATGCCAGCTTCCAATTTCAAAAATTAAAATTCAATTTCTAAAATTCAATCGAAACCAGAATTAAGTGAAATATCCTTGCAATATTGAACAAATAAAAAATTGACGAAAATTCTCTTCGTCTCTCTATGGGTTTCGAAATGAATCATTATCTACGCGAAATGTAGTAAATTAAACACTCGATTCATTGAAAATCGAAAACAATTCGCCGGCAATTTTTGCCCATTCGCGTCACTCGAATCTATATCGAGATTTTTGATGGATTTTTACGAACCATGGAGAAATGAGCAGGCAAATGTTCCCCGGTAACGTAAGCAACGTCGAATGAGCGCTCGTTTTTATTTGAAATTCCATTATCGGTTCGGTGAAGGGCCGATGCAATCCGAATTACAAATGCCGATCGAAATTGCCCGGTGAAATACGATGTTTCGCGTAATTTATCCCGAACCCTCTGTTCCCGCGTAACGATAAATCCTCGTTCGTTCGCGTATTCACGAAAAAGCCAGTCGTCACATGCGTAATATACGTAAACATCCTAGTTTTATCCTAGAACGCTATCCTTTCGCCTTTTGTGAAACGTCTGACAGCAAATTCAACGCGAAGATTATGTATACATCTATTACAATGAAGAAATATTATAATATTGGCTAGAAACATAGTACTAAAACGTTATGATGGAAACATAGTCTCTTTATTTTTGTCATATAGATGAGGAAAACTATCATCTCTGATATATAAATGGAAAAATAATTTCAACGATACGATAGAAACGTTATTAGACATAGAAAGATTGAAACATCGTAATAACAGAGTAGGAACGTATTGAGAATTAAATTTGTCATGTTAATTTAAAAATTTCATGGTACAGAGAAGTCGATAACGTATGAAAAATAATTGTTTTTTAATTTAAATTGTACACCCGTTCGGTTTTAATTGTATCTTATATATATTATAATTTTTAACGTAGAAGATTCTGTATAAGAGCGTAGCGTAAAGAAATGTTGAGACTTTTAAAAATTTCATGGTACAGAGAAGTCGATAATATATGAAAAATAATTGTTTTTTAATTTAAATTGTACACCCGTTTGGTTTTAATTGTATCTTTTATATATTAAATTTTTAACGTAGAAGATTCTATATAAGAGCGTAGCGTAAAGAAATATTGAGACTTTTAAAAATTTCATGGTACAGAGAAGTCGATAACATATGAAAAATAATTGTTTTTTAATTTAAATTGTACACCCGTTCGGTTTTAATTGTATCTTATATATATTAAATTTTTAACGTAGAAGATTCTATATAAGAGCGTAGCGTAAAGAAATATTGAGACTTTTAAAAATTTCATGGTACAGAGAAGTCGATAACGTATGAAAAATAATTGTTTTTTAATTTAAATTGTACACCTGTTTGGTTTTAATTGTATCTTTTATATATTAAATTTTTAACGTAGAAGATTCTATATAAGAGCGTAGCGTAAAGAAATATTGAGACTTTTAAAAATTTCATGGTACAGAGAAGTCGATAACGTATGAAAAATAATTGTTTTTTAATTTAGATTGTACACCCGTTTGGTTTTAATTGTATCTTTTATATATTAAATTTTTAACGTAGAAGATCCTGTATAAGAGCGTAGCGTAAAGAAATATTGGAGACGAGTGGTCTGTGTCCATCTCGTCTTTAAAAATTTTCCCAGACCATCAAAACCAAGACAGATACTTACACTTTTCTCTCTTTCAAACGTTTCCAAATCAACGAATCGGCAAAATGGTACCACGCTAACGTGAACCGTGTGTATGTGCTTTGTGTTTCAGTATGCGTACAGTGGCCAGAGGGTAGGTGCTTCCACGACGTGCCGGAATCGGCACTGCTGAATCTCTACTTCGAGATCCGTGAGAATTGCCACGGGTTTTCCTGAAGGCGATGCCAAGAAAAAGGCAGCGACAGTGATCACGGCCGAATGAAACAGAGACGTTCAACGAAACTCATCGTCGCCGAGCTACGACCGTGCTCGAAGTATCGCGACAGACAGTGAAAACCTAAAAAAAGTTTCACAATTTTCGTTTGTTTCTTCCCCAACAGCCGCCAACACACCACGACCAAGCCAACATAAAAAAAAACAAATCAAAAGTAGAACAAAAGAAAGACAGAAAAAGACAGCCACGAAAGTATCTAGGGAGAGACTGGTTCGCTCTCAAGGGAGAGAACAGTCTGATTATCTCCACGATTCACGATAGCTCTTTTATACTGCTACTATATTTTTTCTTATTTTTTTTTTTTTTTTCGATCGCATTTTTTCTCCCATAAACTTCGCTGAATAAAAATCAGCGAGCGTTGTCTCTTGAAACATACGATTTTACGTGTCACAGAGACGAGTTAGAGGAGGGAAAAAACGAATCATTTAAAGTATCATGAACGAACTTTACAAGTTTTAAGATTAGACGAGACATTTTAAGGTGAAGATAATGTAGACTCGACTCGCTCAAGACACGAAATACCGCGTGAAAACGATACTTTCTTTCGTTTTCTCGCGTCACCACAGGTCTAGCACTGACCCTTAGATGGTCCTCGCGAAAAACGGCTCCGTTTTTACCATCCCCCTACGCTCTGTCCGACCCTCTTTTTTAGGGTTCTCGATGATTCCAGCAGAACCAAGGTGGGTGTACAGACTTTATTTAACTACAACTAATTGCTCGTCGTTCAACCAGCTCGCGAACTACTGTCTTATATACTCTTACCTATCGAAGTATATATTTTATCTCACGTAAATTTTTTATTTTTTTTTTTTTTTATCTGGTTATTTTAATCTTTTCTGTCTTCTCACTCGTCTTCCCCCACCCTTGTGTACGAGGGAGAGCTCGTGCTCAACAAACCAGGACCCTGATCCTACGTCTTTTTCTCTTACACACACATACACACACGTAAAACAAATATGGAAGTGTTTGTTGGAACGTGAAAGGAGCAGTCCGTGGTCTTTCCCCGAGCCAGCGGTAGAAAAGTTACGGGAAATCTTTAAGAAGAAGAAAAATTACGCTTGATACGAACACCTCTCTGACATTCATTAACTCTAGTTTCCAATGTTCTCAAGATTTCTCTTGTATCCTTAGCTTCTCGCTCAATTTTTTATACATCGAATCTCTTTTATATCCTTCGAACTACTTTTCTTATATCGTCTTTCGAATGTTTCTTTTTAAAGAAGTCCTAATATTTTACTCTTTTCACGTTCACTGCCAGGTGTAATTTTTTTTCATTATCGTCTCGAACGTAAATTTCGCATATTCTTTCGATAGATAAGTGAGAGAAAATTTGAAAACGACCACGTGGGTAGCATCTATCGGTCAGTGGTAGATCGACCCGAGACAGAGCGAGCCTCTGCCTTTCCTGGATCGACGGATCGATGATTCCTAATCGCGAAAACCGATTTCATATCTCGAAGGAAACTTGAGCGAACGTAAATACCGTAAAATACCACTAGGTTCTATGGAGCCTACGTAAGTAAGCGAAAAAGGATCGATGTTCCTCTCGAATCGGAAAGAACGATCGATCCTTGAGCTCTGGAGATTCAAGCGACGTCCTTGACGATTTGCTTTTTTGCTCTCGCTGACGTTTCCACGCGACCATTTCTCGCGAGTTTTCGATTAGATCGTAAGGTTAGCGTTAGTCACGGAACTACAGGGTATACGAAAGTATGTATTTTTACGACATTCCAACGATCGGAGAAGCGTTTACTTGTTTCAGCGTTAGCGTAACGTTTGTACTTTAGCTGTTTCATCCGGTTTCTTTGGACATAAATCGATACAGGGTATTATTTCTAGTGATCGTAAGAGAGTTACCTTTTATAGCGTTTTCAACGTGTCTGTTTAAGGGCAAACTATTACTTTAGTAACGATACATTCCGTATATTGATTATAATGATCGTCAACGTGCTGTTTAAAGTTTCATGAATCACTTCTTAGCTTTGTATTGTTTAGGGAAAAAGAATTCGTCGACGATCTGGATGGCCTTAATGAGTTCCTAATCGTTAATAATTAAGCTTTTTATATTCTTCTACTTTATAACGAAGCCAACAATGATACGATAATGACGAGAGGAAAAGAAGATTTCAACGCTAGAGCTATCGGTCTTGTCACAGCGAAGCATTTCAAATTTATCCTTTTACATCCATCGAGAATATGCAGGTGCCTTTGACAAAATTAATTTTGTATTTTACTCAGACAGAAATATAATTACCACGCTACTTCCTTTCTGTTATATCATTTTAACGAAGCATACTCGTGATGTTTAGAAATACCAAGGGACATTATACGAAAATTGTATGGCACAAAGAGGATCCATAGCATCGTAACGCGTCAGGAATAATCTTTTTCTACGCGAACCATTCTCAGATTTTTTCAGAGTCACATTTTTCTAAATTCAACTGTATACTTTTTACGCGCCAAACGTTAAATATTCTCTAACTACTAAACTGTAGTAACGAAATAGAAATGAAGAATTCTCTCTTAAAGACAAACTGGCTATGGTTAGAGACTAACAATATACACGAAGAACGCGTAAAATACTTGAAGTACACAAGTTACACGGAACATCTGTATAAAATATTTAGGCACACGTGGAAGACCGATAGCGTTAGCATGGAATTCTCACAAAGGATACAGCTATAAGCCAAAGGTTTCGCGATAGAATCCCATCGATAGAACGAAGCAACACAGCCAGACAGTTGCAAAGTAAACTCCATTCCAGTGATCCAGAACAGTCAGATCGACCAATTCTCTTTCAGGATTCAAAGCACGTTGGCTTTCTCGCGTTCGTGACTTCAGGTGTTTCGCACCTAAGAGGGAAAACGGTATTACTCTCGAGACGAATTTCCAAACGGTGCTCGACGAATCGAAATACGCTCATGACACATTCCCATTGTAACAAATTGGAAAGGTAAAGTGGTGCATCAACGCGCGTCCCTTTGAAACGTTTCACTGTCGTCGACTTCCATTCGAAAAATATAAAAGCATGCGCCACTTTAACGTTTCCGAGATGTCGATTCGATAGAAAAATGGTACTAGTAACCGTAGTAGTGGATGGAATCGAAGCGTAAAAAACGATCGGAAAAAAAAGGGAAGAAGACATCGATGGGGTTGGAGACTATGGAGAAGTCACAATAGAGGGCACGCAACGAAGAGAGAAAAGAGAAGAGGGAAGCGACACGATAAGAAAACGGTACAATGTTATACTGGAGGAGACAGGGAATCGAATTAAACGCCGTGACGCCTCGATCGATTCGCTTCTAAGTAGTACGAGTTGACAGGACTTGCTAGTTTCGCGGAAACTTGATTTCGATGTTTCTTGCTTCGATGTGTACGAGTGTCTCGACGAGTGTTTCCAACATTGCACAGGATAAAATAATTACGATGGGATATCGGAACCTTGATAATGAATGAAAAAAGAGACTGGAAATTACACTTGTAGAACTCGATCTCTTCGCTTGTAATATCGAGCAACGTTCGTAGCGTGGATTATAATTTCGATTTAATTGTATTTATGGTGGGATGTGGTTCGAAATTTAACTTTGCCATTAAAACGTTATAGCGTTATTTGAATTTTAACTTTCATACGTTGTAACGATGCACGTAATACAAAATACTAATGTTGCGTGTTGTAAATGTTAGTTTCAACTTTAGTTTCATTAATAAACGTAGCTTAGTGACGATATCTTTTTAATATTTTGAGTCCGACGTAATGTTTTATAGATTGCCATTAATGTTATACGCGTATAAGAAGAAACTATCAAAAGCAAGAGTGAGAATTGATGGAAGTAGCGAAAAACATTAGAACAATTGGTTCTTTGTCACAAATTAATCAGCTCTTTCCATTTCTCTGCTCTTTTTATTATCAAGGTTCCAATGGACAGATCACTCGCGCGGTTAAGAAAAGAACGCAGTTACTGTTCGTCGGAAAGCGAGTGATTCAATGTGTTTTCTGGCCAGGCAATAAAGAAGGAGTTTTCTACTTTATCAAAAGTAACACCGAGAATTCTCATTGTCCATCTTGAACTTCGATTACGTGGCATGCATCGTTCGTATCCCTTGCAAAACTTTTTATCTTTATTTTTCATCCCCTTAGTTTGATTATATAGCCTTTTCTCTCTTTCGTTTTGCTCGAACCTCGCCATTCGAGCGTCATATTCTTTTCTTTTGTCTCCTTTGATTCATCTTTATTTATCTTCTTTTATATCTCTTCCCGAGTACTTTTGTGTGTTCTACGCTCTTCCTGTTTTCCTCGTGAAACTTTCTGACAATCCTTTAATCCTTCGGGTTTCTATTTATTTTTCTTATCTCGTTTAAACGTGTTTGTTAAAACAGGGGAGAAAGATCGAATGATTTTTTTAAAACATCCACTTTATCCATCTATGTTCAACGATCCTGGAAATTCTGTTTCCATCGGGAAGTATATATCGATATTAATCGATGATGTTCCAAGAGTTACAAAGTTTATGCGTATTCAAGATTCTCTTCGTTGTAGAAGCGAAGCGTTAGGTCACAAAAGCGCAAAGCAGAGTTCGAAGGAATGCATGCAGTAGGCTTTTTTGGTCTTGATTAGTGGCGTTTAGCTTTCAGTGAGTAACACTGCGACAAGAATCCCGAACTCGATCGTAACCCGGTAGATATTGGGATATTTATCGAGCGATGGATCTTATACCAAAGTGTAGAAAGGGAAAACTTTAAATTGCTATTCTAAATTTGAAAAGAGAGGCTTGATTAAATTTTTAATATAAATTTGAAGAAGCAAAATCCAAAGTTTGGAAAGACAAAATCCTAAATTTCCATTCTACATTTCTACGGAGAAGGTTTTAAATTTCTATTCCAAATTTAACAAAAAGGAAATTCTAGACTTGCGAAGGGGGTACCCTAAATTTGGAAAAAAGCAAAAATTGGAATTTTTAGAAGCTTCCTAATTCTTTAAAGACTGTAAAGGACAAATATGGGGACTTGAAAATTTCCTATTTTAGTAGAAAGTTGGAACTGTCGTAAAGATTGATATATTTAAAAATCAAAAAATGACAATAGCGAAAAAATTACCTGTGCGCAACGAGTTTGAATGGTTCTATCGCTCGGTAAAGTTCCTTTAAAGCTTGTTCGACACGCTCGACAACCGTATCCAGAAGCCCCGTCACCGTTTGCATGCCACGTGTACCACCTTTCTTCACACACGTAAAGCATTTTTTAAGGTCGTTGCAAAACCGTGTCTCTCTGCCGTGTTTTCACGTTCTCTCTGTGTCGTTCCCTGCTCTCTGTCGGCTCTTACGATTCACTTGCTACCGCGCGCCACGATCGTTGTTGCTGTACATCGTTGATGTACACGTGTCATCCAGGAAGAAAGAGACGGACAAGGAACCAGACATCCGAAGAAACAAGCGAAACGGCGATGTCTCGTCTACGAGTTGGTAGCTTTGTGCATTGGAGAAGTCGCGGTTTTCCATGATGCTCGATACGTAGTTGTTGAATATTCGAAGCTTCCGAGATATCGAGATACCACGGCGGAAGAACATTCCGGGAAATGTACCACGTATTAAAAAAGAATGTTTCACCTCAATTTGAAATTCTCGTGCGCGATATGTTCGAACGAAATTGTGAAATTCTCAACTTAGGAATTTTGCAAATTTTCCTAAATTAACGAATACCGAAAATCTACCGATTCTGAAAATTCCTATTGGCATTAAAAAATGAAACACGGTATTTCGACACCTCGAGGTTGCTAGACTAAACCCTATTATAAATTTATCATAAACGCACAAAGCTACCCTCGAAGAGGAAATCGTTCGTTCGAACATCCAAGCTGAAAAGGCAAAAGGTCAAGAGCACTGGAAAACAGCTCGTAGGCTCGGAAGATGACTTCTGCAGGATGTTAAGAAAAATGGAGGATAACTATGGAAACTTGTCAAGCAGAGTGGACGAACAATAAGTTTCTACTAACAATAAGAAGCAATCGAGAAAATCAAAAGAGGAGAATCGAGGCAGAATCATATAGAAAGAAGATTCCACATTGACGATGCGATATAAAGGACAAATATATGTATATATAATACACACATATGACAATCGTGAACATGGATCAATATGTGGTAGTAAAGAAGAAGAACAAGAAGAAGAAGAAGAAGAAGAAGAAGAAAGGATGACGAACCTTTGTGAGGATCAGACGGTCGCCACCTTATGTGTTCCTCCCATGGCCGGAAACGGATAGTCGAAGAGCAGCGGACGCCAAAACGCGAAGAGAAGGAAGGAGAAAGGTCGGGATTATTTCTTAGTGTCGAATGCCAAACAAATTTTTTAAACAGAAACAATATATATATATACGAGTCTCGCCTGTGCTAGCTTTTAGTCTCTAGGGTTTCCTCTGTCCGGTGGTAAAAGCATGAGGTATTCTCGTACGTAATAATTCGTATGATTTGATTAATTTTTAGCGTAACGATTACTACATTAACCCATCGCTCTGTGCCTACCTTAAACAGTCCTCGTACTCTTTGTACCAATTTCTCTGTCAAACCGATTTATTCCTTTTCTCTCCTTCCCCATTTTTACATCCAGAAAAATCTTGGCTGTTTAATTCCTATTTTTTGTATTCGATTAATCGATTAATCCGGCCGAATCGCGGCTCACACCGCTCGCAAACACCACCAGTCTCTAAAAGCACTCTCTCTCGTTTTTGTTTCACCACGTATCATACATTTCTTCCTTTTTTTCTTTTTTTTTTTTTTTTTCTTTTCAATGTATAACCGGCTGCAAGCAAATATCTCGAGTTCATATCCCGTAACACTTACGTTTGGCGCATCAGTGCTGGCCTTTTGCGCGAAAACGTTGGATGATCATGGACACTCATGGTTTTTTTTTGTTGTCGTAGTAGATTGTGCCAAGTAGTTTTTGCGGGGATTTCTCGATAGTGGACTGACTCGCAGAGAATGGAGAGTTCTTTTTTTTTTTAGTAATTAGAATACTTTTGGGGGTGATTGATGCACAGCATACATTTTTTGGATTCTTTCTTTTTCTGTGTTGATTAACGTATAGTTTCGAGGTGGTAGTGTATATAGATAGTTAGAACGATGTTAGTCGCTTCTTATATTTAACGTAGCATGATAAATTAACCAGCGTCTGTGGGATATTTTAGAAATAGAAAATGTTGAGAGACCAAGAAAGAAATTCCAAAATTCGTAAATTAATCCTGTAAATTCTACACCTTCGATTCTTTAACATTTTAACGATAAAATATAGAGTGTCCAAAATCCATCCATCGAATACGATGGAAACCATCAATTTGTAAGAAAAAGATCGTACGATAAAGTGTAGTTAAATGTTTCTCAAGCCAGCACTGTTCCGTCATTACGTTCGTTGAGAATCGAGATCGAGCTACTGGTCGAATCGTTTAACCGATTGCTACGTATTAATATCGACCACTATGGTTAAACAATAGTCGTATTAACGATCACCACTTTGACGGTGCTCGTCACTGGCTCCTATACACTTATTATTAATCGACCCTCCATTGTCCTATCTTTCCTCTTACACTGTCTCATCCCACCTGTTCCATATCCATCCACGAAACCATAAAATTAACCCATCTTTCGTACTTCATACGTATATGTATATGTATATATAGCTATACATATATATATACATACATTACATATATATATAGATTTTTCAAATTGTTACTATTACATATATATAATAATCACGGTAATGCGCCACATATTCACTGGTTGATGACTGTCTCGTTGACAAAGGCCCGTACCTTGCCTGTGGTTGTGCTTGGTTGTGGTTGGAAAGCGGTTTTGGGAGAGAATTTTTTACTTGCTTCTTTTTTTAATAATTATTACCTTTTTTAATTTGCACGTCTCATGTCGTGGCCTTGGCTTGCCTTCATATGAGATTCACCTGTGAATACATTATATATATATTATTATATATATACCGTACATATATCTATATTGAATATACGTAACGATAACGCGTATGTATTCGTTTGCACGTCATTTTATGAAACTACGTCTCAATTTATTAGAAGATAAAACTGTAATATATATACAGGAAAAAAAAACAAGAACAGGATCTTTATCTTCTTTCTCTTGTCTTACGAATCGTTTTTTAAAAAAAGAAAATTATAACACTGTGTATACGGATACATGCGACTATACCTTATTATTATATTATAATTTCACGTGTTATGGTACGTCCGTCCTGGCAGTCGTACAGATTACTATACATATATATATATATATATTTTGCACCTACGTACACGTACGAGAGCTGAGTAGTGTGGATTGCGGAAACGATCTTAACGTTTCCTAGTGTATCTTACACGTACGTTTTTTTTTCTTTCTTTCTTTCTCTATATTTATTTTTATTTTTTTTTTTTCATTTAATTCTTCACTCTCTGTTTCATTTTACATATTATTTGTTCCCTTAGTTTTCTGGTCTTGTTTGTTCTCTTCGTTATTTCTTCTCGCCTTTCTCTCTTTCTATTCGCAGCTTGTTATCCGCGTTTTTAATAGTTATTCGCGTTCAGATGATCTTTATTCTTTTTCTTTTCTTTCTTTTTTTTTGGTGAACGAAGGAAAGAAAAAATGTGAAACGAAAGGGTGAAAGAGGGAGAGACGGTAATGCAAGTTGTACTGGCTAATTGCTCGCGTTTTTGAAAGGCATCCGCGAAAAAGAACGTAACGAAGGGGGGAAGGGACAAAAAAGCATGCCGTCTACCAGAGAACGCTTTCTTTTATTCGTTCTTGTTACTACTTTCGTTCGTTTTATTTTTTTTTTTTTTTTCATCTCTTTTCTCTTATCAGAGAACGTAACGTTATCTTCTTTTCAATTAGCGTCTCTCGCTGTGTTCTCATCCGTCCCTCTTATAACAGTAATATCCTCTCGGATTCTGACGCCGGTTTTTATTTCTTTTCTTTTTCTTCTTTTTTTCTTCCGAGATGAGCTGCCATGGCGGCACGGTTTGATAATATCCTTCGTTTATACTTGTTCTTTTTTTCATACTTCCCTTTTACTTTACTTAAATTTCTTTCCTGCGTTTCAAGTTATTCTCGTCTATTTAATATTCTACTGATCGTTTATGATATATGTACTTGTCGCTGTTTTCGTTATTTTCTTTTTTTATTATGTCCATTCTTTTCTTCATTCTCTTATTTTATTTTTATTTCTTTGGAACTGTTGTTATTGATTAATGTTATTGGATCGTGGCACGGTGTGTTAGTTGGCGAGAGACATGACAGTAATTTTTTGGCCGGGCGAAGGTTGCTGCATGCTCGACAAGTGCCGCCTTTGATTTAGTGGTAACTAATTAATTCTCGTATCGCATCGTTCAGACAAGACCGCCTCGGTCACGCCGCTCGCTGTTTCTTTTCTAACACGATTATTTCTATAATCGATTCCTTGACAAGCAGTCGACTGAATTTGTCAAAGTACTATTTCTAAGTGAGCTTAGTTTCTTCAATGGCAAATTTTTCCAATATCTTTCATACGAAAATCTCGACTTTTGAAAATATCTTACACAGAGGTAGCACGTAATATACAGAAATATATGAAATATCCAAAGTACTCGTTGTAATATCTCACGAGCGAAGAAAATCTCTGTTTAGATTTCGTTTCCTTAGTTGTATCTGAATATTCGCCATCCAGTAATCGATTGTAGCAAAATCGTAAACATAGAATCGAAAAGTCACTGAATCACTGGCAAAATCGAAACAAAATAAGATTGGTTTTCTATTCAAAACGGAGTAACATCCAGAGTGTAGCTATCGCCATAAAAGTCAACCAAAATTTACGCACGCGAATCCATAGAAATTTTGTCCAATCGAAATCCGTAGAAAATTAAAAATACGAAAATCCTTCGACACGCGAGACAAATATCTCTCGAGTTCCGGTTGAGTTTTAAACCAAAAATACCTTCAGTGTAGTAAAAAACGCGAGCTTCGTTGCCGTTCGCGGTGTCTTTCTTTCCTGTTTTTTTTTTTTTTTTTTTTTACTAGCAGACACGAGTACATCTATACGTATACATATATTTATAACGTTCACCTTACTTACTGATTGTTTCGCCTGGCATTCACTAATTAGTCTCAGTGCGTAGCCTTAATTAGTTACCGCTGAGCGTGCAAGCACCGCCAGCAATTAGTAGTCACCCCTCGAAGGGGTGCGCTTTTTTGAAAGCTCGACAGATAATCCTCTGCTCCTTGGAACAAGCAGAAAAGGGAAAAGAGAAACGACGTTCGTATATCCTTCTTTCTCATTACATTTTTGTTTCATTCCTTTCTTTATATTCGTCTCTTCTTATTTTATTCTCTGTTGCTCTTTTTTTTTTTTTTCTTTCACGAGTAAGAGTATTACGCTTTTAACGCGTAGACGATTCTTCGGAAGAGAAAACGTCGATCCCTTCTGTTCTTCCTTTTTGTTTCTTTCTCACGGTTTCGTTAGGTTGAATGAAAGATAACCGGAGAATCGCGTGGTCCGTGTAAACGGCGAAGAAACGGGATTATTAACTGCAATGATGCCACGCAGGAATAGTGTTTTTCTTTCCGGATCGATCGGAGCGCGTTGCATTTAGTCTACGAACCGTGGGATCTTCGCGAGCTAACGAGATAAGCGGTGGATGTTGAAGGTAAAATAATCGTAGCGAAGTAGTAAAGTTATTCTTTGATTAATGGTAAAAGAACGTGGAGAAATAGACGGTGGGAAACCGTCGACTTTGAAAACGTGCGAAATGATGAGGTTCAAATACTTCGGAAGTAAAGTTCACGATGGAGTAGACAGTTTTATGGTATAACTCGTCGTTATCTATTTTCTGTGTTGTTCATTGATTTTCTTTAGCACATTGACCGATTAATTTTATCTAGATGGAAAGAAAAATTCGACGAGGATAGAGTTTCAAAGTTTCTGAAATAATCAGCTCCAAAAACTAATTGGCTCTCTGTCTCACTCTGGTGTTTGCATTAGCATTTTATTAATTCTATCTAGAGCGTAGGACAGAGTTTCAAAATTTATGCAACTCCAAAGCAAAGTTTATTCGCGATGAAAAAATTTTGTTTCATCTTTGTAGTATTTGTTTAACGTTAAAACTACTAAGATCCATCGAAACTATCATTTTTGCAAATTACTGAAAACATACAGACGCTTTTAACAAAATAAATACCGAATTTCTAACGAAATAACTATCACGATTGTAATACGTCTATCTGTTTTCGCAATAGAATTTTCATTATAATTCTCTTTACATAGTACATTTGGGAATATTTTTAATAGTTGGTATCTACCGTTAACCTTATCGTATTATAAATTAAATCTACAGAGCGGACAAAGAAAAGAAAGAGCATAAAGACGATAAGATAATAAGTATTACGAGTCGTGCAATAATCAGGCAACCGATATAACCAAGAACCGAGGAAAGAACAGAAAAACAATATCCTCTTCTTTGTTTTGTATAATCGTACACGTGTAAGGAAACACATTATACATATTCGCAAGAACAAAGCACGGTACGCGGAGTATCGCGATCGATCGAATTAAACGCGAGAACGATATCGTTTTGTGTAGTATTCGAGCCATTGGGAACTGCTTTTATACATTTTCTCGATAGATAAACGTTCAGTAGGTAGTTCGTTTCATCCGTTATTTTTTTCCCCATTTGAGAAACATACGGAACATCGGTAGAGAAGCTCACTTTTTTTTTCATACTAATCTCTGCATCTACTATTTATTTTTTTGCGTAATTACTCACATTGCTCGGAGTGCAGTACCTACTATGTCTATTGTACCATTCGTTTGTGTCTTTGTTTCTTTTTTTTTTTCTTTTCTTCTTTTCTTTCCGTTCTGTTGAATGGCTTTCGTACGAAGATCATTATATGATATTATTATCGTTATTAATGATTATGATTGTTATTTCTGGAACGAATCGTTTCTTAGTGCATGAATTATGGATCGATGAAAGAACTGTAACGAGGCCCGGACCAGTTTTTTTTCGAAATTGCGAGTTTTTCGAATATTTATCTGTGTAGCGACATCGTTGTATACTAATTGTTATATCCAGCAGAGAATGCATTTTGTTACCGCTTCAGGAACACGTGTTGGTTGCTCGAAGAGCAACGAACTTCCGGTTTTTCGCACCTTGGAATTTAAATTGAGTTTATCCTCCTTGTCCACTGACCTCGAACGATCCAGCGTTCAAAGATGCGAAAGATTCCCAGCCTGACAACAAGATAGCCTCTGCCATTGTTTCCAAGCGTTTATCAGGCAAAGTTAATCGTTTGAAGACTCGCTGGAAAGTCGAGTCTCGATTCGATGAAATTTTCTAAGACCCAACTAATTTGTTACCGCGTTAAACTGCGATCTCTCCTTTCCGCGAACTTCACTTTCTTTGACACAAATTTCATTCGTTCGCCGAAGCTAAACGAGCACTTTACACCTAAACTTTTGTTCATTACCGACTTCCCTTTGACGAACTTTGATTTTCGATTTCCGACAATGCGCTTGATTTTAGCCGCGCGTAGCTTCTAAATATTTGACAGTGATATTTAGCTTTCGCAACTGCTACGGAGAAATATGTTAACTCTTTCTGAATTCTGACCTATTACAATGAAAAGTTGAAATCTGTATTTATGTATTAGGCGTATAAATTAGTTTAACACTGGAACTACCGATAGTCAGCACGAAACTATTTCTACCAAAATTAGTGAAAATGACTGGTCTTTAAAAAATACGTAGTAATAGAATATTTTTGTATTTATTGATTTATTATTTTCTTACAGAAGCAATTCAATGTTATGTGGTACATTTTTGGTATTATTAAACCATCTGGCACCCCTAAACGAGGGTTGACTCATTTATAAAATCGTAGAACCAGACATTTTGACTAGTATGGCATTTCTAGTGTTAACGTCTTTAGATTTATCAATTTTTAAGAAGTTGTTTCTTTAGATTTAGAATGATTCTACAGATCTACGGTGAGTTTTAAAAAATGAACATTGACACGTGGCTGTTTGAATAGCGAAACGATACGTTTCAAACTAGAGGTGGTTCACGGATCAAGAAATAATTAGGTTTAAGAGACTGAGAATCCAAACGACGAATTAATTCGTTTATTCGTTTTTCTCGGTTCAAAACAGATTAAAATATGCTTGAAAGTTTTAAAAAATGAACAATGACACGTGGCTGTTTGAATAGCGAAACGACACGTTTCAAACTAGAGGTGGTTCACGGATCAAGAAATAATTAGGTTTAAGAGATTGAGAATCCAAACGACGAATTAATTCGTTTATTCGTTTTTCTCGGTTGAAAACAGATTAAAATATGCTTGAAAGCAATGGCGACTAAAGTAAAGGAACTTGGAATCTTTCGCGATAACCCAGCCAGCATCTTTCCCTTTGAAACCATCCCTATTCGACACTGAATACTGACCAAATGAAGATTGGTCCAGTGATTTCTCCTGGTCGAGAGATGGACAAACCCGCTCTCCTATTCAAGAAAGATGAAAATTGCCAGGTCATCCGACGATTACCGTTAGTCGAGTCCTGAGAACGTTGACGTTACCACGCATAATTGGCAAAGAGGAGTAGCGAGTAATTTACACACACCTAATCACTGTTGCTTTACTCGTGGCTCATGCGACTGTGGTTCTCTAGTGCATTTGACTTTTCGCCCCCGGGGCTGTGTTCCGCGTCTGCCTCGATGTGTGTACTCTATTTTCGCTCTACTTCTCTTGTCACCCTCTCCATCCCCTATTCACCATTCCTTTCTCTGCTGTCACACCTTTTGCGAATCATTGTCGCTAGTCGTAACTATTCCTTTCTATCGAGTCGTAATTACAAGATTAGTTTTCTCAATTTTTTTTCTTTTTTTTTTTTAATTTTGCTGTCGATGAGATTTTTAGGATATTAGGTCGCTCTTAGAAGCAACGAATTGAGAAATTTTTAGCCAGTTTTAAATTAATCACGTTTGTTGAAGCTAGCAGTTCTCGGAATTTTTCGTATATTTTTTCTTTTCTTTTTTTTTTAGAATCGCTCTGGAATTTTTATCGCGAAGAATTCGATGAAATGTTTATGGAGGGTGCAGTTTATTGAGACAAGCGATTCTTGGAAAATTCTTTGGAATTTTACTTGCAAGAGGTGTAATCAATCTATTCATCTATATACATAGGATAAATTTGTTAGAAGCGAAGAGTCTTGAAAAATCTCTTTGGAATTTTAATCGCCATTTACGTAAATATCTTTGATCCAAGAGAAATATCATATCGGTCGATTTTTATTGAGGAATCTTTAGATTCGTTAGATTCTTTCTATCTGTATAATCCTGAAAGTGTGTTTCTATTATCTTCCATGAATCTTCAAAAATTCATCCTTCGTACGAAGAAGCAGCGGTTGTCAGAAGAAATCGAGTCTGCGAATCGTGAATTTAATCTGAACGCGATTTTAAAGAGATCATTCAGCAGGTAATTCGGTTGATCGGCACGTTCGACCTTTGCGAACGCATTAATCTCTTGGCTACGAATTCGCCTTCCTCGTCTCTAATTCAATCTCGCTTAACGATCCTCACGTGACGTTCCTTTTCTCTTGGAAATCACATTGTCATCCTGTCTCTCGAACGATTTGTCGATGGAAAACTGTAAATCAGGCAGCCAGGTGAAATCTAAAGTTTCGTCTAAGCGCGTTTCTATTCCATGTTTCGATCGTGGTAAGACCTTTCAATCTTTCACTTTCCAAATCTTGCATTCGTTTTAATTGAAAGAAGGATTTTTATCGTTTCAACCCTTCCAAGACTAACGAGATCAACTAGCGAGATTGAAGATGATCGAAGAATTACTTTCGAGGAAGATAACTGAGTTGTTATAATTTTTTCGACAGCGCTGAGACCTATGGAACTTTCGGAAGATGACAAAAAGGATAAAAAGTATGTTGACTTTAGAAAGTTTAGAGATTCGGTCAGAAATGAGCCAGAGAATGTTTCTCCATTGGGATCATTTGCCGTATAAAAATCCTTTGTACGGTTAGTCGGTGATTTTGCGGCGGAAGCGTCGAGAAAGACGAATTGTTTTCTTTTCACCGTGGAATTCTTCGCTATACGGATACGTTGGCGGGAGCTTTCGAAAGAAAATTGCTACAATAGGAGAGAGAAATTCGAGCTGGCTCGCCTCTCTGTTGTATCGACTTATTGCCTTTCTTCACGCAGAAACTCTCCAGGCAGCGAAAAAGGAGTTGATGTAACGAATTGAAGGACAAAGAGGTGAATCGTGCGCGGGCAAAGAAAAACGGATGCTGTAGAATAAACGGCGGTGCGATGAAATAATATTTGGCGCTGGGATAGATGAGAAGTATTAAGAGATTAAAGGATGTAACCGTGAGACCGTGAGTAGAGTAAAATTAAACGAGAAATTGCGACGTAGCAGGCAAAGAAGCGAAAAATGGTAAAAAAAAAAACTATCGCAGAGAATTTTCAATATTTTTTAATAGAATAAAATACATAAAGACGTAAGAGGATAAAAGAAAAAATAGTATATTACGAGCGAAAATATGTTTTAAAGACGGGTACGTCGTGAAAACGATGAGGAACCATTACACAGAATTTTTAGCATTTTATTTTTAATATAGAACCGAAAGGAAATGGAAAATTGTGTATCATTAGCCGGCAAAATGAATTTAAAAGGAAACGAAACGCCGCAGCTAATGAAAAAGTGTTGCACAGAATTTTCGGTATTTTTTAGTACGAAATATATCTATACGTGCGGGAGCAAAATTGAACGCGACAAGGAATAACAGCGAACGTGAATATAAAAAGGAAACAGAAATTTGTATTACACGTTATTGCGCAGAGTGCAGGCGAGAATTCCCTGGGGCGGAAACGCAAAGAGGGAAAGTGTATCCGAAAGCGCGAGAGCCGTCTTATGAAAACAAAAATCAAGACGTTCGTGGGAGAATCGATGGGAAAAATCGAGAGTGAAATCCAAGGGACTTGGCTCGACATAGAGACGAACTGAAAAAAAAGAAAAGGACGAAGACACCGGAAGCGTGTAGGCAGGCACGCGTAAAATCGATCAGGAGGAAAACGTAGAATGAACTTCAATCTCGAAACAAAGACACAGAATAGCGAATCTCTTAGAAACTACCCTTATAAAAAAGGGGGGGGGAAGAAAGAGAAGAGACGATCGCAGAAGAAACATGGAAGACTGAAACGAGTTCTAGACAGAAGGAGACGACGAAGTTTCTCGAGAGGAGATACGCGTAAAGGAAAAAAGATGTTGAGAGGGATGAAAACAGAAAAGAAGAGGGTGGAAAGAAAAGACAGAGAAAGAGGGAGAGTGGAGAGACGTGGATCCAGGGGTGGATGCTGGCAGCGGCGTTTATTGATCGCTCGCAGCAACCCTGCCAGCACAGCCACCCCTCCTGCACCCTTTACGACCCCATCGTCGGGCCACCCTCTCCTCTCACCATTCCGAAGCTTCTGCAGCGCGCGAAAGCCTCAAAGCTGCTGCACCAGCCCTGCAGAATAGAATTCAATCGTATTAATTACTCACAGCCTCATGGACCGACGATGACTCCCGATGTACGCAAACACCGATGCGCCAACTCCCATTGATCCGCGACGCTGCAGAGCTACGGCTTTTCATCGATTCAAGGTTACGCCAGCACACGCTCGTCGCTTCCGCACCGCATCTACGATCGTGTTGAATGATCTTTTGTGTGAAAATTTTGCGATTCTACATGGTAATGCTGGTGGATTTTTTCTGTTTTTTTTTTCTTTCTTTCTTTTGAGAATTTTGTGGAGAAGCGGAGGGGATGTTAAATGGTTCGACGAAGGGATGATTTATGTTGGGAGAGGAATGGCGAGGAAATGAGAACTGTATAAATATGTGCGCGATAGTAAAGGTTGGCTATCGTTTGGACTCGTTGGTGATTCTTTGGAATTATTCGAACTGGGAATATTTGGATAATCTTCTTGGATATTCGCTTCTGCCAAGTGAATTGTATAAATATTTGGGCGATAGAAATTGGCTGAGAAGTTGGTTCGAAATTGTTGGAGATTCTTTAGGATTCGTTGAAATAGAGGTGGTTGAGGTGTTATGAGAAATAGAAATTGTACAAATATTCGTGTGACGGTAGAAATTGCCTGTTGTTTGAATTCATTGAAAATTCTTACTCGAAATAGAGGCGATTCGAGCATTGTGCGATGGATGGCTAGGAAATAGGAATTGTACAAATTGAACATTCTTTGATTTCGATGAAGGAAACAGAAAATAAAAGATTCGTTTGAAAAGATCAATTTTCATGAGACGTACCAATATTTTAAAAACGCATATTTCATCAATTAATAAGCAACTAGAGTGAATTATCGTCCCGAAATGGATATAACGGATGAATAACAAAATGATTGATATTATTCATTATTCAAAGATACATCTTGCCACCCTACGTCGATATTACGGGAGGATTTTCCTTGTAATTCATTGGTGAACCGCAATGGGGTTGGGTTTTCGTGCACGTCCAGGGAATTCGTTGTCGCCCGCCTCGTTAATCGTCGCCGATTCAAATGAATCTAATAACAAATTGAACGCGCTAGTTATTTGCATAATTAATTACGACTGAATTCGGTGGCTGTTAATTATTCAACGTAATCGCGAATGACTGGCGACGCACGTGGCTGCCAACCAACGGTAGAAATTTCATTGATTCTCCGTCTGGGCGCGTTTCATTTGTCCGCTTAATAATTCAAAAGAAACGCTTCTGGCTCTCGTCCCGTGTCGCGTTCGTGGTCTGGCAAATATTGCGAAAAAATGCTCGAAGGTTGCTTTAAAGGGGAGATATCGTCTCGAAAAATTAACTTCTACCGTACAGATTTTCTCGCGGGTATTTACAATAATTTCTATAGTTGAATAGTCAACGATTGGATAATAACATGATATAAATCAATATCCTATAATTGTATAGATTATTACGAGTATAATTTCTCGTTCCAAAAACTTCGGTTCCTTTGGAATTCGAATATCTTCCGTAGAGATATCCTCGTAAAATGTATAATTATCATTCGGTTCTTTTGGAATTTGAATATCTTCCGTAGAGATATCCTCGTAAAATGTATAATTATCCTTCGATTCTTTTGGAATTCGAATATCTTCTGTAGAGATATTTTGAAATTCGAATATCTTCCGTAGAGATATCCTCGCAAAATGTATAATTGCCCTTCGTTTCTTTTGAAATTCGAATATCTTCCGTAGAAATATCCTCGTAAAATGTATAATTGTCCTTCGATTCTTTTGGAATTCGAATATCTTTTGTAGAGATATTTTGAAATTTGAATATCTTCCGTAGAAATATCCTCGTAAAATGTATAATTGTCCTTCGATTCTTTGGAATTCGAATATCTTCTGTAGAGATATTTTGAAATTTGAATATCTTCCGTAGAGATATCCTCGTAAAATGTATAATTGTCCTTCGGTTCTTTTGGAATTTGAATATCTTCCGTAGAGATATCCTCGCAAAATGTATAATTGTCCTTCGATTCTTTTGAAATTCGAATATCTTCCGTAGAAATATCCTCGTAAAATGTATAATTGTCCTTCGATTCTTTTGGAATTCGAATATCTTCTGTAGAGATATTTTGAAATTTGAATATCTTCCGTAGAGATATCCTCGCAAAATGTATAATCGTCCGTGATTGGATAATAACATGATATAATTCGATATTCTATAATCGGATAGTGCGATTATTACGATTTATACGTTTCTAGAAAATTTCTAGTTCGTGACGAAAAGAGAAAAAATACTTGTGTCATAATTTGCATTACCTTTATTGAACGATCGTACGAAATGTACCGATTGCCCGCGTCGAATCGCCAATTCAATCATATTAATTACTGCGGTGGTACTCGAGGCGTGGCTGCAGGAAGCCCACTTGACGAACTCGCTGCCGGTGCTTCCTAGGGAATTTATAGGCAAGAATGTTCCAGGGGAAACGAGAATTGGAAATTTCATTGAAGGGGAGAGGGAGAGATCCTACGACGCGAATAAGCCCCGTTACAATGCGTGAAATAGCCTGCAGCTCTCTTATCGAATCTTACTGCTCATTGAAGATCAAGAATCAATGGACTCGTGTCAATCGAATATTAAATACGTTCGCAATTTTCATTTATGATAATTTCATTTTTATAACTTCTGGTTAAATTATATCGCGTACAATGAATCTTGCTCGTGGTCGATCGAAAAATCGGTAAACGCATAATGCATAGCTGTTAAATTTCAAGCGATACTAACAATTTCCATTCATCGTAATTACTGTTTTATTTTCTCTTGTTTAAACCGCATTGTATATGAAGAATCTTGTATTTGATTTCAACGATACAAACGAAGAAACATCGAATCGCAATGGGCATGCAATTACGCGAACGTTGATAGAGAACTGTGCAGAAAAGAAGAAGAGAAAAGAAAGAGAAACAATAATCGAGGGTTTTCATCGCGAGTCGTGTCAGTCGGATTGACGAGGAGTCGATAAATAAACGCAGTCCTAATTAGCAGTTCAATCGTATTCGCGGATAAATAGGCGGCGTATTGTTGCGCGAGTAAATCAACTTCGACGGGAGGCTGAGTTAATTAATAATACATTGTCTCGGTTCGCCGAACGAGTATCGTTATGGGAATACAGAATTTTAATTAAAAAACTCCCGGGAGACCGTGTAAGTTCGCTCTTCGTACAATAAAAAAAGGAACGAGCGATGTACAATATTATTACGTACGAAATTATCGAGAAACTGCAACGAAAAAATTAGAAAAATGTTACCGATAGTCGAAAGTACGAAGGAAACTTTGCGTTAGGTTGCAAGTTCTAGTCGATTGGAAAATCAATAGAAACACGTAAATAGAAGTTTTTGGACGCTTGTCGTAAAACAGGAACAGAGAGAAGCATCGATTTCTCTGCAATGAAAATTGAATGCTCGCTACCCTTGCGATTTCTCATAGTTTGCTATAGTTTTAGACTGCTCTTGTTCCACCGGGGTAACTTGCTTTCTGACAACCGCGACATCCAATACTGTTAGGTTCGTGCACATTAAATATGTACCTTCCTTTCGAATCGAAGAGCGAGTAGTATCTCGAAAATATCGTATAGTTGGTTAAAGCTATTTCCACGTGATTCAGTGCATTTTCACAGCGACTAGTTTCATTATTTTAAAATTGGAAGAGTTATCCTTGCTAGAATTAAAAAATTAATTAAAACGAAGCTACTTACGGTCACTTTCCAAATAGTTTGCGTATCGTAGATTTATCTCGATAAGATAGAACATTGTTTCAACGTTTTTGAAATTCTCAATTTGTTCCTAACAACTTTTATAATACCTTTTATTTTAAATCTAAATTTATAGAAAGTCACGACACGAACATTGCGTACTCCTCATGATGTTGCTCGTTTATAGTTTCTCCTAATTGGTAAATGTTTTGAAAACGAAAGAAATAATATCATGATGTAGGATTTGGAATAAAGGAAGAATCGCGTTTCTAAAATACTAAGAAAAGATTCTGGAAATTTATAGGCTTCAGAAAAAATTAGGAAATTCCTCGCAGTAAACGATTTCTTGCTAAATACTTGAAAATATAGAGTCACGGAAGACACGCGAAAATAATGGTACAATATACAGAGGGAAGAATGACAGTGGTCCGGCAGAAAATTCGTAATTAAACGAGAATACCTGGAATTTAATAAATCCATATCGAAACGTTGTTCCTAACGAATCGCAACTGCCGGTTGCGAAACGCAGACCGCAGTGACGCGGAGATCTGCATGAAATTTGAATACGCGGTTCCGCGATGGTGTTAATCTGTTCCGATATTTGATTATGCCGTTTCTCGTGTTATCCACGCTTCTGTAATTCGCCTGGACGATTCGTGGGCACGGTGTTGAATTCCTTTTGTCGGTGAAAACCCCTTTCTCGTGGCCATTCTGCAATTCCACGATAACGATATCGTGTGTAGTCACTATCGTTCAAGCTTATAACTCGATCGTAGGAATCGCAGGGAAGTTAAATTCTTCGTGATAACTTAACTGGAATTTATTAGGATTTTTGTCCTCTGTTATTCGTAATCTTGGTTTAGGCAAGAAATATTGCGGACAATTCTGCGTTGCTCACGAACTAGAATTGATCCAGAGCTTAAATATATCTTTAAGAAAAGAACGATATTTTGCATGTATCAGTCTCTTGTATTCGATATCAGCTTATCTCTCATATCAGCTTATCTTCGATATCATTGCTACTTCCTAATTTAGGTGAAAGATGATTAGCGTCAATAAAATTCTGTTTTATTGTAATCGTTAGGAGATTAGGTCGATTAGGATAAGAAAGTAAGGAAGAGATAAGGTGGAGTTTATTTAAATTTCCTACAGAAACAGTTCTTCGAATCGGCGTGACTCGCTGATTGATGTTTTCGTCAAATTTATCGTTGATTTTATCAAGGGAAAAATAAAGAAAACGATCGATCTCGTGTGATCGGAATGGAATTATAAAATAGGATCGAAGAGGTTCGTTAATCGAATTATTTTCTCGCGAAATGAGGAGGAAACAAAAGACAGAAGGATGAGACGAGAAGTAGGAAATATAAACTAAAAAAGAAATAATTTTCTAATAGAAACATACTCGCTAACTGACACCGAGAATGCCATAATTGTAAAACTGCAAATGTCAATTAATTCATCAGATCGCGTGTTTGTTGTCCGTGGAGGTCGCGCTGGGTATCGAAGGTTATCGATCATTCGACCAAACATTTCGAAAATGGTATTTCCGTGTCACGGACAATAATACGCGCATTAATGAAACAGAGAGATACTTTAACGACAAACTGCCATTTTCAACCCCTAATCGGCACCGTGGATCCAACTTTCCAATAAACTCCTAATAAAACAGGGAACACCCTGAAACATTAATGCAGATACTCAGAATATCGAGCCAGAAATGTACCACAGGTATGAACATAATCCCAAGCAATAACCAATCAGACGTATTAAATTGTTCCGGAAACGCCCTACCAATCGATATATATTATCGTCGACGTCCAATTACTATGCTCCCTCTATAACAAATCACATACACTGTAATACAGAGAGTAGTCAGTTCAAACTCGAATCGACGTAATTAACACTAAATCATCTATAGAATAATATATTCTTAGTAATAATAAATTATGAATCAATAATAGATTATCGATCACAGTTCTATATTACACGTGTATATGCTCATGTATACCGTATATACTCACGTATCGCGAGTTATACTCATAATTATGCTCGTAAAAGTATTCGAGCACTTACCATAGAAAATTCTTATGTTCGTGTTGTATGTGTTACATAAAGCATTTTGAAATTTCATTAGCACTGCGATGAAACACGATTGTCGTGATTATATTGAAACAAATCTGACGGTGTATAAAGAAATCGCTAGATATCTATTGGAAACGTACGTTTAGTAAAATAATTAGTACACAGCATGTATCTGATCTCGGTCATTTAAAATGTATAAATGTAAATTATATTAAATATACATTGTCAGATTTATTTCAAACATTGCCAATACGATCTTACTAATGAAATTTCAAAATCTTTGTATATAAAATGTGTTCGTGAAAAACGTTTACAAGTGATGGAATACTTTCGCGAGCCTGTGTACAAATGGTACTTTTATCTGACTTTCGAAGGCAATTTAACGAGCAAGTTTAAGAAACAAAGATCCACAGTGGCAAATAGGGATTGATCGGGACGTGATGTAGCCTATAATCGCGAGAATAATGGTACGACGATGCAACGAACTAACAGTTTCTGACAAAAACAGGATACAGGTTGCCGGCCATGCCGTGGAGCTGGCTTGGGGCGGCGGCGCCATCGGCAGCTGCAGCTGCAGCAGTCGCCGCAGCCGCGGTGACCCCATCCCCTGCAGCTGCACCGCTCGTCCTTGCACCCAGGGCGGCGGCGAGACGAAGGTACAGAGAGACTTCTAATAATCCAGCCCGGAAGCGACGCGAGATTCAACGAAACCACACACCAGCACGTCACTTATTCCCCGACGTTCCATCCTTTTCTTATTCTTTGTTCCGCTAACCCGGTTTCTCCATCGTCACGATTCCTCGGCTTCGGAATTTTCAGAAACGCGCCGATGTCAAGGGGAACGAGCGTCTCTTTTGTCGTCGTCTGATCGATGCTACCGGTACAGGAAACTTCGGACGTTATTATCGTCGCGATGACGAGCAAAAGCAAGATCGACAGATCTCGAACGAGCATTTCGCGGTGGGAATTTTTACAATTTTTCTTCGTGAAAGGAAGCGTAGATTTTAGGCTCGTTCGTAGATTGTGAATGTTCGTGTAAATTTATATTTTTGTATATTTTGTTTTCCATTAACGCGCAAACATTCGCGATTTATTTGTTAGTTAGACAGATCTTTTCCTCTTCTTTTTATTCCTCAACATTTGGAATTCGTCGATTAAACGAAATTAAGAGACATCTTTTCCCTCGACGAACCACAAAACCTCGTTAGTTGAGAGATTGCCTCCGTCGAAGAGCTGCAAATGGATGTAATTTCTTCGAAATTGAGGATGACCATCGTGATATCCTCGTTGAATGTCGATTTTCCAAAAAGATTCCCTCTGCGGAGAGCAAGCGATCGAATTAGTCAGCGTTTTAGTAGGCTGACTTAATTAACAGCGATCGTGCAATAGCCGCGTAATCGATAAAGCAGATTAGCAGGGTGCGATTAAAACGAATTAATTAAAAAGACTACTCTTTGAATTGCACGGAAACCCGACACCGCGATGCCTACCGCGTATTTCCGGATAATTGAACGATCTCGCGTTTCCACAAATTGCGTATCTACCTTTGTTTTAGCTTCTGTTTCGTGCTACCATTTGTAACACGATTTGGCCATCTTTCCATCCACTCGACGAAGGATACTTTGCAAGAAATCAATGTTCTTCGTGTTGATTTAAGAGGCAATCTCTTTTGACAAAATTTATCGAAGCTTCTCCTCCGTATTATCCTGCTTTTCCTCCGATCTGTTCTTTTCTTCGACGCGTCAACTCTCGCTCCTTTACTCCATTTACCCTGGTCGTACAATGCACACAGACAATAACAGATGCGTTTCCTTTGTGACAAAAAAAAGAAAAGATGACACGAAATACGCGATACGCAGCGTCGAGAGGATCTTCGAGTTCGAAGAACGAAACAACGAGAACGGGGAGAATACGTCGGAAGCGACGGTGCTGTTGCATTCTCGCCACGACTATTCGTCGAGCACCGTCGTTTCTTTCTTTCTTTCTCCACCCCCTTTTCTCTTCTTTTTTTCCATTCTACACCGTTACGCCCTTCCTCAGCAACCTTCTTCTCTCTGGGGCACACATTATCGATGTTTCTTTCACGTAATTAGCGAACCCCACACGCCATTTAGGGCGACGTTACATACGCGACGATTATCGATCTGTGGTCCAACGTAGATTGTGTATTTTCTCTCTTTTCTTTTTGCTTTGTTTCTTTCTTGTTTGTTTTCTCAACCCCTTTAATTCTCTTTCCATTTGTTTCGCAACGTGTCGAAACATCGTTGGCCTATTTCGAATCTTTCATCTCCGATAGAATTTTTATTAGAATTTTCATCAAGAAATATATTCCTTATAAAATTTACAATATTAATTATAAATCTTACTTGAACAGAATTTCTATCGGAATTCGTATTCATTTAACGGAGATCTTAGCCTTATTTCGAATCGTTCGTCTTGAGAAACTATTCGATAAACGTGCACGAATCTTTCTCGTTCCGCTTTCTTCGTGCATATTTTTATTTTGTTCGGATCGATTGGTTTTTATTTGCACGAGCGCGGAATAACGTTCGGGAAATTGAATTCTCCACATTTTTGGATGTTTCGGGATCACGTTATTGAATATCCAGCTTGCCACGGCTCATGTTCATCAGTACCAACCCCGACCGGTATCCGGTCGTTAACCCATTAATTAATTATCGTTAATTGGAGGACATACACGCCACTATGAAAGCCGATGAAGATAGGCCAACGAATTTTGAATTTCTACCTGGAAATTCCTTTAATACGTAATGATTGAAAAATTCAATTAGAGTTCAATTCAATTTTCGCAAACAGGTAAATTTTATTAAATCGAAAGAAATGGGAGATCTTTCGAGAAAATGGTTTTAAAAGGACATTCGCCAGACCACAGATCGATTCGTTGCGATGTTCCATTTATTCTCTTGTTTAACTCTCACGATCTTACCAATGTGTTTTTGGAATGTGCCTGCTGTAAAATGCATCACGCTCTAGTCTTGTTTTCTTGACGCACACCCCAAGTTTTGTATTGTACTAAATAGCGACCGGATGTCAGGTCTGGCTTCTGTAACCATCCAGTCGAATAAACGGCTCTCGTTTTTAACTTCCGTTTTTGTACTCGCGCTAACCACACGTGCGACACTTGCACGGTAGTTGATTGTTTAATACTTATTCCGTTGTTGTTGTTGATTGTTGATGTTTACTTGTTGCTCGTTGTATCAAGTTTTCTAGCCTGTAACCAACTGCGCCAATAATTTTCTCTCTTTTGTACTAATCCCCACGGAGACCTCTGTTTCTTGAAGAGATTCGGAGCGCTCGAGCGAAAGAAAAGAAGCGAGTAAGCTTGGAAAAAGCCTCGGGAAAATTGTTAAAAATTGTTACAAATTTCAAACGTTCATAGCAGTTTCGAAATTTAAAAAAAATTGGATTCTTTTCTGTAATTAATCCAGATATAGATGAATTGTTGCTTCGTATTATTTTACAAAAATAATACATATTCTATTTTATACATTATAAATTTATCGTACGTAAATAATATTTTCTTCTACCGAATATTTAAAACCTCTATTTCTTATTCAAATTGAACGTGTTAAGTAAATTCTTCTATTGCTATTGATATCAATGGTTAATTTATTATTCCAACTGAGTTTAACAAGCAAAGAATATTACGTGAAACGCGAGTGTTGGTAAAAATCTGGAAATAAAACAGAATTGTCTTGCTATCAGAATCTTAATTAACAGGCATATCTGGATTAATACCTGAAGAAAATTGGCCGAGCGACAGAGAAAGAAACTTTACTTCGTTAAACGAACTAAATTACATTAACTGAGCGCTTACTGATACACTTTGCTTTACAAGTCGCCTTTCCTTCTCTTTGAACTTTGTAACGGAAAAGCAAAAAAAAGATCGTACGATAAAAGTGAGGGAGGAAAAGAAACAAAAGACGCGAATCGCACAAACGCTCCTTGATCTCTTCGAGGCGGAAGTTGAACGTGGATCGACGCTGAAGTCTAAAGACAACGAGTTAGTTGAGGCACACGCACACACGGTGACAGCTCGGACAAAAGGTAGGCAAGAAACATCAGTTTTTATTGCTTCAATGTCCGGATCAAAGGTCTGTCTGCGATCAATCGAGGCCGGATACGCCGCCGATGCAAGCATTTCCGGGCGCCGAAAGAGCCGTCGTCTTCCAAGAGTTTCATCAACGAAACGAGCTCCACGAACACCCGATTTCATCCTAATTGTCGCTCCAATAGTCGACCAAATTTCTCGTCTTTGATCGTTACATTGAAAGCTCGCTCGTTCTCTGCTACCTTTCACGAAAGAATCGTCAATGACGATTTACCACTCTCCTCTATCGGAATTCATGGCTGATCAGCCGGATTTTATCTTCCTATCTAAAATATCAGTTCTTCCGAAAGGTTCAAACAAACTGTGTAGAAGCGTCGTTATTGAAATATTTCAGTAGATTTCTGTCTTGTAATGTATACTCGTGTCTAGATCTATTTCGACTCTATGGTTTCTTAAGAGTTGTTGGAGTGGAATTACAATGTCATTCTTCGTCTGGTTCGTTGAACACGAATGACGAACACGTGTATTTTCAGACGCCATGAGACGTTCCAAAGAGCTTCGTTGAATTTTACTTCGGCCAAAATTTTGGCCATAAGCAATTTTAGCCAAATATTCGTCTAAACTATTTCATTCGCGGATATCATTCATCTTGGAAGGATATAGATTCCTGGTGCACATTCAGAAACTCTTCTTAACCTTACGGAATTCACGTGCGCGTTCTACGTAACTTCCAACACTCCACGCAAACCTTTGGTATTTAGTTTATTCGATATCTTCGTCCTTTGAACTCATCGACGTTCCAACGACATCTACACTTAAAAGTTTTCCCTCGAAGAAAGAAATTGCCTCTTCTTCCTGAACTTTTCCAGGAGCAAAACAGCAAAGTATATCAAGACACACGGTAACAGAACGCAGAAAAATATGACCAACTTGAGTTGGCACGCGGGTCTCCCGCAAAATCTTTTGCATTTACTCCAAATATTTCTGAGTCTTGGAGCTTCCTGTCGTTCCTGCGGTAGAGAAAATTTTACTGCACTCACAGGTGTGTCATCTTCCTTAGGTGTTATCCGATCGATGTTTATGGTAGGTTTGGAAAGTTTCACGGTCTGACAAGTATCTACAGACGTAGAAGCAATTTCCATGCGTCGGTTTTCATCAGCTGTAGCTGATGGACTATACTTAGACGTAGTTGGTTTTCCAACGTCCCTTTTCTCCAGATATTGGCTGCTTTTCTCAGACTCTGTTCGACTGGATCGGTAACGCTGCAGCCAACTATTTATGAGAAAATCCGAATCTCTTCATCGTCGTTTCCCGGAGGAAAACGGATAACATCGGTCCTTCTTCTTGTCTGAATCAAGTACATCCGACCGTACATCTCGAGATTCAGATCTCCGTGCTTCCACAATCTTTGATTATTCTTCTAATTCATTTATCGATTCGTCGTTTTAATCTTCCCTTCAAACGTTCGATTGTCGCTCGAGCATTCGATGCTGAAATAGATATTTGAATGACGGAAACCGTACAAATCGGTAGGATCGTTGTTACGATAATTTCCCGCGAGGAAATCAATTTTCAAGCGTCTGATTAACTTCATGAGAATTTCAAAGTAATCGCTTTCTTTGTTGCAACGAGCGCTAGCGTTCCCAAGATTTTCCAAGCCTTCCGCCCGTGGTCGAAAGTTTCCCTGAGCCCGTTCAACTCCCTGAAATTCGTCTAATCTCGTCTCGTCGTCGCCCTTGGTTTGTCAACGATTTATCTCCAATAAAAAAAAGAGAGAAAAGTAAAAAGGAGAATATCGATGAACGTGGAAGAAAGTAGAGAAAGAGAAGAGCCAGCGAAGCGATTTTGGCCGGCAGCAGAAACACTAACCGACGCTGTAAAAGCGCTACGAGAAGGTAGGCAAGCATTGGCATGTGCGTTGTGTGTGTTGTTACAGCAGCGGCGCTGAGAGGAGTTGCCATCCAACGAGGAAGAGTGGGCGCTGCGAGAGCAGCTTTCCCGACCAGTGCAGCGGCGTTGGCTCTTGCCAGAAACCCGGGGCCGCTCGCAGCCGCGGCTGCGGCCACGGCCCTGCATCCCTTCGCACCTGCGTAAGTAGATTCCGACGTTCTGCGCCGTCCTCGACGCGCTAACCAACGATGGCAATTCAACGGTACTTTTGGTATTTCCAAGTCGCAGCGGGTAACTTTTAATCAGCGGAGTTGCTGGATGCGCGATCTATCAAATGGCGGAATTTCGAGGTTTTCGGTTTAAATGAAAAAGAAATTAAGATATCGCGTGTAATTGAAAATATAAATTACATCGTTGAAGCACGGATTTTTGTAGATTTTAAAGATACTCGTGTATAAAAATGCATAGAAGGTAGAAAAATATGCGTAATACCCGAAGTAGATTACTCGATGTAATTTCATTACAAGTAAAAACGAATCTGTGTTTAAATTATATCGGTTCAATTATGGTTCGTTACAGGAAAAGATTAATTCGCGCGAGAAGCTAAAGTCTAATCTTTCGGTAACGAATGTTGCTTTTCCGAGAGGCAAACTTAAAATAATAAAATATAAATAATTATTTATAGGGCTACTTCGTAAGATAAGAGGAAATAAACAATTTAATAATTTGTTGGAATACACCTTTTTTTCTATCTTAACGAAACAACGCGTAATTCCTAATAACACCGTGTAATTGCTGCGCGTAAATTTCTCTGCTTGACGAATTATGCTTCTTAATGAATTAATCAATGCCCTGTACTCCCCAATTTTTGTATGATCATTTGTCGTCTTATCAAATTCTCTATTTGTAAAATTTTGTCCGCTCCTATCTGAATTCTCAGAAAATGCACGTTATTTGTAAAACGGTCTCGTATATTTAGTCTGGCGATTATTGAATATAGTGGGGACGTAACGTTAAAGAGTAAGACGAAGTTTTAGTACACGAACAGCTCTGTAACAAAGTAGCAAAGTTCACTGGGTTCGAGGC
Organism: Bombus soroeensis; assembly: GCA_014737365.1. Classification (NCBI taxonomy): domain Eukaryota; kingdom Metazoa; phylum Arthropoda; class Insecta; order Hymenoptera; family Apidae; genus Bombus; species Bombus soroeensis. The sequence continues at coordinate 1,492,247 of JACXIL010000216.1, read as the reverse complement.
ATGTCTGGGGTCTTGGCACACACACAAGCTTTAATTGGAGCGGCAAAGTTTGTAAGTTGAAACAGTTACGTGAGAAAGTTTAAGAGATACACTGTTTAAGTCCGTGAATGGGAGATTGTATAGTTCACGAGGTGTTCAGAGTACAGAAGAAGTCGTTCAAGTGCTTGTTCTGGCACAAAGGATGGTGATATTCGTTGTACGAAGTTCGTGGTAGTTGTAGTTCTAGCTAGCTCGTTTCTGAGAATGTTGTTTCGGAATGGATAGCGTAGTTGTCAACTATCGTCGAGCAAACTATTCATCGTGTCACTTTAAAATCGTTAACATTGTCCGTAATACGAATATCCCTATATATCGGGCGTTTAATGAAATAGTAAAGAATTTTCATAAGTTTCTTAGTAATTAAAACGAAACGAAGACAATTTTTATTCAAATTAAAAATTTTTCCAACCGTAATTACGACACAGATAGAAAATGAATAAACTTAACTTATTAACCGACTCGTTTCTAAAATATGTTTGGAAATTTCTATAATACGCTTCTGGAATTAAAAATTAATTTATATTAAACTATCAGATTTGTACGGATACATATATAGCGAATCTTTCAATAAAAAATATCTCTTTGCTGAAAATTGGCTTAGTAACTTGAATGACAAATCATCTTTTCCAATGAAAGTGACTTCGGAATGAAATTACAAGTGATCTTTAAAACATATATTACATATTACAATTAGTTTGAAAAATTTGAATATTAGCAAACATAAAATTACACGTCTCGTCTTGGAGTTTTAAACAAGCTAACAAGTTAAAATTCAGGATCTCGAAATAAAATTACAAATCGTCTTATAAATACAAGATAACACGAATACAGATACGCAAGAGAAATACAAGCTACACGATATAGCAAAAGCACTTTGCAACAGAGCTGTTTCATCGGATTTCCCCGAGTTCCTCGTCGGATGAAATATTTTTTAACGAGACTGGCGAATAAGGAATATCCGAGTTACTGACCCGGATTCCTCTCTCGAACGCAACAGCCGGCCACGTCGACGCTGTAGTTTCACGTGGAAATTCACACTTCGTTCAACAGCCGATCCAGTTTTGCGCGTCGACCAACGACCGTACAGAAATTCTGCCAATTTGTCGCCGCGGATCATCGAGTGTCATCGAAATCCAGCCCGCTCTTCTGGTTATCCACTGCGACCAGTCCTCTTGCACGTGTCTCGCTCGTTATATTCTGCTTGTCGAAATCATCCTGCATGCACCGATGTAACCTTTCCACCAAGTCAATCGCAATTTTCTTTTCCCCAGAGAGAACCTTCTATAGAATGCACTTTAGAAAGCCTTTTAGTCAACGTAGATAAACCAATATTACACGATAACGAAGCGTTTTTTTCTTGTAAACGTGAAAATACGATCGGTGGATAGTGGAGGAGGTTTGTAAAGAAACTTGCTTGAGAGGAACTTGTTTGCAAGCAGGAATTATCAGAAGTTAAAGGAAGCCTCGAACGGATAAACATGATCATCGTGAACTTGGTGCGGTTGATAGAGAAACTTTTATAGCGTTGATATTTACGATGTTTAAATGGAAACGAAGTATGAGGTTTACGGAGAATTTTAAAAATGAATCGCTTAAGGATATATTAATTTGAAGAAATTTAAATATGCAACATTTTCTTATCGTACTTTCTCTGATAACGTTATTTTTCTTCTGAAACGTCAATTGGATGTATTAATTAAATTTTTAATTACAGTGTAGCTAATGTAAAAAGAAATGGATATTTTTCCAAGAGGATATTAAACAATGTGAATGATATAAAAATCCAATCCAAATCCGTAAAATAGAAACATTGTACAATGAACGAAACACTGTAATTCGAGGATTCGTCGTAATTCAAATCATATAATTAATTAGGAAAGTTGAATTAATCGAATCGTAATTACTTGCAATGGCGAAATGTTACTAAATCAATAGTAGAAATTAAATGTTTTTTTGATAGAATTTCTTGAACAAATATAATTCTTAAGCGGTTAAAGAATGATAACAGGGTAAGTTACGTGCAGCGATAGATCGTTTAGAATGATTCCTTAATTTTTCACGACAAAGGAATTTTCATTAGTTTCCGCCGCTGAGCACGAACAAATACGCGTTCGCGCATCGATAAATAGCATCGCTCGTTAATTAAACAATTTCGCACGGCGCGAACCGGATAAAAGGGGACGATGGAAAATTTCGAAGCCGTCGATGTTTCCGCATGGCAACCATATTTTCCCACCGATCAATCGTCAGTTTTATTACTCATAAATAAGGGTGGTATTGCCGTGCGTTCGTAAATCGTTGAAATCGTTCGTTACTCTTCTTCGATCCACCGATCACGCCGATGATACCGACACGTTTTTAATGGAAGAACACGCCGGTTGTGATTTATGAATTTTCGTTGACCTCGCTCGAATACACCCTGATAACCGGCGACGAATAAAATCGACGGGGAAATGGAGATGGCGAACGAGAAACTTTCGTCTCTCGTAAAATCGATCGACTCGGAACGTTTTCTCGTTCGATTCGAAAGAAAAATCACAAAATATGATTCTTAGAAAGAAAAATCACAAAATGTGATTCTTCGAAAGAAAAATTGCAAAACGTGACTCTTCGAGACGTTTCAAAGTTTCATTACTTCGATGAGCACGCCACGGCTCATAAATATTTCGACACTTTGATAGACTTTAGCGATAGATAAATTTAAATTCTGCTTGAAAAAATTAACAGTAACGTATTAAATCGTGTAATTGTGTTTTACTCGCTGTTTGGAATAATGTCGGTGTTCGCGTTGTGCCAGTAAATGAACAACGTCAACTCCTAGTTTAGAAAATGGAACAATCTGAAGATAACGTGCTTCCCAAACAACAAAATAATTCCGCAAGCTTTAACGATCATTAGAGTCGATTTTGTTATTGCATAGTAGACTTTAAAAATGAACATCGATAAATCCTTTTTTTCGGAAACTTACGATTAAATTATATCCTGGCAAAGGGAAGCAAGTGCGTGATATTTTTAAGCTACAGCGTACAGCGATTTTTGACGGTTCAACATTTCAAAAAAATCATTCCGCGACCTATTGAGAAGCGCTAGGGTTTTGATATAATTGTGGAGAATCGAACGAGAGCGTTGTACTCGACGAATAAATACGTCAGGTATAAAAGATGGGTTCGAGACTAGTGGCACGCGATCGATTTCGAAATTTGATCGAACGCAGCGATTCTTTCATTCGCCAAATGGGTAAAATTCATCGAGTCGAGAGATCAGCGTGGTCCTCGATCGAATAAAAAAGGTTAAATCATATCCTTTGACGCTGTCGATCGTCGAACTCGAAGCTTCTAACAAGACGAGAGCACTCGACGCTCGAATTGCGTTTCGAATGCCACGAGAAACGAAATTTTTTGCGAAAGTTTCGTTTACAGAGAATCGAAGGCGACCAGCCTCTTTTCAACGACGAAGACGCGTGCGTTTCGAACGTTAAAGTCTCCAAGAAAGATCTGTTATTTCGTTAAATAATTCAATTAGAAAAATATAATTCAATACAAGTTTAAGTAAAGTTGAAACAAGTTGGAGCAAAAGATAAATTGAATAAAAGAGAGACAAGACTGAAAGCTTTAAAAAAAGAAACAAACGATTTATACTTCGTTTTGAAGGAAAACGAATCACGTATCAAAAAAAAAAAAATATATAAAGAAACACGTTGAAAAATATCGAGAAATAATCGAAAAGATGCTGGTTGCGTAGAAATTCGCGCACATATACAAAACTAACATTGGTGATTTTTATTTTGCAGCGTTTATTACGACCCGTTCCTAGCTGCACACGCGGCGACACAGGATCCCAACTACAGGCTACAGGTGAGACACGAGATTTCCCTGATTTTCCGCCGGAAATTGTCGCCGGTGCTCTGTTTCCGGGGCGCGAACGACGACGAATGAGTTTTTAATTAAATCGAGCGACGCCCCTCGGCCAGATTGAAACGTCAGCCCGCTTAATCGATCACCTTTCAGACGCTGCCGATAGATTATCGTGAATTAATTGGTAAACGAATCCCAGTTGATCGTTGTTTGCGTATCGATTTTCTTCATCGATCTACTCGACAAGCATAAAATTGAACACGATCCAACCAACCACCTGAAAATTCCAAATTAGTAAGCGTTTTTCAATGTTCCACTTTGGATACACGTCCCATGGATAAATGGCAATTATTCTTTCTAAAACTACGAACCATATGTTCGCAATAATTAGTTTCTAGCTTCTATGTAAACTTTCGTATCCATAGAATTATCGAAATATTAATTCGATATAGAAAAATGATCAGAAAGAATTGACAGATCGCGCGGATATTGGCAAAGACGCGATTGAAAATTCATCACGGACAATGATTCCGCCACTCCAAAATGAAGTAGCCTTTGTACACACCGATCCACCAGGAAACGGCGTTTTCACGTGACAATGGCGAACCGGTCGGTTGTTCTTATCCCCTAGCAAAAGGGAGAGTTCATTGTAACCGATAAAAAAAGCTGCCTTTTCTAATCGATACGTCGTCGATCGTGTCGCGGAAACAGAGCACGAGACGTGCGTTCAAAAACGAAAAAAAAAAAAGAGAAAAAGCGAGGGAAGGGTAAAAACAAACATCAAAACGAACAAAAAAAAAAAAGAAACAAAACTATAGACGAAAAAGATAGAAGGGGGAAAGAGAGAGAACTAGAACAAAGAGAAAAGAAGGCAGAGGAATATTGACTAAAGTCTGCAACTGTTCCGGACCCGTTTAGCTGGAATGGCCTCAAGCAACAGCTGACGTTAGTTGACACGTTTTGCCAGGCTTGCACACACGTGAAACGCAGAGAATCCCGATAACAATTACGCCATCCCTATCTCGTTCCTACGTTCTTTCATCTGCCGTCACTCTCGTCCATCTTTTTTTCATCCGCCTGTTCGTCCATTTTTTCTTCTCTTCTTTTCTTTTTTTTTTTTTTTTTTTTCGTTCCTCCCTTTTTTCACCATCTCTCGTTTCTCTTTCGTGCCTTCCACCGTATACGCGAAAAATCTACGGGTAAATCTCGTTCGAACGAGATAGAGAGAAAATTATAAAACAAGCGAGAGACAGCGAGGAATTGCAAAAGAGCAGACACAGGAAACGGGTAACGACAGCTATCGTTTTTGAGCTTTACTTCCTCGACAGCCGGTTTGCACCGCGCGGGATGAAAATTAATTTCGAACACCGCGCTCATTTCGCCAACTGTCCTCTTGTTTCGACGTCATTCCGTTACAAAAATCCGCTCTGGTAATATGGCAACGACATACGCGGGAGAAATTAGATTTTCGAATATATTCCAGGTCCTTTCCGATGCTCTTTTTTTTACAAATGGAAATGGGTTTATTTTTTGTACGTTAAGAGGAGTAAGTGAGGTCGATGCTCTTTTGCAATTTCGGGGAACAACGTTTGTTGATACTTTGCCACGTTCAGAAAACTTGATAAAGAAATCTATATTTTTAATAGTTCGAACATAATCGATTGCGCTCGAATACCTGTCAAATTTTGACTAATGGAATGCCAGTGAACTGGGTCGAACGTGTCAGCATTCTCGATTTTACGTAATAAAATCTGTTTCTCTAAATATATTACTATTTCGCGGTATTTTAACAAGAGACGTTTTCAAATTTTACATTTCCAAAGAGATTACGGATTATTTGAAACAGATTTTCACCTGCTATTTTATGTTTCTCATTTTATTTATCTCCCCTCGTTATTGCTAAGTAAATACATTTCACAACGATGAAATATCGTTCTCAGAACCCTTCGAATCAAAAACCCTTGGAAAGCGTCTCTTGCGATTCAATCATTGCACCACATCGTGTCGCAAGATCGTGCAGCATCTTGTTGCATCTTGTCGCCTGATCTCTCTCCATCCACTCATTTTCCACCCCTTCTTTTTCACTCATTCTCTCTTCACATTTACTCGAAGTATGAAAATATACAAAACACCGTGGACACGAAATCGATTTTACCATTCGAATGCGATTCACACAGACACTAAACGAACATGTATAGATTCGTTTCTAGGTTCTATCACACTGACGATAATAATAATAATAATAATAATAATAATAATAATAATAATAATAATAATATTAAGCAACGACCACACCAACGACAACGATCCCTCGTTAAACGCGACGCCATATTAAAATCTAGCCGAATCTGGCCGGAATTTCTTTTCAGGTTTGCCGTTTGTGTTTCAGGCTAAAGCACCCGCTCTGGAGGTAGGAATTTTAAGGGTCCGCCCTGAGTGATCTTTCTTCGCCCGTTGTTTGTCTATTATTATCTTCTTCCTGTTTTTTTTTTTTTTCATTATATTTTTAACTATTTGTCCCCTTTTTTTTTCTTCTCTCCTGTCCTGTCTTCTTGGTGGTTTCTCTCGTTTGGACCTGGCCGATCAGGAGTGCTCACCGATCGTCGTACCAACGTCTCACATCTGTATCACACTTTACTTTCTCCGTTTAATACAAAGAACGATTTATTTATTTTTTATTCTTCCTTTCTGTTTTACGATCCCAAGTATTATAAATACAGTCTGTCACTGTCGTTGCGGTTCTTTAAGCTTCTCCCTCTGTTCTGTGCATCTTCCTCGAATGTTTAATATCTATATCTCCCTCTTATTCCTTCTTCTGTATCAATGTAATGCATGTGATTGGTAGTTTTTGTTTTTCTTTTCCTTTTTTCGTTATTATTATTTTTGCTCCTACCCTCTGTTCTTTATTGTTAGAAAGTGATACTTTTATTCTCTTCCATGGGTTTGTCGCTTTTACGTAGACATACACGCGTTATTGTATGTTGAGAATACTAGAGTATATAGGAAGTAATGTGTGTATCATAATTTTCAAACGGAGAAAAAACTCCTCGCCGACCCGACAACTGCAACTTTCTACCACGATTATCGAAGAGAATCGTCGATTACTGTTTCTGAATGGCTCTAACATCATCCTTCAAAGTGATGCAGAAATATCGACAAAAATTCGCTATTTCCTTTTCTACCCTTCGTTGTTTTCCCCTTCCACGTACGCTGTTAGCATACATACGAGTATTAGATACATTTACTGGCAATCTTTAACAAATTTACGTTTATTAATTTACATAATAATTTACATAAGCGACGTCATAGCGCTGTAGAATCACGAGAATTGCAATTGAAGCGTGTATTTTAAATTTTAGTTTCAGAATTAATTAGCTTATAACTTTGTTCGTGATGCACTTTCATAACTCGGAGAATCAACTTTTTACAATAATATGCGTAATCATCAACTTGTTAAGTAGCCAGAAAAGTGTCTGTAAAAATTAATTTCGTTCAAACGGCGAAGAACACAGCAAATTGTCCAGTCAGAATATACGTGAAAGTAAAAAGAAATATAAAATAAGCCAATTACTCGGCAAGTTCTAAATTTCCTTTGTTTCTGCATCCTCCCTTCTCCATTAATAATACGAAGATGAGACGCGTCTGAGCTGCGAGCAACGGCTGCAATTGGTGAGCACTCCGCGGACCCGGCGAGTATCTTAGAAAGAGTTGTTTAGCTAGTTTAGAGTTGCTCCGAGTTCAGCCATCCCACTACAAACCGACACACCCCATGGCGACAGATTCAGCCCCTTGAAATTAGTTCTCTGCCCGGCGACTTAATCGAGAACGTGTTAGCGAAGCCGAGTTGTCGCGCAACGGGGTGGTTCCTCCGAAGCTTTTGACGGAAACCGTCGTGGATGTAGTGACTGCTGGAATTCGAGATGCTCGACGAGGCACTCGAGGCGTCGTCGAGCATCGTCGAACCTCGCCCCGCCTCGTGCACTCGATTCTCGAAACGTCAAGTCGATAGTTCGAACCCATCTACGGATATCAAGCTCGAAGCTTTCGAGGGATGACTGAGAATCCTGCAAAGATCATTTGCAATTTGATAGAGCTTAATATCTTCCGTCTGTTGTGTTTCGTTGGCGTTTCAACGTTTATGCTTTAGTTGCGGTCGTATCGGTTCTACATGAACTGTAATCTTTATGCAAATTCAAACGGAGAGTCTGAACAGTGATTTGTGTTTCAACTGCTAGAAATTAGAACGAGTATTCTACTGTAGAATTCTGTTCACGTAGACTCCGTTTATTCGATCGAAACCTTAGTCAATTTCCCAAGATAAAGAGATAATTACTCGTTAAATTGTTTATGCTCAAGTCCCGATGATTTTATTACGCGATCCAAGTATTTCTATCGAGCATATCGATTTTCACAGAGAGAAACTTTCCACGTTAGATGCGTTCCATCGTAGTTGAGTTCGTCGCACGCGTCATGTACATTACGTACGTAGCTTGCTGGAATCGGTGATCGAGTTTTGGAAGGGATCGTCATAATCTCGTGGAAATTTCACCGCCCCATGTCTTTGTAGAGCTGAACGTAAACGTTTTCTTTGCGTGTACGTAGGAGGCATGTCTCTTTCCCTTAGGAATATTAGACGCAATTATCGGAGAGTCTTTAACGAACATAGAATCTCATTATATTCTTAAAATACATTAGGAAAAACATTTTGATTCTTGAATCAAGATTAGCTTTGTTACAACTATTTGATAAAGCCAGCTTGTAACATTAATTCATTTTAGAATCGTTCCTTCCAAAGCACAACACGCTATATCCAAAGGACTTCTATCTAATGTACTCGATCTAATTTCGAAAATTTAACCGGAAATTGGAATTATAAATTGAAAAGATTTGAAATTCGGTGCCTCAAGTTTCTCACCGTTCGTATGACGTTAAATGAGTTAAAGAACAAAATTGTACCGTACAAAGTATACAGCAACGTGTATACTCGAGAAATTTATCTTTAGTTTCGGTCTAGAAATTTTGAAAGTCTAACGTTGTTCGTCCACTTGAAAATCGTTCGCTATTCGTGTAAAAATGAACTAGAACCGAAATTGCGGGAAAAACAAAAACGCGTCTTCGATTAGGAGCAACGGCTGTACAAACAAACTGGTAATCGAACAATTTTCACGTCGAACAGTTAGGGTTAAGAAAAAAGAAAACGTAAAAGAGCGGGAAGGGGATTACAAACCGATTCTCCGCGGGATGAAATGTAAATGGAGCGCGAACGATCGACCAAGTAAATCGAGAAGCGAAAAAATGCAGCGTCGTAAATTTGCGAGAGACACGCGTGCGTCGAATCGCGACCACGGAGAATTTTCCGCGGCTAATTTCCTGCTCGGGACCGCGCCAACGATTCGATTTCTTTCTGGTGGCACCGGCGTACCGGTTCGTCTTTATTCGCCTCACGGAACCGGCCACGAGGGATCCTGGTTGTCGGCCAGGATTTACGAGCTTTTCAGGAAGAGAGCCAGTGGTCCGCGCGGAAGCCTGCCTCTTCTCTCTTCATAAATCAACGTCGCGTCATTTCGTGCGTCCGACAGCTTCATTCCGGCTATTTCGCTGAGCTTCCGTCTTCCAAGCTGCCCTGTTAAATACGATAATTATTATTCGGCGAAAAAAAGAAATTGAGGATTTAGTACTTTTGTTGGGAGATAAATTGGAAGAGCTTAGGGGGATAAATTATGATAGAAGTCGATATCGGTACCAATTGCACTGGAAATTACAGTTGCGTGAGTCGAAGTTCTGAGAATTTATATATAATCAGCTATTTTAACTTTTAAACGTGTCATCGTTTTAGTTCCGTGATTAATTAAGTTATAATTTCGTTCTTAAACGTAACACGGTGTGACGAACTGGAAAAATATAATGAACTTTTTATGATGATAAACGCAGAACATTATTTTCATAGGAATTATTCGTTTCGTATGAGAATTGACAGGGAACTGAATATCGTTCTGATTCTTCAATTTCGAAATAAAGAATTTTTAAAAACGGTTGTTCCATTTAAAAGCAATCGCAATTGTTAACACGATGCTATTTCTACCAAAACCAGTGAAAATGAGTGGTCTTTAAAAAATACGTAATAATGGAATATTTGTATATTTATTGATTTATTACTTTCTTACAGAAGCAATTCCATGTTATGTAGTACATTTTTGATATTATTAATCCATCTGGCACCATGATGCTTGAACGAGGGTTGACACATTTATAAAATTGTAGAACCAGTCGTTTTCACTGCTGTGGTATTTCTAGTGTTAGCATTTAGCGATCTAGCGATCGATCCGGAATTTTCCTGATATCTGATATCGTCATATCGAATGATACGCAGTAAAAATTTTAAAAACGCGTGGAAAGTTGTAGAAAACGAGGAAACTGGTTAATTGGGGTTCGATAAACAGATTCCAGGACCCTTTCACACTTTGACAAGTACCGGTCATTTTCACTGGTATTGGTATAAGTAGCCTCGATACAAAATTATCTTCAGTTTGAATACATAAAAAAGAAAATAAAATTCATTATATTATTCTTTTAGTTATCGTCGCGAAAGCCGTTACATCATTGACGAAAGAAAATATAACACGAAGTAGGAATTTTAATATAAAATTGTAAAACCAGCCAATTTGACTGGTGTGGTAGTTCTAGCGTTAAAGCTTCGTTTACATCGGCATTAAATTTTCAATGTTTACGTATCTATAGACAGCCTAATAAAGTAAATTGCAACGAAGGTCGATACCGACATCGATAATTAACGTTTCAATTATTTCACAAAGAACGAAAATACAGTTGTTCGATATACAAAGCATTGGACAAATTGCTCGAAATTCCGTACGGCCGTCGAAATTTTTCCGACCAATTAGAACGCATCGACTCCAATTTCCAGGCTAGTTGAAACAAAATCAGCTCCGCATGGCGGTGAAAGTGGATCGAGCGTATGACGAAAAGGGAGTAATTATCCAGACACGTTCTCGTGGCTACCGGTGAAACGTTATGTCGGGAAAAGAGGAGATCGTTAACGTAACATCTGACCCGTGAACCAGGCCGGCGTAAACGCGATATCCCCGTTGCGGTTTTGTCGTTTCATGGAACGGAGGTTCAGCGAGGAATACGGAGACGGAAACGGACATGGAAAAAGGAAAACGATCGGCGAGGAACTACGCGATGAACGTTGTAACGCTGGTTTCCAGCCACCTTTGCATTCACCCTTGAAAATAACCGAGAGTTAATTGACCCTGCGGCGATGCACCTTTTAACCGCGCTGAAATTAAGTATCGTACGCGAGCAGTTTCGTGTCGAAATGTTCTACAGAGAATGCAACTCGTATCTCGTTAAATATATTTTCGACTCGATGGAAATATAGAAGTTTTGGATGCAAGAAATTTTCAGACTTTAACGTCGCTCGAGTAGAAGTAGATAAGCCCGGCATTGGTCAGACGTCGACTCTGGGCCCGCACGTTCTTAATATTTCGTTTCCAAAGGAGTAAATTAATATCGTGTATTTGTCAGACACCGTTTCTATACTTTCGATATTACGAAATTCACGTTCTCAGAGGAGTGAAGTCGCAATATCGTATAATTTTCTCGAGGAATTATCACTGTTATTTAACTAATTAAAATTCGGTATTTACGTCTTGGACGTTGGCTTGAAGTAGATACTCCTTGCGTTGGTCAGACATTGCTTTTTCCCAAGCAGTAGACCGACGATGTTATGGATGTTATAATTGTTTAAGAATTATTACTATTGTTCTTCAGCTACAGACTTTCAATATTCTAAAAGCTTCTCTTAGAAGTCAATATCGTTGAATCTTTTTAATAGATCTCTAACCGTGTATTAGATATCGAAATTCTGGCTTTCTATTTCATCAGAAATCATTGTCCATAACTTCAATGAACAGCGAAAGTAGATTGTCCCCTCATTGATCAAACGTTAATCCTAGGCTTCTGATACTTCAAAAAAAAAAAAAAGAAACTAAAGCAACAACACTATAGTATCTTCTCAAAGAATTGTCACTATTTGCTAATGAAAATTCTCTCTGAAAATGACGTTGTTAAACTATTTCTTCGCTGCACGAATTAAGTTTAACGTATAACAAGTCTACTTCGTGAACACAGATAGACTCACAAAAGTACATGTTCGAAGATTCTCTAAATCTATTGTGCGCATCGTACGAAACTAGTGAAATTTCAAAATGTTTATCAAGCACATATAATACGGTAATAAAAATTTCCTGTGATAAATGTCGAAAATACTTTTGTTGGCCGATATACGTCGCGGTGGTCCATTTTCGAATCTCACTGACTGTTGTGAAAGGCAGCAAGCTAATAAAGTTGCAGGATTTCAAGGAACGTTAAATAATTTCCACGGTTGGAGTGGTCGGTTGGCTAAACAGCGTGTGCAGAATAGGGCAGACCAACCGAGAGTCACTTGACCCACATACCGCGATGTATCCCGGTCGAAAATCACGCAACCAGGAACGTGTTTCGCATTTGGAAATGAACCGCGACCCAGAAACTTCCCCTGAGTTTTTTCCGTTTCCAGGGACGTCGGCCGCGGATTCTTATTTCCGTTGTCGCGTTCCAACCTCGACCTTCTATCGCAGTACGCACCGGCCTGTTCCACGAGTTCCTGGCGCCGTTGAAACCGTGTTTCCGCTTTTTTCACACGATGTTCTTCGTTCGCCGAAGAGGAGAATTGTTAACGAAAGTTTCGCGACGATCGAGGATGGATAGGGAACGCTGGTATTTCGGCCGATGTTGACGAAACGTTAACGATATTTTTATCGTAGAAAAATATTTCTTTATCACTGTTTCTTCAGTTTCTATCGTATTTGTAATTTATTCGTTGAATTGTTGTCGGGGATAGGGAGAGCAGAAAGTTAAGGTATTTAGAAAAGAGATAGGTTACTTGGAATGTGGGCTTGTTTCAACGGGGTGAATTTTGTTTCTATATAAAGAGATTGAGTGACGTTAGCGTTTCTTAAATTAGACACTCGTAAGAGGAGGAATCAGGTACAATTATTGCACAAAAAGCATATAATGTATGATTTATGAGGAGTTTGCTCGATGCACACGTTGCGAAAGAAAACGACATGGTTGGAAAGCATCATTAATCATCGCGTCTTGAAAAACGTTCGCTTATTTGGCAAGTGAGCGTTCCATCTCGAAGGGGTTTGCAAGGTGCTCTCTAAATTTCCCCTTGTATGGTAGAAATTCTCTATTTAATTTAAAAAATCTTCCTCGTACCTGGAATATCGAATCTCCTATAAAATTTGCCACGAAAATTTTGATACTTGATTATTATTATCGTGCTTGTGAGTTGGAGAAAAATTTAAAAAAATAAAGGAAACGACAGTTTTACTGTGTAAAATATCATAACTTAAAGAAAGTAATAATTGAGAAAGATAATATCCTGGTAAAAATTCTACTAGAAAATATATAACCGAAGGATAACAATATTTTAGTAGCGTCAAATGTCTTATAGAGAAGAAAATCAAAAATCGTGTACTTAAGAAGATACGCAATTTGTCGTAGGTTCGTGGAACGCATATAGTTAATTAAAAGGCCCCAATCTAGCAAATGGTTCACGTTTCATTAGCGGAAGAACCAGTAGACGAATTCTCGACTTGCGGCTAACGATTTCGTTTAAGAAAGAGAATAATATGATTGCAGAATTACAAACGGGGCAAAAGAGTTTAATAAAACGGAACAGAACTAAAGGCGAGATTTAATTTCGGTGCACTTAAGCGCTCTCCCATAGATGGTGACGGAATAAGCCTGGCTTCAATCCGTCGAATGGATAATTCCATGAAAATCACCAGAAGTGGATACACTTCTCGCTACGAACGTCAAATAGAATTGCAGAATATTACATGAAAAGGAACTCTAAGGATCCATTTCTCTTGAGAATTCATGGAATTAAGTTTAACAAAATTTTTATATTCTTGTATCGTATTTCTATATTTTATCGGATATGAGAGTAACGTTTTTTATATTTTCTTCTTTTTTTTTCATATGCAAAGTATCGAACCTACATATATTTTTTATCGTGTCGAGGAGAAATTCTCTTATGCTCGAGCGTCGCTATTCGACGACGCGAAATGAAAATAGCGTAAAAGCGTTTTGACAGGCGAAATCCCGTGATAGAAAGATATCTTTAGAGAAGATACACTTGTATTCTAGATGCATGCACGTAGATTTCGCGTTTCCCCCGAGAATGAATGGTACACTCGATGGATATGTCTTAATCTCGACGTGAACATCGATACTCGCCGTGTTCGGAAGTTATCCGAGACAGTTAACATCTCGTAACTAAATCACTCTTGGCATTTCATTTTCCCTTTAGAATTCTATTATCGTACGATAAAACGTCTAATTTCTTCATGTGAGAAAAATAAAATAAAATTGGTTTCTTCTTTGAAGAAAAATTTATTTGACCGCCTCTTTAAAGAAAAATTTATTTGGCCACCTGTTTAAAGAGACTTTTGATTAGTTAAATAAACGATAAAGAGTACATTGGTACTAGTTATTATTGCAGAAATCGATTTCGACGAGTAAATAACATGTAATCATTTTCGCATCATTCTCTGTACATAAATCACGCCTCCTTGAGCTTTGATCGACAGAAAGCAGTAGCTTCGAGAACCACATTTAGCTGAGTGCTCGAAACTTTTTACTATCTGCACCGTGTGGCATATGGATGAAACAGCGTTCGTTGTTCAAACAGCGCTCAAAATAAAAGTTCCCGGCTGCGTAAACAACGTCGTAAAAAATATTGTGAATGAACGATGCACGCCTGTCTCATCCATATGCTTTAGAAACGCATCTATAAAAGTCGTTGCACGTTGTAGAATTAAAAAAAAAAAAACACCCTACTTTGTTAAAAACTCTGCAAACGTATGGAACTCTCCTGTGATTAAAAAAATTACAAACATGTCTTTACTCCTTCCACACCTTGTACAGAAAACCATAAAGTACCTAAAGCAATTTCCTATTAAAGAAAAACCTATGAATTATCCAAAGAATCCATAGATATATCGAGATCGTAAATTACGTTATTGAATAGTTCCATCCACCGACGTATTTATGTCCAGGGTTGCACACATTTTACAGCAACCCTTTGAATTTCAGATTACAAAAATTTTGTATTAAAAGCGCGCTGCTCTTTCATCATAGGCTACTTCGTCTTTTTCTTTCTAAAATGTCTGATTATTTGCAATATTTTAGTCGCGTCTTGCGAAGAACCGTAGAAATCCTGAAAATGATATCGTCGTAAATCTAAACAATCTTCATAACGACATCAAGAATACAGTATGAAAAATATTCAGTGCAAGGAGAAATGTAAACTTTTATCCATATTATTTCTCCAAAAGAATATCTATATATTTTACCAAAAAAAATTCCAGAGATATCGTAGATCTCTACAAAATTCCCATAGGAAATTATCTTATCTCAATTATTCCGATGGTTCTAATATTAAATACTCTTTACCATCAACTACCCCTATTTCATTTTACGCTTGTTTCACGAACCAATCTAAAGATCAAACAATTCCTTCATCAAAACTACTACCTCACACCTAACCCCTAAGGAGTAAAGGCCATAAACAATCTGTGAATGGAGAGTTCCAATATTTGCGAAGCGTGCAGGGACGTTTATGAAGTAAACGCGGGAAGAGGACGCGTTAGTACCGTTTCTCCGCTAGGACATCCTGTCTGGTCTGTCTTGGAGCTTGCTTGAGCCTTGCATGGCGGGTCATGGTTCCTGTTTCAGGCCGCGGCAGCAGCAGCTGCAGCGTCACCGTTGCTGAAGACGCCCCTCTCGACAGCTCAGCAGGCCACCTACGCAGCTGCAGCGACCTACACGGCAGTGGCTGCGCGCGCATACAGCGCAGCTGCAGCTGCGGCACAACCGGTCGCAGGATATGCCGCAGTCGCGGGGTAAGCGCACTACTACTCCCTTCGAAAGGCCTCCTTCGCCTTATCCCTCGGGCTCTGTTCTCCTATCTTCTCTTCCTCCTTTATGCGACATACTATAACCCTTACGGTCTTCGACGTCGCGTGGGATCTCCTTTTTTTTTTTCTTCTTTCGAGACGAGACGCGCTTTTCAACCACGACCGACGAAGAGATACGGTTTAATTATTGAGCGATTTGAACTTTTTTTGAATTTTATCGGGAGCTAGTAATTATGGAGAAATTAACTGGAATTTCGTTCATTGGATATTAGTCGATTGCCTTTTAAGGGATATGAATCTTCGGATATTGGGAATTTCTTTTTTTATTATTTCTTTTATTAACAATTCCGATGTAAGAGATTTGCTTTGATTATTTAATTTAGTAGAGTTGCGATACTCGAATTATAAAGAGATTCTTGAGGATTTTCTAATCGGATTTTGATCAGTTGTTTTTTTAAGGGATTTTAATAGTATAATATATAATAGTATAATAGTAACTGTATCGATATAAGAGATTTCCTTTGATTATTTCGACAATGTTAGCGTTGTATTGATACCGAGATTATGAAGAAACTAATTGAAGAAATTCAATGAGATTTTGCAATTGGTTTTTAGTCGATTATTTTTTTCAGGGATTTTAACCCTTTGACTTTTATCAATTTTTGTGATATCATTGGATTTCGTTTAATTATTTCAGGCAGGGTAGTGTTGTTAGGAATTAACGCTGCAATTATGGGAAGTTAATTTCTCAGAATTTTAGAATCTCATTTTGGTCGATTATTTTTTTGAAAGGATTCCTACCCTTCGATATAAAATGTTGAGGAAGAGATCGAAGATTCTTACGATATCATCTGCCTTTTATTTTTTATTTGCTCATGAATCGAGAAAACTATATCTATTATAATTCTATATTTATCATATTCTACGAATCTAACTTCAGATATATGGAAAAAGATGTACGTACGGAGTCCATTCCTTCCAGAAGAACTCGTCGTCGTGGTCGAGCTCTTAGGAGTCGCAGACACGTCGAAAGTCAACGACCTGATGATACTCTTACCGAAAAACCTGATAGTCCTATCGAAAATCCTTAGATAACATCCTAAGTTTGTATCTCCTTTTATCTACTTATCCTTTATTCCTTAACAGGCATCGATTAATTTACAATTACAGAAATGATACTTAATATGTTTCAACGTTGATGTTTACAGTTACGGGCGTGAATACGCCGATCCCTACCTTGGACATGGTATTGGACCAGTAGCTGGCTATGGGGTAAATGCAATTTTTCACCTCTCAAAATAATAAATAGATGAAATAATTTGAATTGCTGATACTTTTGTAAATTTATCGTTGACAATTAATAACTAAACCGTGACTATTTCTTTTATTTCTAAACATTTTCGTAAATTTATTACGAATAATTAATAACCAGTATATGGATGTTCATGGAAATGTATAATTTCGTGAAATTAAACAAAGATTGCCTTTTTATTTAGCTCATTCAATTTTATAACAAGTACTGTACTTTGGATATTTCAAATATCTCTATTCTGATATATTCGCGATCTGTGAAAAAAACAGGCGGAATCGTCGATCATAAAATTAAAGTATAATTTCAATTGATGGAAAAATCAATCTTTTTCACAGGCAACCGTATACAGAGGCGGCTACAACAGGTTCACGCCATACTAAGGATCGTCAGATATGAGAGCGCGAGCCTTCCAAGTACACCGTTATACTCAGCTGAACATGACCAGAACAAAAAGAAATCGACACAATCATCATCGTCATCCGCCATCGATCACGATTAACCCACGAAGCGATGCCTGGACCCTCCGCGCATGCTGACGCTAGCCTTCTTCGTAGCACCGATACAAAATCATTGATTTCGGCTCTCGTCGACGCGGAACGAAAGCGTGTCTTTCATCCTGAAATCATCCGGCCATTATGGACAACGTTCCAATAAAGCCAGAACTACCGAGTCGACTACGAACGTGCCACGCATAAGTAGGACAAAAATTTGAAAATTGTTTTCGAACCGGGTACATTAAAGTTACACATGGTCGATCACAGAGAAAATAGAAGAAGGAAACCCGTAGAGAAAAGGAAGAGAAAGAAATTTGCTAATCGTTACGGACGAAAGGACGATCGAATGCATTAAGCGACTGATAGACGAAGAGATAAAAGGTTAAAGATCGTAGGAAGATGATATAGAACACTCAGAATTTAAATTAGATTGAAAGCGTGCTTCTCAGTTGGAGATAGTTTTCGATTGGGGTTGATCGACCAGACGACAAAGGTCTGCCGAAGCGTCGTCGAACTTTCGAACTCTGATCGATAATAAGAGGGTTGCGAGGAAGGACAGAGATGTATGGCAGACAGGGAAATCGGTAAACTGAATTAGCGGACAAAGGGGACAGATTAAATTGAGTTTTGTTGGAAACATGTTGAACATCCGAGCAAACGGTCGTATCGAGCGTCTTAAGAAAAATATCAGTATCCGGCGAAGGATCAAAGTTACAAGTTAGATGAAATAGAATCGAAACGTTCGAAAGCTGTCGAAATTCGTGTGTAAAGGGAACGTGGCATCGCGTCATTAAACTATCAGTTCGTAGCGGAGTTCGGACCCGGCAGCCATTCCGACTTTACGAAGTTGAATGACAAAGGGGCAAATGTGTCGAATCTAGACGGTGTACGTGTATATATATTTGTGTATATACGTATATATATATATAAGTAGATAGATATAGATAATTGATCTCTCTAGAAATCAATTGTAATTATGCAATTCGTTGCTCGTGCACGTTTCTATAATCGTTCGGGAGAAACTTTTAAAACGCGACCCGGCAAGAATTTTTATCACTAACGAAACCGGGACTATTTAGATCATATTACAAAGTTTACGTATCATCGTAATACGACGTTATTCATTGAGATCCAAAAACGGTAAAATAGCATTCAATGACAAATATGAATATACAAAGGATTTTGTACATAATTCATTGACAATTCGCTAAACTATGAAAACGAAATCTGAAACAAAGAAACGAGTAATCGATCGTTTTCTTTCGTGTCTTTTTTTTATTATTATTACTATTACTATTATTTACCCTCGTCCGCCGTATGGACGAAATTTTATGTTTAATTACCTGCGTTAACAGGTCTTTCCTAATCATGAATCAGAAACACCAATTATATAGACGCGTGATAAGACGTGCAAGAGATAGAGGAAACTCTCGCTAATGGCTGCCGGAAAGGAACTCTTCCTTCGTGTCGACGAGGTACATGCGACTTCCGGTGACAAACGCCACGCTCGGTGATCGGCGAAGAAAAATACGCGAGACCCTCTTTAGGTAGCTAGACAAGATTTTAGAGGAGAGAAAACGACGAGAGCGACGAAGCAGTTACGCGTGACCGGTAGGGTTTCTATGCCAAATATGTGTGTGTCTATGTTGCGCGTGTGTGTGCGTAGATTCGCGAAACGAACCGCGGCTGTAAAGAGTAGAATAGTAAATGTGGCTGAAGGGAGAGAGAGAGAGAAAATCCCTTGAATAACTTCTGACAAAAGCAAGATTCTGGCAAACAGAATCTAGTCAAATCAGTCTCTACCGGTTCCTAATCGAGATTATGACAATGTAACGCAGCTTTCCTCCTAATACTCACGGCCTTGTTGACGCTCCAATGGAAGATGGAACGTGACAGCCATTTTTTTCTTTTTTCTTTATAGTTAATGAAAATTACCTTTTAAGGATGGTAATCTTTGTTTGAATTTTGCGAATTTTGAAGCTTGTCGATCGAGGTTTCTACGCTCTCTTATTTTTTCTTTAACTACTTTTTGGTGGAGGAATTTGAATAGAAATTAATTTATGGTGTTAGTAAATCTTGGTCTCGAATTCGAATCTCTCCGATTTGGAATACTCTGAACGTGAAATTGTCACTTGATTCATACGAACGAGAAATTCTTTTGTACGACGTTAATCGACGAAACCATTCCTATTCATCGATGGACCAAGTGTCCGCGCACGATTAGCAATTTTCGTCGAGAATTACGATATTCGTTTACAAAAGATAAACACATTGTAACGAAGCTCGAGGGCGAAGAAATTGATAGACTGATCCTTTGAATTCTGATGCAATCTCTTGCACAGCTTTTCACAGAAAACTATCAGGTTCCTTATGTGATATGTCCAATATTATTTCTCGACTAGAAATTAACTACAGCTATCGAAGATATGTTTTACTGTTCTACGTAGAGAACTAAACTCATTTACATATATATATATATATATATAAACAATATATGTATACATATAATATGTACACGTATGTAATACATATTGTTTTTTGCATTTTTCATTTCAAACGATGAACGATGAATTCGTTCAAGTTTAAAGTTCCTCGAATTTCTACCGCATTCTTGATCACAGAATCTGATTTCTCGATCGGTCGGAAAAATCTTTTTTTGCTGAACGTAATCACGAAGGCAAACGAGAGAGAATTATAAAACGAAAAAGAGGGAGGGAGAGAGAGAGAGACTCACACACACACACAGACACACATAAACACAGAGTACTCCGAAGCAGAGAGTAGAAAGAAAAAAGAAACGCGATAGGGAAATGGTACGCACATTGAGCCGAATGAGTGATAATCCATGTTGAACAGAAAAAAAAATTCTAGTTAAGTGGAGATTTATCGTAATAAATATATACATATATATAAATAAATATATAAGTAAGTCGTTGCGTGACTCAACGTGGAGCGTAAGTGAGGAGGAATGCGAGTGGCCACGAGTGAATGAACTTGAGCGTGAAAGAGAGACATAAAAAGAAACTGATGAGGGAGAAAGAAACGACGAAACGTGAGGAACAAAATGGTCAAGGAAAAGAAACGCGATGGATAACGAGGGTGGAGCGGGTGGGGGTTGGGGCAAGGTATGACACAAAGAGTCTTGTGAAATAGCCAAATATGACAAAGATGTTCTTTTCTTTCTCTTTTTTTTTTTGTTTTTTCTTCTACTTCTTCTATTGTCTTTTGTTCTTTTTTTCTACGTAGATAAAAAAACGCGACAGCAGTAGTTTGAACTAACTGACGTGGTTAAACGCGACGTAGTTGGTTTACCGTCGTCGAGTAGATTTTAAAGCTCTAATCTATCGTTAGGATAATTCTCTAGGCTAGGAAGAGAGGCAAAATGGTCGGTAGTTGGTTCTCGGACCGAAATTGGCCGCTAAATAAGAAGAATACATATTCTTATTCTAATTTTTTCTTTTTTCTTCTTTTTTTTTTACTTTTGCGTGTGCAAACGCCAGTACATGTAAATAACGTAATTAGGGATCGACTGTGATCGATTTCGTCGAGCACAAAAGAAAGGATTAATTGAACGGGACGTCCCCGTTTTAGGAGCTAAACCGAACAATTCAGAACATACTCATTGATTCTTGTAACGTTAAATTAACGAGCGTAGATTTTAAAGAAGAGTCTGTAGAAACGAGACGAAGCGAGAAATAAACGATGATAAAGGAAACACAAGATATATGCTAGTGATGCACGAGAATGATAATCTTCGAAGAAGCGAGAATGAAAGGATAGTTCTCGGGAATTCTCTGTTTAAGCGCAAGAGACGTTCCCAAGATCGAAAAGAGACTCTTTTCTCTTCGAACCTTGGTCGCTTATTCGCGACTCGTTCCTCTTGGAACGAACACATTTTTCATATACGTAAGGCTCTCGAGATGCTGTGTGCTCGAAAATGATATATTGATATTAGAAAGGAATACGCTCTTGATCGTGTTCGTTCGCTGAGGAACACGCGCCAAAAGCGGAGCAACTAAGCAAGAAAGATCTATCCCTGTATATTGTACACTGTAATTACAATTTATACTTACTCGTAATCGATACCTTTATCGGTAGGCTATTACAACTAGTGGCTAGCGTAAGTCAAGCTCAAATCTAGGCGAGACCCACCGTCTTCGCGTCTTTATTCTTCGTCACGAGTGCACAACTCCCATCCCCCGATATTCCTCCTCTTGTTCCGGACTTTTATCGTTTTCTCGAGCGTGTTCTCCGATTGCGTACGCAGGCCTACCGTACACGATTCCCGTTATATTCACGATTCACGTTGTTGAGCTTACATTTTTCATTAATTTCATTTCTCTTTTCACTGTGATTCTTTTCTTCGGTTGCTTATTAGCTTTGTTCGTAAAACGTCATTCATACAAATATTCCTGGGCATCTCGCGAAATTAACAATGCGTCCGGGCGATCGACGGATCGTGCTCTATAAATATAATTCAATTGTAAAACCGATTAATTTAGATTCAATTTAGTTGTAGTAGTTTGTTTCTTCGACTCCGGCGTCCCTTGGGGTGTTTCGTGAAATTAATAATTGGAACGAGTTCAGTGCATAGAAACGATAGAAAGATCCGCGATCGATAATACGTTTTAATGAAAGATACTCGAGATGACTATTTTAGATTCGAACACGACTTTCCTAAAGGAAGATTGACTGTAAATAATCACGTGAGCACCAAGAAAACCTAGTTCTATCGATTCCATGTACTGAACTCGATCTTCATATATTCGCCACATTTTGCGGAACACCTTCAATATTTATCTATAGGAAAATTTATCTATATAAAGAATAATGAATGAATCGCTGTACAAAGGGAAATTTAATGAAATTAGAGGTAGCCAGAAACACGAATAGATTAGAATAGTATCTGTTTCTGAGTCTCTTAGAAGAATCGAGCATTTGTCTCGACGATAGAACCACAGATACTAGTCTTCTTCATATTTCTAGAAACTAACTTATAATATTCGCCAAACAAAAAAAAAAAAAATCGTGCTTCGGCGTAGAATCCTCTCTTCGTGAATTGTACAAAATAAAAAAGGATCTACTAATAATTGTAATTTTAACACGCACGATTCGATCGTCGAACGCTTTGGACGAATTTATGAAATTCAAATTAGAAAATATTGTAAGTGAGAGTGAGAGAGAGAGAGAGAGAGAGAGAAAGAGAGAGAGAGAGAGAGAGAGAGAGAGAGGAAGACAAGCCAAATATGCCAGGTAGAACGTCAAAATTTCAAATTGGAAAGAGCACAGTCGACTAATTCGCCCCATTTGTGCCCACGTGTCATTTTTACGTTCTCCTTTTTCGTTGATCCGCGTACGTTCTCGAGTGCTAGCGGGTAAATCGCATTGTAAAATAATCCAATACGATCGATACGCACCGTAACGTTATACATATATAAATATATGATTCTACTCTAATTATTATTAAAGGCAGTACCGTAAACGGGATTTTTAAAGTGAATCTAGATGACTACATGACTTACGTAAACGACACATCTTTACGAGCAACATATCCTAGCGTACTAGGCGGCGTCGTGGCCAAGTTCAGCTCGAAATCCTCGTAGATCCTTCGCTGACGAGATATTTGCGATTCGTCTACGCGACAACGCACATTTCCGCTCTCTTATTCCGGAAACTCTCTGGTGTCGTCCTTCCGCAATATGCCGGGGACACATGAAAAACGCGTGGTGCCGAATACACCTTCGAGGCCAGCACCTTCGAGGATTTCGAGCACAACCCATGGCCATCTTCTTTTTTCGAATTATCGCGAGGCAAAGACAGAAAGAGAATGACAAGTGAAAAAAAGAAGATAAGAAGAAAATTAACAAGTAAGGGATGTTCCATGACATTAGGGCGTTATTACGGTAATAAGTCTAACTTCTTAGAGTCGTGAATGAGTGAATGATATTACGAAGAGACGATATGTGTCCGTGTATATCGTGTGCAGAATGAGCGTGATGATGCTTTTGGACCTCGTCGAATCGCCGCGACGAAAACAGACGATAGAGAGCTCTCGGACGTATTTGTTTCTAGAGACAAATAAGAATAACTTGAGCGATTCGGTTAATTAGAATGTGGATAGAATGTGGTTGAAAATGCGCGCGATTCGATGATATACAAAATGGAGGGACGATAGAGATAACGTTTCGACAAACGAGGATACGAGATAAAAACAGAAAACATGGATAAAAGAAAAATAAAAAGAAAAGAAAGAATGAAATTTAATACAAACTAGAGAACATCGTAAAAAGAGCTAAATGCCACCTGTTTTTTCGCTTTTCTCGCAGTGTAAACGGATTCGCAACGGGAGACGCGTGCGAATCGTCATTTGGTTTCCGGCTGCGAATCCAACTCCGAAGGAAATAAAAAGAATAACGCTAAAGCGAGCGTAAACGACTTTTTGCGCCAAGAAAAATACAGAAGAGTTGAGCGTTAGCATATTCACGCATCCGCGGAACACACATTTACACGCGATGGAAATTTAACGACGAGGAAGTAATCTATGAATCTGCAGGAAAAGAAAGCAAAAAAGCAAAAAAAAAAAAATTAAATTAATTAAATAAATAAGAATTAATTATAACGAAACGTCAGGTACATGAAGTAACAAAAAAAATATATACAAAAAAAACATGTCGAGAGAACAAGGATACGGTCAACTCGAAAACTTTAGTTGCAAAATACTGATAGGAGTACACGGGGTGTCTTACGGAACACCTTTATCATTGTCTGATTTGATGATATTTTGTAAGTCTGGACCAGTTGTTAGGTTCTTATTACTCCCATAGCGACTTCTTATGGCGTATTTTCTCTGTATATTGTCAATGTTTATTATTAAATATTTTTCAAATAAAACTCATCGTCTTCTATTCTCTTACATCCGCCCTTGACATTAACCCTGTTGCGCTCTTTGCATCGATCTTATCTCTCTATTGTTAAAAAATTTCTCAACTATGAAGATAAGATGAAAGATAAAATCGTCATTGGCATGTTTCATCTCACATTCCACAATTTTACGCATAGAACTAGTCTCTTTTCATTTGTACAAACGAAATCGAGCTATGAAAATTGCACGAACACACCAGGGTTAACTCTATACGCTTTAGCTATTTATAGAGCAAAAAAGACACCAGTAAAAATTCGATACCTGCAAATTACAGTATAAACGTTCTATCTTGCTCAAAACAAGAAAACAAACAGAATTTTCCGTAAGAATTTATCTTCCATTTAAGCGAACAGAAACACGAAAGATAACGAGTTACCGTTTCCAAAAAGCTCTTAGAATCTTTTCTTCGTTGGTGTCTCGTTATCGTTAAATTCTCACGGTTCTGACATTGCGACGTAACTCGTTATGAGAACAGAGTTAGAGGACCAGAAGCCAAGTCCGAAAGAATCCGCTTTTCTAGGACGCGCTTACGTTTCCGGTGAAAGACGAGTTCGCCAGCAGGGCCGAGATCTTTTTTTTCGTCAGTGACTCATCGCGCACATGGAATTACCATTCGCTCTGTGTGTTCAGCGTTCGCCTCTCTGATCTGTCAGTAAGCCGCGAACCGTCAACCAGAAAGCACGCGTGCTTCTCCGCAGAAACGATCAACGCGCACGTGCGTGACCAGGAATACCGATTCGAAGCCGACAAGTGGTTCCTGGCCCTTTAGAATTCGACCATTCGATGAATACTCGCGCTGAGAGCGAAGGTGCACCCTTAAGCTCTGTATACGCTACAGATTTCTTAATTTGTCTCGTTCTTTTCTTCTTCTTTTCATTATGTTATTCTCAATCGTGAAACGAAAAGTTGAATAATTGGAAGATCTTTGCAAATTAGTTCACGGATTATTAATATCGTAATTTGTTAACGCTATTCGCATCGAAGATCCAGTTTCACACACGTTTGGAATTCTCGTACTTATTTTCTTTTCGATATTCTCGGTTGTGAGATTATCGTAGGATCGCGTGTTTGAAAGGTTTCTTAAACATTAGACGAGAAAATAATAATATTAGAATTTTGTAAAACCACTGTTCGAGAGAATATTCGTATCGAGAGCGAAGGTGTGCTCCTTAAGCCTGGAATTTTGGATTTGTCTTCTTGTTGTTCTCGTTGCAAATTGGAAACTTGTAAATCGATTATTAATATTATTCGAAGATGCGTCGAAATCAAGGACGCACTATAGCGCTACTCGTATATAAATGTAATTAAGATTGTTGGACTTGACTTCGAATTTTTATTCTTAGATGTTAGCTATAGATATGAATTACTAAAAAAAAGTGACACAAATCAAAGGACATGAAAACGGCTTTCAGTCATAATATTTGCAATGTTTGAATAGTTCTTTGGAACTAAGAGGTGATTATTGAAATTTATTGACAGAGGTTTCGTAACGGATATAACTTAATGACCAGCATTATACGCGTTGCTTTAATGCAACATCGTTTTAACATTAGAAAATATAAAATAATTCAAATACCAATCGTTACGTTCGTGAATAAGGAAGTTATATCGAAGAAATTTGTTCTCTAGCGTATGCTAAACTTACAACATACGCGTCGTTCGATTTCACTCGCTACTCGACATTTTCCTCTATTAATAGCAATTCTTTCTCCATTGCATGAAAATCATAATAAAAGATATAACGACCGTGTATCTCTTTAATTCACAAGAATAGAATTCATTAAAAAAATCTAACAACACTTTTACCAACGTTTTACATAACACGAACAACATTCGATATTTTTAACGTCTGATATTATGCATAATAAACCAGACTATATAAAAACATTGCCACGAAATGCAAATTTTTCCCGGAAAAGTTAAACCAAGGTTCAGCACGAGAAATTAAATAATGAAAATCTCGCTCCTAACGAAAATAAACGAGTCGTCGAATATTACGAGCGCGTAGTTCCCAAACTATCGAATACGTAACTCTCGATGAAGAATGAGAAATAAAAATATCGTATCTAGCGGAGGAACGAATATTAAGAACACGTAACTCTCGCACAGAAATAACAAGAATGATTCTTGAGATGACGTACGAATTCATCCGATAGAATACTAATCATTTGCACATACACTGCCAATCGTAACCGCAGGTATCAGCGTACCTGTTGATATTTCAAACAAACTGAATGTTTTTCACCGTTTCTAATTTCTAATTGCCTTAATACGAAGCTGATGTTACTGGTACTCGATTTATATGTTTCGTGTAATATAAAATATTAAACGAAATAAAATTCATTAGAATTTTCTCGATGTTTATAACATTTCATACGTCGATCGTCGCGGTACAAAAATCGATCGTCTAAGAATTCCACGTAGGAAAAGTGAATCTGAAAAGCGGAGCTTTCAAATCGTCACCAAAACTGTCATCGATACGGAGATTCACAATAGTCGTTCTACAAACGAACGAACGTTAGAAAGCTAAAGCTAAGGCTCGGTTTCGGAAGCGATCGTAGTAACAGAACGTAAATCATCGGTAACATAACAGAAAACGCGTGGTAGTGGAGTCACCGTATAAATTATGGTAACGAGTCGCGTCGAAAAATTCCAGTTGCGAGACACGTAAGTGTTGTTACTTTACTTTGGAACTTAGCATATCGCCGACTGGCATCCGTGAATTTCAATTAATCGCTTATTTAATGAACGCGTCGATAAGAACGTTTTACTTGTAAGCGCGAGTCCACTTCGCGTCTCTTTTGCATTTTTCGCGTAAGGATAAGACGCGGCGAAACAAATCCTCACAAACTGTACGTTTCGCGGTCGTCGAATTAGTAACGAACGATCGACGTTTCTTTTCTTTTTTTTTTTTTTTTTTTTTTTTTTTTTTTTGTTTTTTCTTTTCTTGCCTCGTGGCATGAATGGATGTTGAAATTTTTGGTCGACGACGCGTCGCCTTGAGACTAATGGTCTCTTTGCATGGGCTTCTCGTTAATACGAAACACGCTACGGAAATTTCAAGTACTAATTTAAACCATTAAGGGGCAAGTCTTTTCGTGAGGTCACTGTTGAACGCAATTCAATTTAGAGAATCTTCTGCCACGAGTATAATAAAAGAATTTGTTCCGCTATCTTCCTGCAGTGCAGTCGAATTTTATTAACCCTTAATGGCTCGTGATCGTTTAGCTGCAGATGCGTACTGATTGGAGCTTGGAAAATGATATAAATATCGAGACACGATTGATGAAATATACATTTTATCGATATATTGTCGTATACCGTGAAAAGTAAAATTTAGTAAATTGTATACTTCGCTGTATGTAAATTTGAGGAAGTTCAAATGGCACAAAGATGTATAACGTAATATGATTGAAATATTATCAGATGTTGGAAAGTCTCTCGACTTTCATGCGAAAAAAGGATTGGCTTACTAAATGTTTGGGACATTGTAATGAATCCATTTTACAAAACAGCTATAAAATTACTCTGTGTCTTTTGTCAAAGCATTAATAAATTATCAAGAATTATTTTTAGATTCTCCTTTAGATTCCGGTAGCTTTATCAACTTTTTATTTTCGTAAAAGACACAGCGGCTCAAAATACAAGTTTAACTGGAGTTCACGCGAGAAAGCACTCGACTCGAACGCATTTTTATCGGACGCATCGAGAGTTATCCGAGCGTAAGATATTTTCGGTGAGCATAAAGGTCTGTCGAAAAACAAAGCGCGTTTGAAAGCCCGTGGACCGGAAGCTAGAACAGTTTCCAGCAAACCCATTTATCGTTGCGTCACAGTAGAAATAATGAAAACATGTTATTCTTAGTGATTGCAAAATGCATTCAATCGAAGTTACGCAAACCGTTTTTGACTATAAAACGTGTAGCCGAAAGCGAAATAGACGGATTATATGAAACTGAATTAAGTAAACCACGTAGGAAGAGTGCCAATATAACGATAGAAGAAGAATATCAAAGCGTAAAAGACTTACAATATTTTTGTGATAAAATATTAATACAAAATAGTGACAATTATTTTATACTTTTGCTTGAACAATTAAAGATCTCGTAACAAAGGCTCGTCCCAGTGTTTTTATCAGAGTGAAAGATATTCTTTTATCAGAGAAAGAAAGATTCGTACACATATATTTTACGTATACGTATATTTTTGTACGCACAAATCGTTCAAAATTGAAAAGAAAGTAAAACGGTAGAAAGGAAGCAGATACTCGTTGTTTGCGTATCAAAAAATATAAATAATTAAAAAGCTATATAACGACAATGTTTTTAAACAGATAGCAGATAATACTACGCATGAATACTGCAGTACGAAGAATCGTAAATTGAAGAAAAGGAAACGGTAGAGAAAGAACAAATATTCTCCTTTACGTCTCAAAGAATATAGAAAGATAATATTTTTAGGCAAATACCAAGAACGATGCGTTCAGATATCACACGCAAATACCGTTTCCTAAAACACCATTAAAATGGACTTTTGCAAGAGCTACAAATTTCTACAAATTCTACCAAAACCAGTGAGACGCGTCGAATGGTCCTGGCGAACGGAAAATGGTACGCGCGTCCGGTTCATCGAGGATGATTCCATCGAGGATGTTTCCATCGAGGATTGCCTCGTGGAACTCGTCAATATCTGCGTTCCGGCCATCGCGATCATCCTTGAGCTGATCACCTTTCTCAGATGTAAATGCAGGAAACAGCCAAAGTAAGTTGACGATTAGGAAAGACAAGACTCAACCGAGATTTCATTTTCACGATAGAAAGATGAATTACGATCCATTCGTTTCGATCATTGAGATTTATCTCGATTTAACGAGAGCAGTTGAGAGCAAGAAGAGGCTTCCTTCGAAACTTTTTGCTCCTCACGTTTCGAAATTTTCTCTTCGAAAGTTAGCTGTTTCGAAATGTTCGTTTCAGAATTCACTTACTTCGAAAGTAATTTTACATCGTTTAACGGATGTCCGATAACAGAAGGCACGGTTTATTTGTACATTATTTCACAGTCTCTGGTACAGCGCTGGACAATGGCGATCGAATGTGATGTTGGTCGAAATTTTCATTTCAGAGCTTGCTTGCTTCGAAAGTAACTTTGCATCATTTAACAGAATTCTGATAACAGAAAACAAGGTTTATTTGTACATTATTTCACAGTCACTGATACAACGCTTGATAATAACGATCGAAAAATACTTCTCGAGCGATAAGATTTGGCTATTCATAGGAAGAATGGTATTTGCTTCGGTTGAAACGGGATATCTTTAGTTTCAGGAAAACGCGTATCGAATGTTTAATTTCAAAAGGCGAGGTTAGAAGCTGCAGCTTAGCTCACACCAATTGAAGCAACATTCAATTAAACGAAATGTTTTACGTTTGGGATGTCCCATGATTCATATGGGACCATGTTCCCATTCGAACAATTTGCTTCAATTAATGTGGTGAAATTTTATCGAGCCTGTTAATTTCTTCGCCTCTGCTTGACCCTTCTTACGTGGAATTATTCGTTGCTTTATTTATTGCCCTTCCAGCGATGGTTGATCATTCGTTGTAATTAAAAAAATTCTTCTTTGGAAAAAAACAACTGATGAAATTTAAAGATTAGAATGGTTTACTGCGTAATTGGTTCTCTTCCGAAGAATATTGCCGGATATTTGTCCATGTCAAACATCTGTAACACTCCACCACGTTCCTGGAACGAGCTTACATCCACAAACTTTCATCTGTTTTCCATGCCACACTCGTCACTTCCACCGTTTCTCCTTCTATAAATCAAAAATGTGACAGATATACAAGATTTCGAAATTTCTTGCTACCACTTATCCAGTAATCTCTTTTAATGTCTTATTTGTCAACTAACTTAACTAAACCATGTTAACAGTATGATAAAACGAGGAAAAGCATCGAATAATTTGAAAAATAATTATCTTTTTGTCCTCAAGATTTCTGATGTTTCTGGTACAAGATACCAAAAATATATATTTTCTTTTTAGAATTAAGATTAAGCTGAGAAAAATTACTTTTCATCGATTATTAACGATAGAACATTTTTTCCGGACGATTTTGTAATAAAACTTGTGATCAGTTTTACCAAATACGAATATATCTTTCGTTTAATTAATTAATAACTTTCAAAAGGCCACCAAATTCACGAAAAGCATAAAGCGCAAAGAAGAGACAGAGAACGTACGAAAAACACAAGTCATAATCCCAAATGAAAACATCAAAGTTGTCGTTAACCGCGTAGAATAGCGAGAAGCGTGGATTAAATGGATCAGCAGAAGACCCAGATTAATTACCAGAATAATTCATAACACGTGCTCTTGCAGGGTTTTCGAATACCTACATGTACACTCTTTCCTGGTTTGCGTCACGTTGCCCGTTCCAGGAATCTTAATGCAGCTGAATGAGATGGCTTTTATCCTTGTTCGTTCTCTGAAAAATCAATAGCAATTGCTCGTTGCCTTCTTAACCCTTGCGGACTATCGTGCTTCAAATCTCACCCCGTGTGAATCTTGTTTTAGCGTTATCATTGCGCGATAAAGTCAGGCAAAGACACACAATACTTGTCATATTTTTATTCTTTCGCGCGAAAACATTTTTCGCCGTAAAATCTTGCAACAGTCGTGTATTTAAATAAAAATCGAACTATAGAAAGACGAAGTAATGTTTAATGCAGAAATTATCTGAAATTCTCAAGAAAGTCACCGGTGGTTGGATGGAAAAGCTGGAAATAGAGAGACGAGTTGCGGAGTGTAAATTTATTGAGCCAAGAGCAAAGTCGATAAACTTCTAGAAGCTCTGATGCGAGAAAAATTACGATATCCGTTTAACGAAGGTGGTAATTACGTGGTAATTAGTTGCATGCTTGATTTTCTTGGCGTTCCAGTTGACTTATATTGATTTCGTACGGAAATTGGACCAATACAGGATGGTCGAGCTTCCTGCTTTATTTGTTGCAAGGAAGAATCATTTTCTTGTAATTGAAGGTTTGTCGGAGATCGATTGATCTGATATAAATATATTCAAAGCTCGTAGGCAAGTTGCAAGTTATATTTAAGTACTTCAACGTAGGATAATAACTATGAATCACGAGTCTCAGTGAAAATATTACAATTTCTCCGTGTCATTATCAAGCAAGAAATAATGAAATTTAAATTCCATCCGATGTCTGGCAAAGGATGTATTCTTTTTTAATGTTCTTTTTATTTAGAGATTGCAGAGGACTCCTACCATTTCATACAACTAGAACACTGTTGTGTATGACGGTGTTGGCGGTGCTTTTTGTCGAACTTTGCGAGTCGTTGCTCACGTCGATTTCTTTCTCGTTGATTCTGATGATCGTAGCCATCCTCTACTGTTGGATCATTCATCGCAGGACCGAGATTAGAGATGCTTTTGGTACTGCCCTCTCTGCTGGAATCTTCGTCGCGATTAGCTTATCGCGAGCATGGAAATTTATGTGTCTCTCTAGGTCAGTTACACTCTTTATTCATTTATTATAAAAATTGTTATTTAATAAGAATTTTGAAATTAAAAAATATTCCTCTTTATTATTTTTAATGAATTTGCGATATTTGAAAATAATTGTCAAATATATACAGATATGGTTTATCCATGATACACGTTCGACTCACAACCACAACGTTCACCGCCGTTACCTGTGGGCTCTTGGCCGTTTTGGACTCTTACACGTTCTATCTTATGGTAAGTTGCTTAATGATCCAATTACTATTAATTCTAGGTTATTATCGTTTCAAGATTTCTTACGCGATCAAAGGAGGATTTATTTTAACTACTATATATCTACTTAGACTATTAGATACGTAGTTTATAAGCCTGCTAGTTCTTACTACAAGCATCGCGAATTAGCGACACAGCGTTACAACCTTATCGAAGAGAGCCAGCTACTCCCGGCACCAAGTGCAAACATTTGTTTTACATTTACTCAGCTTGTTTGAATAATAATGTTTATTATCGCAGCCTGAAGAGGCAGAGCTTATCGAGTGGTAACGCGAACTTTTCTTCCTCGACGCTGCGAACTAGATCGCAAAAATAGAACCGTCCCGTCTATTCGATATTCCTTCTTCAATTTCCAGGAAATTAAATAAAATGTCGCTTCGCGGAAAAGTTCGCGAATGTTTCGACAACCGGTGTACACGTTGCGACGTACAGAAATAGTTAAACCGTATCTAAACTAAATCGATGCAAGTTCTTAATCAAATCTCAGAAATAAAGAATAATAAAATAACATAAATAAAGAAATAATACAATAGAAGTATAACGCTTGCAGTGG
The DNA here is from genome assembly GCA_014737365.1 of Bombus soroeensis. Classification (NCBI taxonomy): domain Eukaryota; kingdom Metazoa; phylum Arthropoda; class Insecta; order Hymenoptera; family Apidae; genus Bombus; species Bombus soroeensis. Next base: position 1,459,291 of record JACXIL010000216.1, on the reverse strand, counting down.
AATAAAATCAAATCCTAATCGCCTCTGTTCTCTTTCTCATTATTATTATTATTACATAGGCTTTCAGCTTTGGACGAATTTTCGGTTTTACATCTCGTTTACCTATCACGCTTTTTACATTCACTCAGTCCTATGGCGTTATCACTTTATTGCCTCTTCCCTTATATCTATCTAAACTCTTTTCCTTGTCTACAACTATCTAAAATCTTTTCTTATATATCTACCACCCCTCTTATCCACCCTGTTATATTGCACTCCGTTGTGTAATCTATTTCTAAAACTATAGCAACTTTTGAGCTTTTGCCTCCTTGCTGTGCTTCCTTATCGTCGTTTCTCCCTGTCTTGTATTGCCATTCTCTTCTTCATTATTGTTTTCAATTCCATTAGTCCTTCTCCAGTCTCGTTTAGTATTTCTTCTGTGTCCTTTGGTCCTCCCGTTATTTCGCATTCTTCTATTACGTGTCTCAGGTCTTTTTCTTTCCTTTTACATAGCCTGCATCTTTTTTCTCCCTCTTCTTTCCAGTATTCCTTTGCTTTGGTCTCGTTTCCACATCCGAATCTTGCTAATATTTTTCTGTCCTTCCACTTCATCCTCCCTTCTTTCTCTTTCTTATAATATAACCATCCATCGCTGATGCTCCACTAGCTTCGTACAACAGAACAAAATAAATAAAAAGTAACATAAATCGAGGGGCGGACAAGAAAATTGAAAGAAAATCGAAGGATCATTCTATCTTGCAAGAATACAATCACTTCCATTCGCTGTAATGCAACTATCCATCATTGAATTTCCACTAATGCCACTATACATCAACCTCTTCCTCAAGCTTCGTTCGGTAGAATTGAAAACATATTTCACGTCTAACTATAGTCGCGTTAAGAATGGTTCCGTTTGAGCCGTAAGTGGTCTTCCGATAACAGGTAAGGCGGTACTCTGCGTTTGCTCCAAATATATTTCGCGTGTGCACGCCGACTCCTTGACCCAGTAAAAACAAGCGGGTTGGAGCATGCAAATAGCCTGGTATCTTAAAGAGCCGCCGCGAATAAGTCAACTTACGATATTCGTTCCGTCTAGACAAGAAGGAAGAAAAGGTATTTGATCGAGCGAGGAGAACGACGAAGAACAGCGTACAAACACGCGGACGTGCCGTTTCTCAATAGAATCACCTTCCATTGGGTGATCGACCTGCTGTGCAAGGGATACAGTACGCCGTTGGAGAACCACGACCTTGGAGAACTTCCCGAGGAGGAGACTACTAGAAGACAATTTGACAAGTTTCGTGAAGTTTACGAGAAACATAGGGTAATCTTTGAATATAAGAAAAATATTTTCTAATCGGTAGGACGGGAGAAAAAGAACGGTACAAGAGATCAAATTTTAATTAACTATTCCAATATTAATTGGAAGAGTTTCATGGATAAATGATACGAGTGAGAAAATTTGTATTTTAACTACGGAGTATGAGCTACGCATTGTAATTTATATTATATTTATATTTAATCATAAAAATCAAGACCATTCGGAGTACTTGGTTGTTTTCGTAGGAGAGCAACAAGAAACTACGTCTTTGGCGATGTTACTGGAAAAGAATATGGTGCCCGTTTGCCATTGGAGGATTATTTAAATTACTGGGAGACGCTACAAGCCTTGTTGGACCGATGTCTATTTCTAAAATTCTGGACTACGTCTCTGCTTCTCAAAATGGGACAATAAATCGAAGCTCTATGGTATCTAACATTGTCCGATAGCATTTCACCTGAAAGAATGAAATAGAAAATATAACAATTGAAAGGATTAAACGGAGAATTAATTAAGAACACTATGGAATATTTCAGGGTGCCATGACATTTCCTGAAATCTTGCAAAATGGCTATTTTTTATGCCTGTTGGTGTTTTTCTTTTCTTTATTACAAAGCACTCTAAGCCAGGCCTCCACTCATATCCTTTGCGTTGAAGGGATCCGCCTGAAGAACGCACTTCAGGTACACTTGAAACTCGAAAATAGCAACCATCGAAAACCATCAGGAGAATTGAATTAAAATTACAGGCGCTGCTATACGATAAAGCCTTGCGTTTATGCTCTTGGAGTATCGACGAAGAGGATAATCCGACAGACAAGGAGAAAGAACAGAATAAATGTCAGCAATCTGCTGATATTGGAACTTTAACTAACCTAATATCTGAGGATGCTTACAATGTGATGAGCTTTTTTTGGATTGGACACTATACCTGGGCGATTCCATTAAAAGTGAAAGAATAAATAATTAACGATAATTAGATATTTGTATCTTATAGCTAATAACGAATTGAAATTTTAAATATCGATTTTAGATCAGCGCTATAGTTTTTCTTCTTTACACAAAATTAGGAGTCAGTGCAATTATCGGTGCATTCTGTTGCATATTGATAGTAACGCCACTACAATTGGTGCTTGGCAAGAAAATGTCGGAAAATTCTAAATTGGTCGCCGTAAGTCGATACTTGTAGTTTCTCTTAAATATCAAATAATGGAAAGACAGTCTTAAAACTGACAATATTTTTATCTTTAGAAAAGCAGCGACGCTAGATTACGTCTGGTTAACGAAATCTTCCAAGGAATGAGATTGGTGAAGCTTAGAGCCTGGGAAAATATTTTCGAGGAAAAAATAAGAAAAACGAGAAACGATGAGCTAAAAATGCTGGACAAGGATTCTTTCTATTGGACCCTTATAAGTAAGTTCGGCTTCTCGATCAAAGATAACAATTTATTTCGAAATAACGATGTTAATTGAAACGTGGATTGTTCGTAATTAGACTTTCTCACGCATGCTTCATCGGTACTGACGACACTTTTCACTTTTGCCGCTTATTTCTGGCTGGAGGAGAAAAGTCTCGAGGCTGGAAATGTTTTTGCAAGCTTAGCTCTATTCTCGCAGCTCACAGTGCCCCTTCTCATTTTTCCTGTAATGATACCTATCATTATTAACGCTATGGTAAGCAAATTCTTTCAACTGTTATTGTATTCTTCCTAATAAATACTTTAATTCAAGATTTCTATAGATTTCAACAAACAGAATAGAGGAGTTTCTCCAACTTCCGGAGATCGACAATGTCTTGCCTAATCTTAACGATGCAAAATCAGAAATAGGCGAAAATACATCATCGCTGGCCAACTCTATCGAAGAGAGCACTGTAAGTATCTTTGAAATACACCGATAATACTTGAAATATGCTAACCGAGAAGCCGTGAAAAATATATGGACGCTCTGAGTGTACTTTTTATTCGAGTAATTAAGTTACTACACAATTTTTATTTCTTTTCTAAATGTAAAAGGAACAAAACTCTTTAAGAAAAATTATAGTTATTAATTCAAACGTAATTGATATTTGTTGAGGTTGTTAGATGTATGAACAGAGGAACGCGTGCATAAATTGTAAAGTAGAAAATATATTTTAATACACAAGTGTAAATACAAATAGGAATATAATTTGTGCTGGTCCAGATCCGCACGCTAGCAGTGTTACCCTATAACTGAAAACCCTAAAGCCACCGGTCGCCTGTCTATGGTCTCAGTCTTTTGTCTATACGCTGTCCATGGTGTCAGTGCTAGAGAAAACTAAAAAGACCAGATATAGAGTTGTAGTATCTTAATTGGTTCAAAGTAAGGATAAGGAAGGATGTTCTATTTAAAATGAAGTTTAATTCTATTTTAACAAGCAATACCCAATGCAAAAACTGACTACAATATCTTCGTACGTCTTATTCTAACACTCGGCTCACAGCTTCCCTCTTCCCAGGTCAAAAATGCTGACCCTCAACCCTCGCAGCCTTCTCCCACTCCTTTGCTCATTTAGCTTTGACGTCATCAAGGCATACACTCTCACACTCTCTCTCTCTCTCTCTCTTTCTCTCTTTCCCAGCGCTCCTACGATTCCTTAGGATATCCCTCTTCTTTTTGATACTACAGACTTTTCTTAGAAGTGGTGACCACTTCAACAATATTAAACAGCTAAAACTAAGATCTCCAACAGTGTCATTTTGTTGCGTGGTTCCCGGAAAACCTCCCAATTGCAAAATATCTTTATATCTTTAATACAATAAAATATCAGGAACTAGGTACCACGACAGATTGCAAAATATGAATTTCTATTCGTGTCAATTAAATACTTCTTCAGATAGAAACAATGAAAACGCACAACGCTGCCAATTTTGGATCGTTGGATAATATCAAAGAAGACGAAGAAGATGGACAATCTTCTGACTTGGCGGATTACACGATAGACATAAATTCATCGGTGGACACCGTGTTTGAGAAGGATCCGGAGATTCCGGTGCTTACAATGAAACGCTGCGGATTTTCTTGGGGCACCGATGAAAGTCTGTTATCCGTATCTGATCTTAGTTTTCCACGTGGTAAGGTTAATTAGATGCAGATCTATCGTAACAATTATCAATCACTTGCAGCTACGCAAAATCTGAAAAGCCACGTACTACTGTTACTTTTAGGTCAGCTGACCATAATTGTTGGAAAGACAGGAAGTGGAAAGACTTCTTTACTATTAGGAATGTTAGGAGAGATCCAGAGGACAACAGGATCGATTCAGTGGGCTAAGTAAGAGATCTCTTTATTATTTAGAATTTTTCTATATTGTAATTGTAAACGAGCTATTGTAAAATAGAGGGCTGAAGGTTGCGTATGTGGCTCAGAAACCCTGGCTCCAGAACGCCAGTTTGAGGGACAATGTTCTTTTTGGATCACCGTACAAATCGAGAAGGTACAGGAATGTATTGAAGGCTTGCGCTCTGCAACCGGATGTCGATATACTTCCGGGTCGCGATTTCACGCGGATAGGTGAGAAAGGGATCAATTTGAGCGGAGGCCAAAAACAGAGAATAACTATAGCCAGAGCGCTGTACAACGACGCGGACGTTATATTAATGGTTAGCTAGTTTCTAAACTAAACATTTTATTTCTTAAATAAAAAATAGGACATTGAAATAATTAGATTTAAATAAAAGATTCAAATACTAATATCTCCAGGATGACCCGTTGTCCGCGCTGGATCATCAAGTTGCACAGCAGATCTTCGATCAAGGAATCCGGAAGCTGCTGCTGAGGAGCGGACGCACGGTGATTATGGTTACCCACCGACTAGAATTGTTATCAACTGCTCATCAAGTATGTCTCAGTCAGGCAATGTACTCTTACACTGTTCAAAACAATAATTAATGTAGGTAATGCTACACTAAGTTATGAGCAGTGTATGATAAACTGAAGTTGTTCAAGAAAAGGCGCAATAGATAAATGATCGTGTGGTTAAGGTTGTCGTGATGGACGGATGTCGTATTCGAGTAGTGGGCACGAAATCAGCGATCGAAGACGCTGATCCAGAATTAGCGATCGAGTGGAGGAAAACAGCAACGAATAAAAACGAAGGATATCGTGCTGATAGAACTGCGAAAGACAAGTGGGCCTTGATGAAATTAGTGTCCAGAATCGGTGTGAGTGCGACAAACAAACGACTTGGCGATGGATCCTGGATCACTGATCAAGATGCCCATGTGGTAGACTTTCCAATTAATAATTATATTATCGTCGTTACGTGTCGTGCTTCTCGTTTTCTCCTCTCTTTTCTTTTCTCTTTTTTGTTATAATCGATGAACTTAAAAATTTGGTTTCATCAGAATCCTCCAGCTTTCGTTCCGTTAAGAATGAGAAGAACTACCCTTGGAGGATCGAGATACTTAGCCCACGATCTGACAGATCTTCCGGTGCCCTCTGAAGAATGGAACATCGGGAAAAAAAGATTTAAATTCCATCGAAACGCTGTCAGATCGAGCAGTCTTCAACCTCAAAGACAACCACCCCCTGTTCTACGACAGAGCAGCACTCCAACCATTCTCGAAAGTCGATACGTTGTTCCTAGGTACGCTAGTGAAATTTTGATAGACCGTTTCTTTTTTTTTTTGCATAAATATCAAAATCAGTTTATTTTAGAAAAAGGAATAACACTTTTGACAACGGACAACGAAACGGCGTTTTCAGGCAAATATTTTCTGGCGCGTGAGTCGAATAGCTATTTTTAAATTCTTATAACAATTTGAAATGGATGAACCTTATTTTTGAAATCTTCTGTAGAATTATCAGTCCACGTCCCGATGAATTGGTATTAAATAGAGACAAAGGCGTGCTACGAAAATTAATACCTTCTAACTCTAACAGACAAATACAATACACTGTTAAAAAGTACGAAAGAAATGAATTTATACTACTTCTCATATACAGCAATATCTCTTTTTATGAATAGTTTTTATCCATTTAGAATTAATCAAGAACAGGAGAATGATCATTTTCCCGTTAAACGATTGCTATCGATAGAGTCTACAGGAACTAATGAACCCGATGAAGTTGAAACAAGTTAGTACACTTTATAAAGAAGCTACTACTGATAATTAATATCGAAAAAGAGTACAAAAAAGTTAGTTCTTTTCTCTCTCTCTTTCTCTCTCTCTCTCTCTCTCTCTCTCTAGACGGCTGTGATACAGAGGAACAAGAAGAAGAATTTCAATATGAAGATAGAAGTGGAATAGTCACAAGGATGATCCTTTGCGATTACACAAAAGCTGGAGGCTGGATACCAGGCCTAATTTACATAGGAGTAGCAATTTTCTGTCAGGTTCTGCGAGTTTATATCGATCTCTGGCTGAGTCAATGGACAGACGAAGACAATATAAACTTCAATCAAGAAAACCGAAATGTAACTGCGTAAAATAATTTTCTTCGTGATTTACGATTCGGTTATTGAACATTACAATGGATGAGGAATTCGTTCAGACTGTGCTGTATTTTATTTCAGACGGTGTTCTATTTTAAAGTTTACATCATTCTTTCCCTTGTCTTTATACTCTTGTCTTTCGTATGCAATGCAACTGGTCAGTGGACAGGAGCCAGAGCGAGAAGAAAATTGCACGAGGAAGCCGTGTCCAGACTTCTTAGAGTACCGATGTCGTTCTTCGATTGTAATCCTGTGGGAAAAATTTTGAACAGATTCAGCGCCGATACAGGCGTCATCGACAAGGTGAATAATCGATAAAATATCAGTCGATTCGTGGTTATTAAAGAAATGCACAGTTATTTATCTTCTTTTCTTCTTTTTAAGAAAATATCTATGTCGATTCAAAGACTGACATTCTTCGTCTTGCTCTGTGGTTCAGCGATACTAGTAAACGTCATCGTATCACCGTGGTTCTTCATTGCTGCTATACCCACGTGTGCAGCTTATTATATCGTTCAAAAGTTTTATAGATGCAGTGCGAAACATTTGCAACGATTAGACGGCAGGTACGGTATATATTTTTGTAAGTCGTATTTTGTTTTCTGCGAATATTTTCTACAAACTTTTTCTTAACTTTTTTAATCCTCCATACGTTAACATAGGAAACTCTCCGCAAATTTGTTCGGGACGAATCGTTATTCTTCCTTGAAAAATCTTTTAAAACGTTTGATTTCAAAACTGATTGCGTAATGTGATAGAGACTTCGATGAGTATCCCAAGAACAGTAAAAAATTTATTTGTGAACATAAACTTGCACGACCCAATTTGCAAAAATATAATTGTCCAGGATCAAATGTTTCTTAGGGAATTTAAGAAAAAAATGTTTACCTTTCTAAATCCTGTGTTCATCTAAAAATCTCAATTATTCGTTTCTAGTACCAGATGGCCAATCACAACGCATTTTTCTGAGACACTTCGCGGACTAGCAACATTGCGTGCTTCCAAACAAGAGAATCGCTTCATGGAACAGGCTATGAAGTGCCTAGACGTTAACACGAACGCGTTTCTCCTCCTGAATTCCAGTAGCCGGTGGCTCGGCATTGCTCTAGTGAGAAAACTTGCAAAGCTTCTAGAATTATTTTTCCAGTTTGCCAGTTCGGCTATTGTATCTTTATCATAAACACATTTTAGGATTATCTGGGTGCTGTTATAGTAGGATCTGCGACACTCGCCGTCTTAATTTCCGCGGAACTGTATCCAGATCGCGTTACGCCAGCTCTAGTTGGTTTGGCGATTAATTACACCCTCTTAGTGCCAATTTACTTAAATTGGGTAGTGAAGTTCACAGCGGAGACCGAAATGTATTTTGGTAGCGTTGCACGTATCTCTACTTACAGATACGCTCCTACTGAAAATTACCAACAAAATGGTACTTTAATGCTTTTTAACACTAGAACTACCGATAGTTAACAAGAAGCTATTTCCACCAAAATCAGTGAAAATGACTGGTCTTTAAAAAATATGTAATAATAGAATATTTTTATATTTATTGATTTATTACTTTCTTACAGAAGCAATTCCATGTTATGTAGTACATTTTTGGTATTATTAAACCATCTGGCACCCCTAAACGAGGGTTGACACATTTATAAAATTGTAAAATCAGTCATTTTGGCTGGTGTATTTCTAGTGTTAGCATCTAGAGATCTAGCGATCGATCTGGAATTTTCCTGATAACTGATACCATCGTATCGAATGATACGCAGTAAAAATTTAAAAAACGTGTGGGAAGTTGTAGAAAACGAGGAAACTGGTTAATTGGGGTTCGATAAACAGATTGCAGGACCCTTTTACACTTTGACAAGTACCAGTCATTTTCATTGGTATTGGCATAAGTAGCCTTGATATAAAATTATTCTGACTTTGAATACATAAAAAACAAAATAAAATTCATTATGTTATTCTTTTAGTTATCGTTACGAAAATCATTACGTCATTGTGGAAAAAATATAACATGAGGAATTTTAAAACAAAATTGTAAAACCTGTCAATTTGACTGGTGTGGTAGTTCTAGTGTTAATCTTTCATTGTTGTTTCGTTATAAGAACCAAATAAATTATTAATATATTTTCAATATTTTCTACGATAATTTTCTGGGATATTTTGTACGATATTTTCTAGACTTCCACGTATCTGATAGTTGGCCAGGTAAAGGTGAAATTATTTTTGAAAATGTTTCTCTGAGATACGTTTCACAAAGAGAACCAGTGATCTCGAATTTATCCTTGAAGATTACGCCAGGCCAAAAGGTAAAAATTACAAAGAATTACAAAATTCTAGGTTTTCATAGATATTTCTCGTAGATTGGAATTTGCGGAAGAACCGGAAGTGGTAAGTCGTCCACGGTAATGGCACTGTTTCGACTATTGGAGATCACTCAGGGACGTATATCGATCGATGGGACAGACGTTCGTCAAGTTCCTCTGGAAGTTCTTCGTTCGAGACTCTCAGCGATTCCTCAGGATGTGATCATGTTCAGCGGTACCATTAGGTATTTTATACATTTATTTTTTTTTTTTTTATAATAGAGAACATCTTTTGAAAGACGATAAAATACGAATATTATTTCCTTCAGAGAGAATTTGGATCCTCTTTCGGAACACGAAGATCAGGAACTGTGGAATGCTTTGGAAGTAGCACAAATTAAGGATATCGTTGCCTCTCATCCTGAAGGTCTCAGTAAGTGAATTTCTAATTCCAAACACAAAGTTCAATTTTATATTTAAAAATATTTGCTGATAAATTTCTTTTTCTCGTACCTGATGATCAAAAAATTGCAATATTCGTAACAATATAAATCTTCAAATCGAACAGACTTCAAGATAAAAGGAGAAAATGAAAACTTCTGTTAATAAATTTATATTTACGTTAAATGCTCTAGTCAGTGTTCCAATTTTTCACTCGGTATTTTTAACAATACAATTCTTTAGAAAATAAATAAGAATACAATTTCCCGAAACAGATTTCGAAGTGAAAGAAGGAGGTGAAAACTTTTCTTCCGGTCAGCTGCAGCTGCTCTGTATGGCGCGGGCAATCCTCCGGAAGTCTTCGATCGTCGTCCTCGACGAAGCAACCAGCGCTCTCGACGCCGTCACTGAAAAGAATCTCTTGAAAGCAGTTTCAACTGCTTTCAGGAACAGAACAGTGATTGCTATCGCGGTAACTTCGCTTTAACTCTCAACGTCCTTTATATCCACGAAGGAAAATGACCGTAACAACTTCGTTCCCTGTTAATTATGTTTGATACTTTACTTTTCAGCATCGTGTGTCAGCGTTATTGGATTGCGATCGAGTAATCGTGTTCCACGATGGTAAAATCGTCGAAGATGGACTACCAGCAGACTTAATGCAACGGCAAGGTGGATTCTTCGCGAATATGTTGAAGTCCAATGAAGAGAATGACACGACTAATTGTTGAGAAAGCACACGTGCATAAAAGAACGATGATAAAGGTCGATACAATTGAAAGACTGGGACAGAGGAACGTATCTAACCATGTTTCGTCAGAAAGTATTTATTTTTGATACGAATGATAAATGTAGAGTATCGTAGCGATATAGGAATTTCTGAAATATTTTTGTAAATACCAAGATGCATTCGAATGATCGTTGATCGATCTGAAATACATTTCACTGTTATTCGCATTGCATAGATAAGGAAGCTGCGTTGCATATAAGAATCACTCACAGATAAAATATATAATAATATATTTTAAAAACCTTTTCTTTAAATCTGTATATTATTAACAAAGGAAATGAAAAAAATAATTCTACCATACAATTGTGTATATTTTTATACCTTCCACTTTATACCTTCAGGCGAAATTTCTCAATCACCAAGAAACTCGTTCGCGTACACGTTCCTAACGTCGATCGGAAAGCAAGAGAAAAGGATCGATCAAAGGAAGGAAACTTAGGCCAATTAATTCGCTCGATTCATCGTGCATATATTAATGGAATGCACCTATCTCCTAATCAGATCGAACGTGTCGATGCAAATATACTTTCTCCAACTATTTCCGTGGTATCGGTTTTTTCCCTCGAACCATGCCATATACACGTATACTCGAATACATAATCACTAACTGGCGGCATATATTACGTGCGGATAAGGTGGCCAACGATAATAATTACCAATACCCCCACTGTTTGACAGCGATGGGAAATGAGCGCGTATTTTTCAACTAGTGGCATTGAGAGCGGCCTGTCGATAAGACCGCGAGTCCGCTAACGAAACTTGGTCGAATTCGCTCCACTTCTCCTCTACTCTCGACTCGAAATTATTCCCTCCTCTGTTCTATTTCGATCATAATGTCAACGAAATTTCACGCGTTTAGATATCCTATCGGAAATTTTCATATTTTTCAAATTCAATGACAAACGCTTAATCTTCCTCATTTTGGAAGTTTAAAAAAGAGAATCGCGCGAAGTAGAAATTAACGCGTGAGAAAAATGAAAGCGCACGTTCGCCTCTGAGTTTCGTGTCTAAGCAGAGGCTTTCTAATTATCGTGAATAATCGATCCACGCGAGATCGTAGCTGGTAACGGACAATGAATCTCGAAAGTGGCCAGTGCAGCCGGTGTTCCGCAGTTTTGTGAACCTTCGCAGGAAAATAAGCCGTAAGGGAGCAGACGTATTTGAACGTGAGTATGCTTGATTAACGTTGTTTACTTGTTTGTCGATCGTGCAACGGGTTCTCCCGCCGAGATTAGATCGGAGATTCGGAGCATTCCTCGTTCACGTGAGTCGTGAAATTCGTGTTGATAGAGGCTGATATCTGTTAATAATAATTGTTGTCACGTCGAGCTCGCGGAAGAAATGGAGCAGGAAAGGTTTTACCTGGCCGATGATTCATCGTGGAACGAGTACCGTAAGTTTTTTCCATAACTGCCAGATGATTTTACAAGTTTTTGTAATTTACGATCTACCATGATCATTGAAAAAGGAACGAGTTCTTGCAAATGATATGATTTTCATTTGACACGTCACAAAATATGGCAGGTGGGAGAATCGAAGATCTTGTCGAAACACCTGGTTCGTTGTGATCGTATTGGAAAGTGTGACACGAGAAAAAAGCGAGAAAATAGGAAAAAGGGAACGTCCGATAGATGAGAAGCGATAAAGGCACCGAACTGAGCGATAAGAGGCCATTTCAACGATAAAATAAGAAAACTGGTGACTATCGGTATATTCAGGGACACGGCCATAGAAAATTGTATAAAGAGTTCATTTCAAAGATGAATACGTTCGTAACAAATTTCTTATTCACGGTTAATTAACTATTTTCTTTCGTTTTCATTTTTTTTTTTGTTTGAATTTTAAATACTACGGATTTTCGTATATAGTGATCGAACCAACTATGAACAACCGATAAATTCAAGTCTACCGATAGTAGTCTCAATAGAATCGATCGTCGATTAATTTTATTCGATTCAGAAACTTTGAACCCGCTCGTTGCATGCATACAATCACTTTCTACATTAGCGAGTCCATATTATCGTAAATACAATGAAATAATTCTGTTTTTTACAATTCGTAATCGGTTAAAAATATAATCAGGAAGGAAGCTTAAACAACTTTTATTCTTTTCACTTCAAAAATTCGCTTAAGAATCTTAAAAACTAAAGAGAAATTAGGAAGAAAAGAAGAAAGATAAAACAACGGATATTCTCGCGATCCAGAAAATGAACAAGGAAGAGAACTAAAAAATCTTTTTCTATTGGAGTTTCAGAAAGAACACGATTACAAAGTACAGAACCATCCCCTCTCCGTCTGAAAAAGAAAAAGCGGACATACCAGCCTTATTAATGAAAATAGAATAGAATTCATTAGATAAGACGTGGCCGTATGTGTACCTGCCTGTTGACACTGCGTCTCTTTGTTATCGGCTAGATAAGATTTCTGCGTCTTTGTCGAACTTGAGATATCAGTTTTATGCGCGAATTCACGGAGTGCAGCTCATCGTTCCTCAGAAAATCATTTATTTCGTTATTTGACACGTCGAGCAAAATTACATTCTTAAGCATTGAACGAACTAGTTTTTAGCAAGATTTTTCATTTCTTGGCAAGTTTTCTCGTCTCTCGGTCGCGTCTTCCACGTTAAATCTGAAAGGTGAGTTTCCACATTCAACGTCCACGTTACAAAGACGTCGACAATTTTTATAGGAAACGCAAAATCACAAAAAGACGAGACTATGTACATATTACATGAATATACTCATAAGGGCGAACTCTTCTGTTTGGAAGAGTTTATCTCAAGATCTAATCGATCAGACAGAGGAACATTAATCGTGAGATAAAATTGACTCGGTAGTGTCTGTTAAATCAATTGCAGTATAATGCGAGCAACGTCAGATGACAGATAAGGTCCCTACATTTCTGTCTCGCATGACGTTGTAAAAAACAAATATTGCATTTGATTAAGTAATTTCGTTGTACAATTAAATATTAACTTTCATACATATATATGAGATAACGTTTTCTGAATTGAAATGTTGAAGAATCGAGTGTGAAAAACAGTAACGATCGAAAAATGATCGATCGACGATTGCTTTAAAGTTCGTTGATTAGATTAAAATGAGAGAAAAGTTTCGATTCACCTTTTACTAATTCCATTGTTCTTGTACAAATTCGGGCGTAACAGAATCACGAGATGACAAGGCAAACAGAGTAACTAAAGGAAAATCAAACACGATAACGAGACGAAAATATTGGCAGAGTGCAAAAATAACCGTGGAATATTTAACAAAGTGTGTAAGACAGAATCAGAGGTGACGTCTTAAGAGGGAGAACACACACTGAGAAGCACGTGTCGAACGATTACACTCGAGTTAATTGTGCTTGTCGCAACGGTTGATTAAGCGCGAAACACAATTAAAGCAGTACTTCAACGATATTTCGTTAATATAGACCTCTTCAATTTTGAGATAGGCACGCAGATTTGTTCGTGAGCGTGAACGAAACTTAACGAATCATATCAGCGAACGTGTACATTAATTACAGAATTAAACAAGACCGTGTATGTATGTACATGTACGCGACGAAGCTTCGTTTTTCCATGAATACGAAAAAGAGTAATGTTGTTTGAGTTTGTTTTAACAATCTGCAAAATATCGTTAACGATATCACCGATGTTGCGAATGGAACGTTCGAAGGATTTGGTCAATATAAAATATTTGTCATCTGTAGGTAAACCGACAGAGACAACTTTGCTTGACAATAATTTGACCAAATACAGTCTCGAAAGAGAAAAATGTTCCACTCTCTTCATTCCGTTGTAGCTTTTACGAAACACTTCCTAAATAACGCGCATGTCGTTGCAATTACTACTGGCAATGAAAAAATCACTTGACATTGACGAGATAACGTAATTAGCTCGGAATGGAAAACGAGGAAGAATTAAAGGTACTGATAACGACAAAGTTTAAAAAGTTCTCGTTGTTTTCAATATTTCCAACGTCGCGAAATCCAACCGGTATTATTAACACTTCTCATTCCGCTATTATTTACTCATTTCTATCAATATTAGCATCAGCTACTCTACCATCTACTAATATGAACGTTACACATTACGCACATGACTGTCACGGATCTAAGTCACCTACATACACATAACAATTTCCAATGAAAAACAGAATTAGAAAAAGCTCTAAATCGTTTACAATTCCAATGGACGTGCTCGAACGTGAAAGATATTTAATACTGCGTAGACGTGGCAAAATAATATCGCAGAGGAATAAAAAATACCTATGATATTTTCATTGTTAACTTAGATCACGATCATCGGTCGCATGCTTTTCATTCCAACGGGCTTAACGAGTAACATTCGCGCGAGTATTGTGCAAGAAAAATTGCGAAACGCCAACATGCGCGTGCTTGTGGTGGAACGTCCTCGTGATTACGTAAAAAGAAGAAAAAAGAATAGACACAAAGAGACAAAACAGGGAAACAATGGTCGACTGAAAGGAAAAAAGACGAACGAATTCGATCGCTTCTTCGAGTTAATAGCTCGACTTCTAACGAAGCAGGAAATGCTACGCGAAACGAACGTGGTGCCGCAGTTAGATAGGATCTGCCACGGAAAGAGACGATTTTCTAGTTCCTCGCTGCTTCGGCGATCGTTTCGTGGCGTTACGTATACTCGCGTGAGCTCGAACCAGCCAACTTTCGATGGTAATCTCTTTCGTTTCGCTTTGTTTCCCTGCTTCCTATGCTGATCCTCACCCTCGACGAGTCGCCAACTGGACGGTTCTTTCGAGATAATCTCTTACATTTGATTTATGACGAGGAAGTCAACGCAGAACGAAATTTACTCGTAGTTGAAGTTGCTACGAAGATTGACGTCTTCCCTACAGTCGAACGCGTGATTTCTGCTGATCTATGTATAATAATCAACCTGTTACTTCGAAATTATAAATTGAGTATTTTCTATTCTTCTTTTTTTCTTTTTTTTTTTTTTTTTTTTTTTTTTTTTTTTTTTTTTTTTTTTTTTTTTTTTTTTTTTTTTTTTTTTGAGAATAATTTTTTAAACGGCCGAGATTGTTGAAAAAGTATGACAACTAGCAAGGATGTACAACCACGTGCTCGACAAACATGGCATAAATAACATTTGGCCAGATCCTCGTATGACTAATCAAACACCCTTATCGGTCTCTTAATATAGTATAAACCGACGTTACTCTTTGTAACGAGATTACGTTAGCATTTCAAGATACGATCAAACAAGGACTTCAATTAATCCGCCCTCATTTTTCGAATTTTCTCATATAATATCGGAGAATAATCGTTTCGTTTAGAGTTACAAACGAGCTTGCCTAATTTTTCACAAGTGTACAACTTTCTTGCTGACTAAGCTGAACTATGACGAACGAAAATGAACATCGAGATCGCGATAACATCAACTTATTAAATTTCGGTCTCTGACTGAAGGATTATTACTCGTATCGTACGATTACGTATAGTCCGAAAATTATCAAATTTGATTACATAAAACAACATTCCATTCGAGTAAAAAATCGAAAGATAGATGGAACGATAAAACACTCTCGACATTCGTATTCGAAACGACAATGAAATGGAGATCGATTATGCTCTAGTTAATACGAAAATTTTTTAACAATACAAACCATCCAAAAGATCGTACCTTGAAACGAGAATATCCACATCGTGAGAACGTGCTAATATGTCGTGACGTCAGCATACGATATGTCGTGCATCAAAGATCATTAGCATAAGCATGTGATCAGCTAAACCACGTGCTCGTGATCGTCTGGCGTAAAAACTTTTTGTTTGACGGTTGCTTTTACGGGAGTCGACGATCTCGATAGTAGATCTCGGCAAAACATCTGTAAATTGTGATTATCGATAGTTGAGTTTTAACTAAAATTTTCCTACTATATTTGGTAAGTTTTTATTGAAATTATTAAGAACCAAAATGAACGTTAACGCGACGCGACACTTTACTTCTAACGTTTTTTTAATCAATTTGTATTATCAAATTCTATGGAATTGACATTGTAAGCAAAGAAAGAAAAGTTATTTTTGTATCTCCGGTTTGTGTAATAATCTTTCGTAATTCTAATACTATTCTTGTAACTCTATAAAAGAATAACTTACGCCGTTTACGCTTTCAACTATACTTTACGCAACTTTTATACATTATCTACTGCTTGGTCCTTAATGGTAACGATATAAAAGGCGAAGATGTAATTTCATCGCTATTTGAGCTTGTTTAAAAAATCGCGACAAGATAATATTTATAATCAAGAGCGTTATAATAAAGCGCATCGCTCTTGATCAGAGCTTACGGAAACGATAAGTGATGTTATCTTAATTAACATCGGCAAGAAATTGGAACCAGATAAGACAATTGCCTCGATCAACGCGTCGATCAGCGACAAAATATTTGTATATAAACGAATTTACTGCGAAATTGAAACGATGCTTTGCCTTTCAGAAGTTAAAAGAGTGTGTTTCCGTCATGCTGTGGATGAACAAAGTATGAAGTTCCCGTGCTTCCCGAAGCCAAGTATCCTGGGACAGAGGGGCAGTATCAATCTTGTCTCTCTGTCTGGGAATGAGTCGAACAATGTGCACAGTACGACCTTAGTAAGTTTGAACATTTTCCAAACAAGGACTGCACCATAGTTCTACGCGCTATGATTCTCTCGCTAGTCGTCCCGAAAGAAACAGCCACAGTTGGCCTGATCGCTGCACGTATGCATATGTGGGAACTGGAAATAAGATTATGAAGATAAGAATAACTTCCAACTAATCACACATACGCAACACAGGGATTATCGTATACAGTGGCTAGAGAAGATATTTCAATATCATTGTATTTTATCATAGCATTTGCGTATTAATTAATTAGATGCAACTACGTTAAATTGCGTACAATTTAGGGGTCATACGATTACAAAAATTGCGCGCTATGAAAATGAAACGTAGAATCTGATAAAAAAGAAGACTTCGTTAGAAACTCTGCGAATTCTTTTTTTTTTATTTTATTTAGATGCACATTACAATCAATTCTCTCATTGAGAATTTTAAGTGAGTTTTTCTGACGTGGTACTATAACACGATTAAAATTATAAAGTGTGTTGAATTCTAATTGAAAAATCTGCGAAATAGCCACTGTGTATACAGCCGATCAGCGGTTTGTTCTTTGAGGACTGCAGTAAGAGAATCACTTTGTATGAAGCAAATAATTTTTTGATTCCTTTATTTCTTCGTTTATAGAACCAAAATGCGAAGAGCCCAGTGGTAACGAGCTACAAACAATCTGGTGAACCAGATCTGACTCATGGCGTTGTGAGTATTTAAAAATATCTTCCCGACTAAGCAGAGCGCATCATTTCGTAAATCAACGGATACTAATTAACGGACGCGTAAGATTTCCGTAAAAATCAATGACACAAAAATATTCTTAAGAAAGTGTAAAGATCTTTAAATATCTGTTTTGATTTCTTCATCTGTAAGAAGACATTAGGCAAATAGAGTATGTACATATTGTAGTTTCGTGAGAGCTAACAGGTACTAATTAACAAATTGAAATTTCATAAGAATCAGTAACATGAAGACAGATGTAGAAAAGTTTAACAATTCTAAAATAAACATACATATCCTCAACGTTTATATATCATATTCGTAACAAAATATTCATTGCATAAAATGAAGGTAAAAGGCACGTTAGAAAATAGCAGAATGTTAAAAAGAATTAATCGATAAATCAATTTAAACAATCTCTTCAAATGGTTAACTTAACAAGAAAAGTTTATTTCTAATGCAGATACGACCCTTACCTGGTGCTACGGTAATATCTAATGGAATCGGCCCACCTGTACAGTCCCATGGAAAAAGTAGGGCACCATTGCCACCACAACAAAATCACAATGAGAACGAACAAGATTCTGTCAGAACTTCGGATGGTTCTGATCAACCTGCGAATCCCAGAGGCGGTATTATCGGCAAAACTCCAACGCCACTCTCTGAGCCAACTCCTGTTTACGAAAAGGACGAAAAGTAATTTAAAGAAAAAATAATTGAACAAAATATTCTAAATAATGATACATTTTTACATATATTTTGTTTCTTCCCTATAGGAGTAAACAACAGATTACAAAGGCCATTTTGGAGAACGAATTTCTTGGCAACCTTGAAGAAAATCAGGTGGAAGCGTTAGTCGATGCCATGTACCCGAAACATATACCACCGAACACCTTAGTGATTCGAGAAGGAGATATGGGTAAAATTATAATATTTCTTTTTCTATATTAGTTGTCGTCTAACGATGGCTGAATTATTCTTACCGCGAACGTCGAATATTTTCACTTTAGAGCGAAAAACTTTCTTACCTATCTATGGAGTAATTAGATTACAAACATTTATGCAAATACATATTTGTGTGAAGATACAGTTTGAAAAAAATGAAATCTATTCTTCGGATGTTTTACATATTTTTGCATATTATGCACATTCCGGGAATTTTTTCTTCAAATTTCCAACAAATGCATAAAAATTTCACAATCCAGTGATAGATAAATTTACATAAGAAATAGAGATCCTTCGTATGATTTGATAGACTGATAACACGATTAAATGTAACTTAGAAGGGAATAAGTGTGGAATATTTGCATGAGTTAAGTATTAATATCGCTTTTCTAAATTCCTTTCTTAATATATAATTTAGGATCGCACCTTTACGTGTCAGCGGAAGGAGAGTTCGATATCTATCAGGGTAACAATTTCCAAAGAACTTTTGGTCCTGGCGTTGCGTTCGGAGAAATTGCTTTGTTATACAACACCAAAAGACTTCGATCCATCAGCGGTAAATATATAATATATATAATTTTATTATATAAATAGATTATATAATAAAATAATGAATAACTGTATTTTCTATTGAATGAAGTCACGTTTAACTTTCAGTAAAGAAAGGTGGAAAGGTGTGGGTCCTCGACCGATCCGTGTTTCTCACCGTGATGATTGACACAACTCAGAAAAGGCTGGAAGGAAACATTCGATTCCTTAAACAAGTTTCTGTTCTCCAAAAACTGCCCGAGCCAAAGGATCACGTCCTCGCTAAGATTTCCGATCTTCTCCGCGTGGTAAATACATATATTTTGTATTTCTAATAGTTAGACCGTGGATGTTTATGTTTATTGGAAATTTAACAGTGTAAAGATACGCGGAATGTATCTGAAAAAGTATGTGAAATATCCAAAGCAAAGTATTCTCTGTAATATGTAGCGAATGAAACAGATGTCTGCTTAGATTCTATTTACTATTTATTAATCATAAAAATATAAAATCGCATAAAAATCTGCAATTTATTAATGACTATCAGAATGCAAATCTGGTTCTGAAAGTAAGAGGTTTATAAATCTTCCCGATAGGAATTTTATCCTGCTGGAGCAAAAATAGTTACACAAGGAGAGAAGGGTGACAAATTTTTCATAATCAGCGGTGGAAACGTTAGAATAACGAAAGACACAGAGGATGGTGACGAAGAAGAGCTAGTGGTCCTTGGAAAGGGTCAATACTTTGGAGAAATAGCTCTTTATGACGACACCGGTGAAAATCGTCGACACGCCAACGTCATTGCACTGGCACCTGGTGTCGAATGTTTAACGTTGGACCAACAGTGAGTTATACATAAATCAGTAACAATAAACTTTCTCGTCTCGTGAGTTGTTAGGGAAATATTCATACTCTTTGAAATAACATTAAATTCCAGTTCCTTCCTGAATTATTTGGGTGGTCTCGACGAAATACGCAACAAGGATTGGTTAGCGGAATACGGAAAACAGAAACAATCGCTGACGCTGAAGAAGTGGACTAGCGAATATTCGAACGTCACTTTGGCCGATTTGGAGACCAAAGCAACGCTAGGAGTTGGAGGATTCGGCAGAGTGGAATTAGTCACTTTAAAGTCAGATCCTCAGAAGAGTTTTGCTCTCAAGAGGCTGAAGAAGAAGGTGATGGTCGAGCAACAACAACAGGAACACGTGCTGAACGAGAAACATATTATGCAAGCTTGTGATTCTCCATTCATATGCAAGTCAGTACTAAAAAGAATCTTATCAATCGATAAATCGAGGATTTATAAAAATGAACGAATGCACATAATATACAGAGTGTTCAATATCAAATGTATATAGTATCCAAAGTAAAGTATTGTATAATATGTGTAATTTATAATATTAATTTATCTACTTTATAATATTTAGTGGGTGAGACAAATCTTTGCTAAAATATTAATTTGCATAGATATTCTATTAATCAAATAGAAATTTCTTGCACGATAATTCAGAAATATAATTTTCGTTCCTTTCACTTAGGCTCTACCAGACGTACAAGGACCGGAAATACGTATATTTCTTGATGGAAGTCTCTCTAGGTGGAGACGTGTGGACAACTCTCCAAAGAAGAAGATTCTTCGATGAGTCAACTGCACAATTCATGGTAGGATGCGTGGTGGAAGCTTTGGATCATCTTCATTCGATGAACATTATTTATCGTGATCTAAAGCCAGAGAATCTTATGCTCGACGCTCGTGGATACTTGAAACTAGTAAGTTCAATCTAATAATCTAGTAGTAAGTGATAAGAGTTTGAGGAAAGTCGATTGTCAATATCTTGACTCTGTTTACAATAAAACAGATAAAACGCTACTTTGTACACTTTTTCCAGGTTGACTTCGGTTTCAGTAAAAAGATTGGGCCATCGAAAACGTGGACCTTCGCTGGTACGCCCGAGTATGTGGCACCAGAAATTATTTTGAACAAAGGACACGATAGGTAAATAATTAATAAATAGTAAACGTAAAATATTCTATAAAGATACGCTGGATCAGTTTCAAATAAAATAACGAGGGTGACTTTAAGATAAGTTTAATTTATTCAAAGGGCGGTGGATTACTGGGCTCTCGGGATTTTAACTCATGAGCTACTAATCGGTAAGCCACCATTCCGAGGTTCTGATCATATGTCCATTTACAACAAGATTCTGAAGGGTATCGAAGTGGTCGGAATACCTAATTCCATTAGCAGAAACGCCAGCAGTATCGTGAAGAAGCTTCTTCGTCTAAGTCCTTCTGAACGTCTTGGCTACCAAAGAAATGGCATCCAAGATATTCGAGATCACAAGTAAGTTTATTAATTAAATAATAATTAATTTTAAATAAATTCAATTAAAACACACTAAAGTTTCTATTTATACAAATATATTTTTGAGCAAAGTTTATTTAAACGATTGAGTAGAATTTCCTCGTTCCGTAGAATCTTTAAAGATCTTTAAATCGATCTTAAATAGATCTTTAAATAGATCGTTTATCGCGTTTCTTCGAATAGAAAGTATAGGCTTTTTTAACGAAGTAACATTTTTATAGATGGTTCAATGGATTTAATTGGCAAGCCTTGCAGAAATTAACGTTGCCAGCGCCAATCGTTCCAACAGTACGTAAAATCTATTTTACGTATTATTACAAATATATTAATTTTTAAACAAACTCACCACTTATTCTCTTTTATAAAATCCTAGATACGAAATCCGACCGATACGAGGAATTTCGAAAAGTATCCGCCAGACCGTAATGTTCCACCGGACGAGTTCTCTGGATGGGACGCGAGCTTCTAAGCAGGAAAAATCATACGATAATCTAAGCTGTACATGATTTCCCCATTAAACGTTTGATAAGAGTCATGAAATGATAGAAAAAGTGAACATGAAGGACGAAAATAATGTTTTCAATAATAACCTACAATAAAAGTATACCGATAGCAAAGAGATTATCGTTATCTTTAATCGATTCGTATATTATAGATGCGTAGTTTCTTATGTATGTTTCTTGCATTCGAAGATACTAATGTATGAAGACACTAATCTTGTATCTTATGACTAAATTGTAATTAATTAGCAATATACATCTTGAGTATACAAATACTCGTAATTCTTGTAAAAGAAGTAGAAAGCGAACAAAAAGATACTCTGCGATCGATAATAATTTTAATCATGATAATTTTAATATTATTAATTAATAATAAATTTATAGGTACATGAGTTGTTAATGTGTGGTACTAATTTATTTCCTTTTCGTTTCTGATGAAATTTCGTTGGAATTTTAATACAAACACGCATATAACTATAAATGGTATCTTAATTTAATAGAAACGACACACACTGTATTGAATTAACATAGATGCCATTCGGTAATACAGTGACTTGAACGAAGGAAATTCTGATAACTTTCGAAGAAAATGTATTTTTTAATTGTCTTATCAAACAAAACTACTAATACCTTAAGTACTGACGGATCATCGCTGTGTTCATACAAGATAAGCTCAATCAACTTTATCGTTGCTACAAAGCATCAGTCAAGTATCAATATCCTGTGCACCAATTCTTCGAACCATTTCATTTGTGACCATTTAAACACTAATTGGTGAACTTCGCAAGAATTAACATCTATCTCAAAACATCTGAAACTACAAAAATATTATATATATTTGACTGAGAGACCTACGATCGAACGTAAACACCTGCGGACAAAGATTTTACTTTCTAGGCGAAAGAAAGAAAGGGAAAATTAAGAATGCGTCTATGCTTCGGAAAACGTACAGGTGTACGTATGGGCGCGTCTGGATCCGATCGACGCAATTCCGACGCTTATTTTCGACAACTGTCCCTTCAAAGAAAACATGGCGTGATCGGTGAAATAAACGTATCCTCCAATCTACCAGTCATCGTTTTCAAGAAAAATGAAAAGTGAACAAACAACTTTAAACTATTCTTTCGACAGTGATTCGAAATTACGATAAATTCAAATTTCATATCAAATTGTAGAACGAAACAGTTGATCAAAAACGCCATTTTGAACAACCAGTTCCTCGGAGATCTCGATGAGTCGCGTATAGAGAAACTTATATCGGTGATGTATCCGGAACAGGTAAAAGCCAATACGCGAATCATTCACGAAGGTGAAGTCGGTGAGTAATTAACTTTCGAAATAACAAGATATTAATCAATGAAATATTACAAAAATGAATCGCGATCGATTGTATCAGGATCGCATATGTACGTCTCGGAAGAGGGAACCTTCGAAGTTTACGTAGGCAATACGTGCCACGAGAACTTTGGTCCTGGTATCGCTTTCGGAGAACTGGCCTTGTTGTACAATACCAAAAGATTGTGTTCTATTTATGGTATTATATTAACTATATTATAAACCTTAAAATCTTTTAGGAACCATTTAACAAACTTAATAAAATATTTTATTGTAACTGTCGAGACGCTCGTTTGTTCCTTTAGCGAGTACAAATGCGAAAGTATGGGTGTTGGAAAGACAGGCGTTTCAGACGGTAATGCTAAAAGATAACGAAGAATCGTTGGAGCATAATTTGAAGATTCTTCGTCAAATTGAAATATTCAAGGGTCTGTCGGAGGAGGTTCTGCAGAAAATATGCGACCTTATAATAGTGGTGCGTGTGAAATGGTTCCAGTAATGCTAACTCGAAATTAAAAGACGCTATTTTTGTATCGCTTTAGGAATTTTATCCAGCGAATTCGTACGTGATTCGAGAAGGCGACAAAGGAGATAAATTTTACATTATAAACGGTGGTAGCGTGAAGATCACGAAGAATAAACCAGGTGGCATCGAAGAGGAACTGACGATTCTTGAGAAGGGTGATTATTTCGGTGAAAAAGCGCTATATGACACTGAAGAATCTCGTCGACAAGCGAATGCTATCGCAATGGCTCCTGGATTAGAATGTTACACGATTGAAAAAAAGTAAACGTTTAAAATGTTTTCAAATAATTTCACGATGAAGAATTAACAAAAGTTTATCATGAAATTTATAAATTTGTTAACAAAGTTGTCTTTGTATGATGCTATAGAGCTTTCCTAGATTATCTTGGTGGACTAGACTCGATTAAAAATAGAGATTGGTCAGGATATTACAGTGTAAATGAGTCGGATGACTGGAGTGACGAATTCAAGAATTTAACTCTGTCTGATACTGTATTTGAGGGAACGATCGGAGCTGGAGGTTACGGCAGAGTGGAACTGGTCGTCGTCAACTCGATGCCTAACCTTAGCTTCGCCAGGAAAAAGATTGTCAAGCATATGATCACAAAGGGTGGCTTCCAAAAAATGATGTACAACGAGAAGAATAGTTTGAAATTGTGTAATTCGCCGTTTATCTGCAAGTAAATTAACAACTCTGCTCTAACGTGAAAACGAATTTTTTTTTTTCAACGAATATAGAATACGTAATTAAAGGAAACTAAGAAAGAAAAAGATTCGATCTAGTGATTCTTTAATTTATTAATACTTATATTGGAATTTATAATGTAAAACTTGAAGAATATTTGATATATAACGATTTAATATATATTAAGCGAAGCATTCCTTGTAGATTATACAAAACCTTCAAGGACAATAGATATTTATACCTGCTACTGGAAGTATGTTTAGGCGGAGATTTAAGAACAGCCTTGTACAGAAACGGTCGATTCGATAATTCAACAACTAGATTCGTAACCGCCTGTGTCGTAGAAGGACTTCAACACCTTCATTCACTGGGCATCATTTATAGAGACTTAAAACCTGAGAACATCGTGATCGATAGTCGAGGCTATGCTAAGCTTGCAAGTTCTTTTATTTCAAATAAATAACAATCGATAATAAATTCATTCATTAACTCAGCTATCTTTACAGACTGATTTTGGATCCAGTAAAAAAATTGGCCCATACAAGACAAAGACTTTTATGGGTACACCAGAATATTTGGCTCCGGAAATCATTCAAAGTAAACTTTATAATCAGTACGCATTCTCATATTTAGTTACATATTTATTAAGTTTTAAATTAATTCTTAAAGCGATTGATTATTTTTTATTAACAAAGGGCCGTTGATTATTGGGCACTTGGAATTCTTACGTACGAGATGTTAATGAATCGTACACCTTTCCAAGATGTAAGTGATATAGAAGTGTATAAGAAAATTCTTCGTGGCTTTAAGGATATACTTGTACCGCCCATTATTAAAAACACAGCAAAGAATTTTATCAAATCCCTACTGGAAGATGACCCATATAAAAGACTTGGTTATTTACGAAATGGTGTTGCTGATATTCATAACCATAGGTATTTATTAACGAATTTATAGAATATATTTGTATTTATTAATTTAAATATTAATATTTACATAATATAAATTAATTTCAGATGGTTCCATAACTTTAAGTGGCAGGAGTTACAGAGTCAAACAATGACTTCTCCTATTGTACCAAAGGTAAATAAGAAATTGTCAGAATGTTATATATCTTTGAAACAGCTAATCTCATTATCTAATTCATTCACAGGTAAGGGATCATCTCGATTTAAGAAATTTTGATAAATATCCTCCAGATTACAGATCGGCACCGATGGACTATTCCGATTGGGATACGAATTTCTAACAACCTTTATTGTACGATTCACTTTGTATATATTATTTTTAAAGTATCTATTTATTATTTAAGCTAACTATTAAATAATATATTAGGCCTTACTTTTTATTTTGTAATAGTATTAAAAATATATTTTTAAATAATGAAAAGTCAATTATAACATATATTTAAACTTTTTGTAAGTTGCAAAAAAGCATCAATTTAAAGAAAGTTATAGTTAAAGTATACATACATACTTTGTATATCTGAAGCACGATTAACCAAAGATTCCAGATTAACCAAATACAAATGCCACATTGATAACACTGTGATTCATTCCATATACGAGATTATTTGTCAAGAAAGATTATGCTTATTTATAAAGAAACCGACAGACAACCGTATCACAAACAAGTACAATATTCTATTACAGAAGAAATACTTGAATACTTATAAACACGGTTCATCAGCCTTTTTGAACTATAAAAATTTTAACTTGGCACTGCGCAAAGAACACCGTCAACTTCAGGTGGCGCACGATTTGCTGCACTCCTACAAATAACCTTGTTACACTATTGTTCGAATGGTGAATTTACAAATTTATATAACAAATAAGTTACGGGTGGTAAAATATATTATTAGTTATGCTGTTACACCGGTAACATATACACCATAAAATTGCAATAAACGTAATTTTATTTGTAATCAATAAAGATAAGATTTGGCAATAGGTCGTATCGAATTAAAGTGTGAAAGAGAAAAACACATATTATGTATTTTTAATAACGTCTACAACTAACCGTAACAGTGAAATGTGAATAACAGGATTGTTTGTAATGCGTTTCTATATATTGATAAATACCGCTTGGTTATTAATGGTGACAGGACCTAACTTAACATGAGGTGAAACTAGGTCCATAAAAATCTCAGTTGATATTAATTGATAGCATTTTGCAAAAATATTGCACGATGGAAGCTCATGAGAATGAGCAGTATGTTACATTTCCCCTTTCAGAGGTACACGATAGTATACAAGATAATATTATATCTCATGAAGAAATATGTGAACCAGTTGACGAATGCGTTCTACAAGAAGGACTCACTGAAGTATCTGTTACAGACGTTAATTCTAGTATCACAGAAGCACAGGTTGCGGTTGAGATTTTAGCAAAACATTCCGACGAGGAAGATAAAAATCGTGTAGTATATCCTATATATATTAAAGAAGAAGAACAACATCAATACACATCTGGGGATGATGAATCGATGGCTGTGGAAGCTCTACGACAACTTGGAGGCATGTATCCTTGTTTCGAAGACAAAAAAGTATGTCCGCATTGTGCAAACCTGTTCACACAAGCTGAGATAACAAAGCATCGTACTACCTGTTCTGCTAGTAAATTATCATGTATTACTTGTGGAGAAAGATTCGAAAGAAAAATAGATTTAAACAATCATATAGTTTGTCATCAAGTAGATCGCCCACATGCTTGTAGAACTTGTGGCAACTTGTTTCGTTCAAAGAACAATTTAAGATGTCATATGTTGCAAGTACACCAAGTGCAAAAACCTCATAAATGTACCATATGTGGAGCAGATTTTCAAAGGCCTTCTAGTTTATCCAATCATATGAAAATTCATACATATGTTGCTGGACGTGCCATTATGCAGTCACAGAGTGATAATGTATCACAGTCAGAGGAAACATTCAGAAAATGGCCTGAAAATATGACAGAATCCCAAAATAATCAAGTGCCATCCTCGTCTGTACAAACGGTTCAAAGCTATGATACAGTTCAATGGACAGTTCCATCTTATAACTTTCAAAGTGAGCAGGCAGCAGTTAATTCAATATCTAATCCTGAGGAAAAAATAGACACTTTACATGAATTTACTGTAATGCCAAATGGAGAAGTAACACAGTTTGAATATACTCAACAAAATAATATAAATAATCAAGTCAATCAGCAATACAATCTTTCATTAAACTCGTTTAATAATGCTGATACAATGGTGAAAGTTGAAACTTTATCGTATAATAGTGATGATAGAAAGAATTATATAGAAGTTGAAACAAATGGTACAAAACAGCATACTTGTAGACATTGTGGAATTAGTTTTTCGCGCGCAACAGCATTGGTATCCCATGAGAAAACTCATACATCTAAAAATTGGAACATGCCAATTGAATGTGAGTATTGTGATAAACAGTTTCAAGATGGCAATCACTTAGCAACTCATCAAACAACTTGTGCGAAGAAACTAATGCAAAATAATGTTGAACAAGGTGCACCTAATAATAAATGGGGTAAACATGCATGTTCTGAATGTGGCAAAAAATTTACAACCAAACAAAAAATGTTCAGACATCAGTGGATTCATAGAAAGAAAACACATTCTTGTGAAGTATGCGGATCCCAATTTGAAAAGCAAAATCAGTTGGATGAACACAGATTATCAGCTCATCCTGGTGACTCTCCATTTACTTGTACAGAATGTGGTAAAAGTTTTGTATCACGTCAAGGACTTTGGGAACATGGTAGAACACACGCTGGGAGTCCCGCACATTTTCATTGTGATACATGTTCCAAAACATTTTCATCGAGACAGGGATATTTAATACACCATAGAACTCATACTGGAGAAAGGCCATATGGCTGTAAATTTTGTTGGAAAGCATTTAGAGATGGTGGAACTTTAAGGAAACATGAACGTATTCACACAGGAGAGAGACCTCATGTTTGTCCTCTATGTTCAAGAGCATTTAATCAAAAAGTTGTTTTAAGAGAACATGTTCGATGGGTTCATGCAGCAGGAAAAAATGAAACTGAGGTAACTGGACCCCCTTTTTCCTGTCCTATATGTGGTGCTTTAAATCAAGATCGGGATGAATTATGTGCACATATTGTTAAACATTCAGATCAAATGATCGCAGAAGCAAAAGCTAAAACAAACAATAATGCACCAAAAACCAAACCAGTTAAGAAAAAATCAAAAATGTCTGCAAATACATATTTACAAGGAAAACAAGGAGCTGGAAGTCTTATAATTCCTAAATCAGAGGAAACTGAAGCACTTTTGTCTATTACAGAATCAGATAAATCAGATGACCAACAAATTTTAAGTGATAAACAAAATAATACTTTCCTTGTAGTTACTACAGAGAAACGTGATGAAAATTATATTGCAATATCTGAAATTAAATCTGAAGACGTACAATTATTAGTTGATGAAAAACAAGATGAAAATATGCATATTTCACAAGCTAATCATAGTCACAGAGAATCTTTAAATACAACTCGTATAGTTTCTACAGAACGAGAAGGAAGTGCACTTCATACCACAAGCAGTCATAATGAAATAACTACAATGCATTTAATACAGACTTCAAAGCAAACAAATACTTTACATTTAATATCAAAGCAAAATGAATCATTGCCTGTTCTGACACTACCAAATCCTCAGAGTCATGAAAATTTTTCCAGTCAAATTGCACAAATAAGTAATGATGATTTACCAATGGATATGGTAACTCACCATTCAACTAGGCAAAATCAAGATATCAAGAATCACAGTGAAGTTGGGCAGGAATCATTAATACAGGAGGGAGGATCCCAAACGGCTGTAATACAAGTTGTACAATATCATCAGCAAGACAGTGATGATGGAGAGGAATTAGTCTGTGGTATTTGTGGAGAAGATTTTAATGATAAAAATGTGTTGATGGAACACGTTAAAATTCACATATAATTATTGTTACTTTATTACTATCCAAGTTTGTGATATTCTCATGCTATTAATGTGGCTATCTAGAAAATAAGAAATTTGAGGATTTCTTATGTTATTGAAAGGAAAAAAATAAGCCAAATATAACTTTAAGTATCGTTTCCAATAGTAGTAGTAAAGCACCAATCTTCTATGTGTCTTACAAATGCACTGATATTAAAAAGAAACAGGGAATTTCAATGATATTTATATATTTTTAATTAATTTGTTTTTGTTTCTTCAAAATGCTTTTGCACATTTAGATCATACATTATACATGTGGTAAAATAATGTGTATCTTTTAAAATAAAATACAGATAAAGATTATATATTATGTAAAGCACATTACTGATTGTCTTAAAGATTAAAAAAAAAAAACATATCGTAAGAAAACAATCTCAAGATTGTATATCTCTGCTTTGATACAAATTACGAATTGTTTGGTCTTGAATTTAGATATCATTTTTCGATATAATTAAGTCAAATGACACTTAAGATGTAGAATGTGTGGTGCGATAAAAAAATAAAATGCATTTTATTTTCTACATTTACTTTATATTAAAACTTTTTTCTTTTTAATACCGCATCGTGTAAATTTACCCTTCACCTTTCGCATTTGTATTACCGCGCGTTTTACCAGTATGAAGTTAGGAACCAAGCTCACCACGTGTTGTTGTTGAGACAAAATATAAGTGCGTATTATTTTGTGACGGAAACAGTTATAATTTATAATTACATTTTGTAACGTGTTAAGTGATTTTAATAAGTCTCGACTAAATCCGCAGAACAGCCGACAAAAAAGTAAGTATTAATATTTTTTAAAAATAAGAAAATACACACATACACGTGTTTTTATTTGTTACAAAATATAATAGTATTCTTCATAAAAGGATTTTTTTTATTATATATCCATAAATATAATTAATTTTGACACATATCGTTATACTCTCTAACATTTGTTTAAATTTTGTTTAGCATTAAATTCTAACCTATATTTAGCATTAATATGTTTCTCCCGCGTTTGTAATCAGTTCAACGAAGCATTTCTAAGGTGTTTGTGTATTGTACTTCAAACGTAAGGTAAAAGAATTCATAAAAAAAAGCATACTGTAATTACATAAAAACAAATTTAATTAAGCCTTATTAGATTGAAATAGAAAAAAATCACTTTGATACCAAATTTTTCAATCTCAAACATTAAGACAAGAAACGTATTCATAAGGTGAAGAGGTTATGTTGCCGCAACGTTATTTTAATTGAAGTATTATAGTATAGTAGAATATAGCAAGAAAACTTTTTAAAGTTTTTAATCAAAATATACAAATATGCCAACTTGGAACCAAATTCAAGCTCAACTACGAAATCCAAATAATCCAGTGGTATTTTTCGACGTATCTGTAGGCACTACAGAAATCGGACGAATGATTTTTGAGCTTTTTGAAGATGTTTGTCCAAAAACATCAGAGAATTTTCGACAATTCTGCACCGGAGAGTACAGAAAAGACGGTGTATCATTAGGTTTTAAAGGTGCCATATTTCATAGAGTCATTAAAGACTTCATGATCCAAGGCGGTGATTTTGTAAACGGCGATGGCACTGGAGTCATAAGCATCTACGGTGGTGGAACATTTCCTGATGAAAATTTTACATTAAAACATGACTCACCTGGATTGTTGTCCATGGCCAACAGTGGCAAAGACACTAACGGCTGTCAATTTTTCATCACTTGCGCCAAATGTAATTTCTTGGATGGTAAACACGTTGTTTTTGGAAGAGTTATCGATGGACTTCTAGTTATGAGGAAAGTAGAGAATGTTCCCACAGGGCCAAACAACAAACCAAAAATTCCTGTCACGATATCTCAATGCGGACAAATGTAATAGCTAACTAATTATATTTTATACTTTTAAATGTAAGATATGCTATAAAAAAAGTTTGTCATATTTCTTCAGAATAAGGGTACTATTTTATAATCGTATACCTTTTCCCATTTTAATATTTAAATAGTTTTTAGTACATATACTTCAATAAGCTATAATTATAGCCTAAATTGGTAATTATGATTGTAATGATTTACTTCGGAGCTGTCTGCATCTTACATTGCCTTCAGGTATCTTATGATTCCCTATTAATAGAGATTGCCTATCAAGACCTGCTTGATTGTACTTAAAAGTTAATAAGTTGCATCTTGATCGACGGATTGATAACTTCGAGGAACTAAAGCCGTGATTAAAAATTCTTGATACGATAAAAATAAAAAAATGTTATCGTTTTACGAATTTCAATTTTATTCCGTTAAACTTACATACGAAATAAATAGTCATTAATATAATCTACATTGTATTGGATTTGATAAAAATCCAAACACGTTTGAAATATCAATGCGACTTACAACTCGAATCGATCTTCTCAGAAGTAAAACACCCAAAGTAAACACGTGTAATGTGTGTATGATCTAACACTATGATCAGCGTCGACTGACAAAATTCCAACCGTAAATGTTTAGGTCTTCATTTCGTATCTAATTTACAGTAATCTAATCGAAAACTATCCTTTGTTCGTACATAATTCGTTCATGGAATAATTTAATATTATATCTATTAATAGCCTAAGAGACAATCGATGTACTTAACAGTGAGTCTTATTTCTGCCTAGCTACGTATTCATTTTTATCCTTTTTAATATGCTCTGAATTGTTACACGAATCGATAAATTGCTTATACTACGAACAATTATTTCTCTTCTATTTTATCGGGCACGTTTATTATATCGTTTCTCAATTGCAAAACTAGTACAGTTTATTCGAACAATTATTCTCGTCAGCACGTGGTCTCTTGCTTTAGTTGGTTGCGGAATAAATACGAAAATAAATTCCAGTTGCACTTACGTTGCATAAAATCGTGCGTAGAAAGGCAAATTCCCAAACGATTTGCCAACATCCCGAAAAATGGTTTCCAGTAAACTTCAGTAAATAAAACGTATCAATGTCTCAAACGATGACCAGTGTGCAATGCACTAGATCGAGAACACCCTTCAGACTTTCTTCATCGATCACTCTCGATAAATACATTCAGAATCATTTCTATCGAACGAAATTTCCAGTTTATCGTAATTCGAAGGAAACTTATCTCGGTCGCAAGATTTGCTCGTTCCTTAAAAAACAACGACATGATGAACGGAGTTGTGATATTCCAAACAAGACCGGCCGGTTTCGAGAGGCATTCCTATCACATAATTCACGAATCATCTGGATATCATCATCGGGATCGTCACGACCTGAAAAAACATTACACCGATCATCATCGTCAGCAGCTCACGGCAACGATAGCAGTTGGTCCCTCCTCTTAGGCACCGTGAGCTGAGGTGAGGTCTACCTGCTGTTGCAGAATACGTCTTCCTCAATGGTATCGACCTGCGAGTTATCATCGACGACCATGATGGGCGTAGCACCGTCGTGGAGACTCGATTTCGAAATGGATCTTTTGTAAACGTCCCTCGTCACGCTCCTGGTGAAGCTGAACTTTCGTACCAGCTTTTTGTCCAATGCAGCGGGACTCTTTGGTCCCTTCGCTCTAAATTCGTCTTCTGTTCCTTCGTAATGAGCGAGCATCACCTCCGTCGCGTGTTCTTCGATCACGTCCACAGCATAATCGATATCATCGTCAGTAGCATTTTCCTTGATCACGCAGAATCTCAAGATATACTTTCCCATGACTCTAGCTGGGATCATATGAAGTCTGCCGGATGCGTTAATATTCGCCAACAATTCCTGATTGATCTCGTCGCTCTCCTTCAGTCTGAAGCAGACCAGACCAACTCTCACATCGTTAGTGATCTCGAATCTCTTGTCCCTTCTCATCAGAGTCTCGAACCGTCTCGCCAGCCTGATATGGTTCCTTATGTACTTCTGCAATCCTGTAATTCCATACGATCTCATCACGAACCACAATTTCAACGCTCTGAATCGTCTGCTCAAAGGAATTCCCCAGTGACGATAATCGATAGATTCTCCGGATCTAGCGTGCTGAAGGTACAATGGATCGACCACGAGCGCCGACGTGAGCTTCACTCGATCCCGTACCCAAAGGCAGGAACAGTCGAAATTAACGAGCAACCACTTGTTAGGATTCGTGTTGAACGAGTCTGCGTGCTCGATACCCGTCATCAACGGCCTCATTTCAGGGCAAATGAACGCGTTCCCAGCGTAAGCACCGTCCACGTGCAGCCACATGTTGGGATACAGTTTGCACACTGGTCCGATTTCGACTAAATTATCGAACGCACAGGATCCGGTAGTGCCAAGAGTGGTGGAGACATAAAACGGAACCAAACCGTTTGCCACGTCTTCGCGGATCGCAGATTCCAATCGCTTACCTCGCAAGGAACCTTTTTCATCTGGTTCTAGAACTCGAAGCTTCACCAAACTGATCATCGCTGCCTTTTCGACGCAGGAATGAGCTTCTGTGGAACAATAGGCGACCAACCGTGGTAGAAAGGCCGAGTCCTCGGTGTTCGGGTCTTGCTCCTTCAAGGTTCGAATCGCTTGGGTACGTGCCGCAAGCATGGTGACCAGAATACACTCGGAGGCTGACCCTTGTATCACTCCACCACCTTTCGAGCTTTTGTGTTCAGCTAGGAACTCCGGTGGTAGGTCTATCGCTTTTGCGTACCAGTCGAGTACGATCGTTTCCAGTTCCGTGCAGGCCGGGCTCGCCGCCCAAGAGAAACCTATGCACCCGATTGCGTCCGACAGCATGTCCCCGAGAATCGAAGGGAACGAGTTACCCGCTGGAAAGTACGCGTGAAAACGTGGATGCTGCCAGTGTGTGATCTGTAAACCATCCGTGTTCTCTCAGTAATCAACGTTTGTATTGGACGTAAAAATTTGTAAAAAAAAAAATTTTTTACACGAGTTTTTCAATGTCGAGGTATGAATTTAAAAACTCCGCAACACACGAACATTAAATTAGCAAAGAAATATTGGAAATAGAATGATCTAACGATAATGAAGAGTGTTATTTTATGATCGACCAGGTTTTTTCCTATTTCTTTAGTATTCGTGAATATTATTAACATCGAAAGAGGTCGGAATCAACGAAGGGGGATCGATAATCGAGCCCATAGTTGACACTCACCCCGGGCATTATTTTGCTGTCGACGTCCCTCATTATGGCATCCCATGATTCCCCTTTCGCTGGAGCTTCTTTGGGAAGTAGGGGCCTCAGATACCCTGGATCCACGTTCGCCGTCACCCTCTTCCCCTCCAAGGTGCGGAGATACTCGCAAATATACTCGATCATCTCCTTGCCACGTACTTGAAACTCATCGATGTTCATGATAATTGCCGGCTGGAATGTAATTCGAAGGAGAGACGGGCTAGTGCGTGCCAATGAAGCTCATGTTTGATTAAGCACGTTCTCGGCTAAAGCGTGTGTACGTGATCGTGACATTTTTCACCGCCATTTATCGGGATTACAGACGAAATAAACGTCATTCGCAAGCAAAGAAATACCTGGGATGAAATATCTTCTTTACGTGTTCTCTTTTCTTTACGTTACTTCTCTTTGTTCTTCTTTTATTTTTTTTTTTTTTATTTTCCAAAAGATTCCAAAACAGTCCGTTGCGTTTTATTTCTCAAACTAATCTACGATTTTGATTTTTCAAAATATCGAAGCGTTTTTCACTCACTTTTCCTTTTTGATTAACGAATAGAAAATCCGATCCACTTTGAAGATATATCACTCGAACGTTTGAATACGTTTCTCTTGGAGAAGGAATTTAAAAATGGACGTTTCAGTTGTTTCAGAACATGATCCCACTTGGAAAGAAACGCGTAACAGGTTTGTCCCGCGTTGGAACCGAGACTGGTGGCACCTGGCATAGCGCCGGTCAGTTTTATGCGCGCCTCCTCTTCGTACATCCCTGCCTCACGCAGATAAAATTAAGGCGGAGCTTCGCCTATCGTGAAAAATATTAACTTACCTGCTTCATTCTGGATTACGACACTGGCGCCTACTGTAACGCTTCTTACGTAAATGCCTGCTCGAAAAAAGGGATCACACCCCTTCGAAATTTCCCTCCAACCCATAAAATTCGTCATACTTCCACTCAACCAATTTAGCATCGCTTTTTCCCTCCCACGTGTGACGTGATAATTCATTCTTTCCCTCAAATGCCTACACCGGTACACTTACACCTTCTTTATAAAAAAAAAAAAGTGATACGATTTTTAAAGAATTGTTAATTTCCTCGCTCGAACATTTTTTTTTTTTTTTTTTTTTTTACTAAATTTCAATGCTCCCTTTATAACAAAAATATTTCACTAAAAATTATTTCATCTGAAAATATCTCCATTACCGTTTTAACTATTTTCTCGGAGAAGAAAACAACAAAAAATTGAAATTTCTGACATGCTTCGTACCGATCGTTCGAAGAGAGTTAATTCGACGATTAGAAAATCGATTGCCACCCGCGCAGATAGTCGTCGCGGATCGATGCCAAAAATCTGAACGAAAATTCGTAAGAAGGGTGGTCGACATCAATGGTGATGTATCGAGGGGGTCGCTGCTTGAATAAGCCAGCGTGTTGTCGATGATGCACGGGGAGTAAACTCGCCCCCTCCTCCCCCGTTTATAAATAGACGTTTACTCTTCACCTACATTTACAACACCCCGTAGAAGCGGTGACAGGTCACCGCTCAATCTTTGTAACACATACAAGCAGACACATGGCGAACACCATTTTCTCTCTCGCCACCACCTTCACGCATGGTCTGCTCGCGACCGACGTTTTCGAATTGGATTCTCGATCGAGAGTGTCGATACGATTGCCATCCAGTTCGAATTAATTAATTCCACCACTGATCCCCTTTTTTCCGCCGCCCATTGTCCATTTGACTCGCGTTAGCTTCGGGCAAGTTGCCGATCAAAAAACCGCTATACCCCGAACAATCAGAAAGTTGCCTTTTCGAGGAGATCGAAGTAAATTGAATTCATAGTTTAAAACAATTAAATGTAATTTTCATAAGGAGGGAAGGAAGTATATTCGATCTATCGTTGAATTGTTATTTTCATATTTTGTTCTATTTATTATCGAATTATTTAGTTAGAATTTGTAGGTGTTGAATCTTTTACTAAAGAAGAAAAAAAAAGGTAGAAGTATTCTCGTGATAGGTTTTTCTTACAATAAGTTACGCTCGTTTATTTTTCGACATTGAAGACTATCCTTTGATCTCTGTTAATATGCAACAGCCTACGTAAGGGATAGTATTTGTCGCTCGTTCAATTACCAATATTCTACCAATGATCGACATTATCGACAGTTTCCCCTTCTCCAATGAACCAATTTACGATCACGCGTTTTCGCTCGACGTAGCATTTTTCGGCGGATAAACGGCGGATGACGCCTCAGCCACGTGCAACGTTTTCGTTTTCATAGCGAGATCCCATTTTCGCAAATGAGTTCTACGAAAATGGAATGGAAACGAAATTGAATATAAATGTCACTGGGATACTTAGAAGAGAGAAAAAGAGAGAGAGCGATAACCAAGCAAACGGTCCAGGTACATCGCTCACCCTCGTGACCCCAACCTTTTCGATCGTGTAACGAACAGCTTTTTATGACCTTTTTTCGATATTCCCGCGGCACGAGTTTCCGTTTCATGTTTTTTATTCCACCCTCCCCTTTCCTAACTCCATATCCGGACCAATTCACAGACATCTCTGTAACGACAGAAAACAATTACGATTGCAGATGATGTGGTGAATAATTGGAAATACCATGGTTTCTGTACTTGAGGAAATCCATTTTACTATATAGAGCACGCTTTATATATCATATATATAATGTATATTGGATAGAATAATATGTTACATACGTAGCGTGTTTCACGTGGTACACGATTCTGTCGCGATCCAAAGAGAGCACACTTATATAAACAGATCGATAAGCAAGTAAAGACGATGTACTTATATCTATCGAGCCGCTTCCTTCGGTCGAGCCATGAACGCGAAACTTTCCAACTACTGCACACAGTCCCGAAGGGCTGACTAAACAGGCGACGAAACACGATGCCACGATCAAACAGGGTCGTCGATCAATTTCGACCATATTTTCATTCGTCGACTGTTGCTGAGCAATTTTAAGGGAATTTTCTTGTTTGAGAATCTTGCACCGTTTCTTTTTAATCGACGATACCGTCGGCAGTATCCGTACGTGATTCGATTGCGAGAATCGTTGTTGCTTCGTTATTTAAGTTTCATTCCTGTCGATGTATCTGAAGAAACTTTCGAAACTTTAGAGGGAAAAAAAAAAAAAAACGATGAACGATCGAGCAACGTTTTACGTTCTGCCATTTGGCGATCTTCCACGGGACGGCGAAGCGGATGGCGATGGATCTGGACTACATCCGTTGCTGCTTCCGCGACGACTTCCGGTACCGCTTGCTTTCAACCGTACCATGGTATCCAGATGACGAAATCTAAAATTATTTTAAAATTCGATTAATAAGAAAACACGATGTAAGGACAATTTCGAGTATTCGATGTAAATGCAAAGTTTCAGTCTCGTTATAAGAAAGAGGAAAGATGTGAAATATTGTTTTAAAGAGAAGGAGAGAAGATAAAATAGAAATTTGTAGAATATTTCGCAACGTACCTAAGAGATAGTTCGCTAGTATCGGCGGCGTCCTTCATCAAATACGCCAGTGGCCACGATATCCACGAACGTCTACCGTCAGACATACTAAATCAGTGATTTTGTTAAATCTCTGTAATCCATTTTAAGGATACACCAAAGTCTTACGTTGCGCTGTTCGTAGGATTCGAACCGATGCCACCGATGGTTGCTTGAGTATCGAGTTTTCCTCCTGTCCTGTTTGGCGTCTTCGTAAAACCAGGCTGAATCGCAGGATCAGACACCATGCGGACGAAAAAGGACCTTCTTTGCTCCAAAGTGGCTCTCTTCTTCTCCTCGAGCATTTTCCTCTGTGTCAACTCATCCATGACATCCTGCGATTAAAAGATAAAATAAAGATACACGTAATACGCAAGAACATTCAAAGATCGAAACGAAATTCCAATTCGAGAGATTTCGCTCACCTTGGACTCTAACAACTCAGCTAGATAATCCGTGATTATGCTCCACGCTATGTCTACGATATAAAAATAAGAATTGAGTAATAGAGTAAAAATCGAGTAAAAGAAACGTGTAAGAATGGTATTATCAAGCAAGATATTGCTAACCAACGTCAGAAGCGGTGGCATTCGGCGCAGCAAGTGCGAAACGAATCGTGAAGCGTTGATTCACTCTGGCTGGCACCATATGCAGCTTTCCAGAATCATTGATAGCACTGAGAAGCTTCTGATTTAGCTTGTCGGTGCCTTTTGCTCGGAAACAAACCAGGCCCAACTGAAAACCATTTAATACAATAAAACTTGGTAACGCGATAAACCTTGACCCCAAGCCTTAAGCCGCTGTTGTCTTCGTATTGTCTTCGCGAATCGCTCACCACAACTTCGTTACAGAGCTCGAATCTCGAATCCTTCCTCACCAACGCCTCGAATCTTTTCGCCAATTGAACGTGATTTCGAATGTAGGCCTGCAAACCGGATATCCCGTAGCTTCTCATCACGAACCACAGTTTCAAGGAACGAAATCGTCGGCTCAGTGGTATGCTCCAGTGTCTGGGGAAACATGAAATTAAAAATAACGGATGTTGAATGAATAAACGATGCTTGTTTTTTCTTTTTTTTTTTTTTAATGAAATAAACAACGTCGATGAAATCGATAGTACCTATAATCGATGGCTGTATCCGCGTGAGTATGCTGCAGGTAAAGAGGATCGACGACGAGCGCGCCAGTCAGCTTGAATCTATCACGAACCCAGAGACACGAACAGTCGAAGTTCGTCAATAGGAATTTGTTCGTGTTGGTGTTGAAAGAATCTGCGTATTCGATACCAGCCATCAGGTACTTTAGTTCCGGACAAATGAACGAGTTGCCTGCGTAAGCCGCATCCACGTGTAACCATACCTGTCGACAGCCATAATACAAATTTTGGCGCTAAATATACGCGATAATATAGGTTGAAAATCGTAGATATTCTTACGCCTGGATATTTTTTACAAACTGGACCGATTTCTCTGAGATTATCGAAGGAGCAACAAGCAGTTGTACCTAAAGTAGTGGAAACGAAGAAAGGGATGTATCCTTCGGCTGTATCAGCTTCGATTGCCTGAAGAAGATTGAACGATGACGAAGAAGAAACTTTTAATCGAAATTAACACGTTTGCTATATCACTTCCGCGTATGTAACTTGTTAAAACTTACAACGATACGTACAAGCGAAGATTACGAGAATTTTCTGATCCAATTCGATCGCCAATTCTCTGTGGTAGCGAACGTGTTAAATATAAATATAATTCGGAAGAAAAATTCTACCTGACGCAAGGTTTCACCGCGAAGAACGCTTTTGTCGTCAGGCTCCAAAATCCTTAATTTTACGAAGCAGATCATCGCGTCCTTTTCGACACAGCTGTGACTTTCGCGACTACAGTAAGCCATTAATTTTCCTAAAAGAGCAGTTTCGTCCAAATGTGCGTGAGCAGGTAACTCTTTTAATCTACCAATAGCTTGAGCTCTTGCTGCCAGCATACACACTAAAACACTCTCCGAAGCTG
Organism: Bombus soroeensis; assembly: GCA_014737365.1. NCBI lineage: Eukaryota > Metazoa > Arthropoda > Insecta > Hymenoptera > Apidae > Bombus > Bombus soroeensis. The sequence continues at coordinate 1,419,097 of JACXIL010000216.1, read as the reverse complement.
AGCCCTAAAATTCGTTTAACTATTATCTCATTGTCTACTGATTTATATATAACGATTACGTTATTTAATTAATCCAGAAGAAAGTGTTTAATTCTAAGAAAATATCAAAATATTTACTTGTATCACACCACCTCCTTTGCTACCAGGGCTAAAATAAAGAAAGTCCGTCGGTAGACCAATAGCTTTGCCTGCAATTTAGTATAGCCGATGATATTCGTTCTGTAATACTTCATATAAATTCGATTGATATTTAATGGGATAATATTGAATTACCGAACCAGTCACAGACTATCGTCTCGAGCTCCGTGCAGGCTGGACTGGCCGCCTAGAACAAATAAAACGTCGAAATACAGAAATGAACGAACAAACAGACTTGAGCGATCCGTCAAGTCTTTCTAACCCACGTTAATACCCTAATCTTCGCGAGAAAATTGAATTTCGTGTATCGATGCGACTTCAGCATCCTCGGAAATTTTATATTCGTAACATATAACAGAGATGTTACATACGTAACGCGGAGTTTAGTTAAGTAATTTTCTCTAAAAGAAGAAAAACAAAACGTTGAACTCACCCATGAAAAACCAATGCAACCTATCGCATCCGACAACATATCGCCAAGAATCGATGGAAAAGAATTTCCAGCTGGAAAGTACGCGTGAAACCGTGGATGTTGCCAGTGAGTTATCTATAAATATTTGCTTCTTTTTATCCAACATTTACACGTTGCTTTTTTTTTCATTCTCAAAATCTTAAAATTCTTTCGTCACTTATAAACATTATCAAAGTCACAGAGAATGAAAAGCGATTCTCCTTTTCACTTACTCCGGGCATGATCTTCGATTCGACGTCCCTCATGATGTCCTCCCAAGGTTCAGGTTCCCGCGGTGCTTCCGATGGTAGGAGAGGTCTTAAATATCCGGGACCAACGTCCGGTGTTACTCTTCGATTGTGAATATTACTCATGAATTCGCAAATGTACTCCACCATCTCCTTGCCACGCACGCGAAACTCCTGAATGTCCATGATGATCTGTTTGGCCCTTGAAAACCTTCGGATAGAACGTGATTTCGTTTACCATCACAGTTATCACGAGTTTGCTTTTTCTACTTTCTAGTTAATACGATAATCGTATCTGTCACAAGCTCGATAAGGATGAACCATTTTCCACTCTGTGTCTACCACTAAATGAGACACGATTAATTCGTCAATGAAATTAAAGAAATTGATAAACGCAGAATTACATAGACACTCTTACTTTCAGCAACTTCAAAATTACAAAAGGAGAATTTTAGTATTTTACTCGTCAAAAGCGCAAACATTTGCGTTTCGTCTTTATCATTCGTTCTCGTCGAACGTGTAATATATGGATTTGCCGGCTACGTTGATGGTTCGCACTGAACGCATATATACGTCGGTCGTCGACAAATGGTTAAACGATACGATAAAGATATTACAGAAATTTTCTTAGTTTCACTGGAACAACACGTCGAATAAGGACAACTATTTCGTGAAAACATCGATGAATCCAGAATTATATTCGCTCGAAGGATCAACCCTCGACACAGGCACTCTTGCTTCCTTAAAAACGTAAAAAAAATTACCGCAGTATCTGGTTATACGATGCGAGAAGATGTTCCGATATATTTTGTAATTTCACTTTTTGTCACGATCGAAAGGACTTGAACGAAAATTCGTAGTCCCCACGCGGAAGACCGTCCTACCTGTTGCTAGCGACGATGACGGAGATCGTAAGGTCCAACCGGTGTACGTTGAATGAGCCACGACCGAACAATCCGTACTTTCGCCTACCACCGCGGATATATCGAGGATCCAGGGAGCGAGGATTCTTCAATTCCTGCGCAAACGCGTCCTTCCGTGCGATCTTCTTAGCGGATCCTCGAAAGGACGAGCGGGAGAAATGGGTGGATCTATGTATGGCTAGGAACGCAATTTCCGTTAAAGGGAAGATTGAAATAGACACGTAAGGGTACCGACTCCCCTTCGTTCAATCGGTAACCTTATGCTTGCTCTTTGTTACGAAACTTTAACGGCTGCGCCTAATCAAAATCGTGTATTCTTTGAAAATTCGTTTTTACTTCTCTACCGGTGATAATTTTGATCATATAGATATAGATATAGGTGACACGTGCTTCTGATAGGCTGGAATAAAAGGAATAAGCGTCTAAGAGGTGTCCTTGAACGATAATGAACTTGACGATGTTCCATAGACGATTCCAGAAAGTGATGTAACGATAGACTTTACGATTTGTCGCATTCGTGACACTCGCTGGTTACGTAGTTTACCGTTACGTGTATTATCAATGAGAGGAGCACCTGTTTCTTAAGAAAACAACGAGTTCCAACGAACGAAGTTTAAGAACGTTGTTTAAGAAGACATCGTTGGATGGTTGTTTGATTTCGTAATAGGTCATACGTTGAAATAGGAAATAGGAAGGTCTTCGCGCGGGGAAACTTCATTCTGCAGGTCGATTGACTCGGAAATGTTCGTACAATCGTTGGAGGGAACGTAGTTCTCCTCCGGGGTATTGGAGGAAAACTTCTGAAAACGGCTTGCGCCGTTCATTGGCGATGAAATCGTTGAGCGTCTTCGCCATAGAAGAGTTGGCCACTCGAATAAATTGGAAGCCAAGCTTCTGAGCACGCGATGGTTTATTACGGTGGGAAAAGAGCGCGTAGGTATGGTTAAAAAGGTGTCAGACGCAGAATATCTCTCGTCCCCTCTCCCTTTAAAAGTCGTCGCGATGCAGCTGCACCAAAAGTGGTCGGAACTCCTTGACCTTTCGTTCTCTCGTTTAGAGAATCCCCTGATACATCAAGAATCTCGTCAAGATCTGCTGTCACGTCGAAATTAGTTTCCTTCGTTGCTCGAACAAAACATATCGGATCGAATAGCGAGAAACACTCGATGACTAAGAAACAATGTTTCTAACTAGTTCACCGACATCGATGAAACACATTTCCTCGTTATAGATTGAACGATCAAACGCTGGAAATTCTGTATACCATTAGTTCCTTTTAACAGGTTACTTTCCTTCTCTACAAAGTCTCACACTAACATAGAAATCGTAATTCAACGACGCAAACGCGATGTTCTCGACTATCTATCTGCCGCCATCGACGTGCACGAGCCTAACGTAACAGTTTCCGTACCCGATATAGGACAAATAATGATTTGTGACGTAGCGAACACTGAACTAGACGTACATCGAAAGCGCTCGGCGCCTAAATGTTTAATCGAAATCGATCGGAAGAAGTGTCAGTGTCTGTCCAATAAATTCTTCCGGATACGTGTACCGGTATAATCTCCATAGATGAAGAAGTTGGTGCGCGAACAAACGATCAGAGGTTTTTCTCGAGGATCGAGGATCTTGATGAGATAACGTGAGAAGCGAATTAGTATCCAGCATTGGAAGCACCCCCCGTTTCGTTTCACATAGGCAAAACGACGCCCTTTAGGGATAAAAACGTTCATAATGCTGGAATGCAGGGGTGAGAAACTGATAGGGGTGCTTAATAATGCAATATGGCGTCGGGGAGTCGCGGCGCTATGCCGACTATGCCGCATACCACCACCATATACGCCTACACTGCGACCCCCTTACACCCTCCGTAGTTGCCCCCGACTACGAACAAGCCAGAGGGGTAGGGATGTACCGTGCAATCGAATGCTGATTGGAAAATATTGATGGAGTTTCCATAGGGGATCCTTCAGACCGCCGATGCTTTTTCCAAGTTCGCCTCGGAATTCCAGAAATTACACTGAACGCCAACTTTCGAGAAACGTCCCAGTTTCATTCTGAGGAAGATTGATATTAATTGATGATCGTACGTTGGTTGTCGAATATATAAAGTCTCGTTTTTTGAATGGTTAAGGGTTGTTATAGTTAAATATTGATGTTTTAGGGTGAGATTTATTTTGTAGGTGGATTCTTTGTTCATCTTTCGAAGGATGTCTCAGTTTCGTGCTAAGGATGATCGTCAAATTGTCTCGATCGTTGGATCTATGAAATTTCATTTTCGAATGACAGAGGATCGAATACGAACGAATATGGTATTTGTTAATCCAAGATTTCTTCTATAGGTCTTTGTTTAAAACACCTGAGCTGTTAGAAGTTCTCTGATACCACTGAGATCTATAGGAATATAAATTGTTATATCACTAAGCGACAAAACGTTGTAATTCAATACGTCACTTAAAAAATTATAATTAGCTTGTATTTTTTCAAACTTGAGTGTATTGTATTCTACGCTATTATGCTGTCGCGTTCATTCGTTAAAATGAAAATTCGTTCATTCGTGTATGTTGGAAGGATTAAATTGTTTTTAATAGAGTCAAGGTATCGGTATGACTTTGAAGCGCCGTGTCTGACCAATGATAGTCATTTTTCACTTGAAACGCGACATATCGTTTAGACTGGCGTTGAATTACGAGTAACTCAAGAAAGTGAAATTTACTCTTCACTGATTCATTTTATCTTAATAAGAATATGAATAAATGTACATTTAACTGATTATACCTTCAATGGAAATAAGTTAATTTTTATTTATTAAATAAAATATAATCGAATCTGATGTAAGCCAAGTTCAAGATTAACAACTTGAAGGAATTGTAGATATTTAAACATTCCTGTATGAAAGAAGAGAAGATAAGATAGGATGAAACCGAGAAAGGTTTATGTGCAAGACTGTACTCGGTCATTCCAAGTTCCATGAATGGTTCCAAGAATGGCACGCCGAAGAACCGATGCCTGCGGACTCATGACCTACTGGCAGAGAGACGTGGTCTCCTCCGCTCTTTCATGATTCTACCCTCGTAATAATTCTCTTTAAGATTACGAAAATCAGTAGAAATATTTTTTCGAAATCTTAATAGATCGTAAAAATCTCAATAAATCTTCATTCAGTAACTGATTGATTTTGTTGCAGATGGTCCGACCAAAATTGAATAAACAGAAATGGATGAAAAATGTGGAACCTGAGCCAACAGATTCGGGAATTCCTATACCAGATTTACCAGAAAAATTTCTTCTAATGCAAGTAAATGTCGGAATAAAAGTTCATAAAGGATTAACAGTGCCAGAATTTTCATAGCGTGTTGTTTAATGGGAATTTTTTCAGGTAAAAAGTGGCTCGAAAATTAGAAATGTTCTCGATTACGCGTTGAAAGAATTCTCAAATTATAACAACGTTGTTTGGAGTGCGGCAGGAAAAGCTGTTGGAAAAGCTATTTCCTGTGCGGAAATTTTCAAAACGAAAGAAAAAAACCTTCATCAGATCACTAAAATACGTCTTATAGAGTGAGTTATATAACACGGAAAGAAATAATACTCTCTGTTTGTTTCTTAATTGAGGTATATGTATTATTACAGGTCGAAGGAGTCGGCAAAGAGAAAGGAGGATGAAACCGCCGAAAATATACAAATTTATCACGTCCCGGAAATATTTATTTTGCTTGCAAAAGAAGTAAAAGACACATCAGTTCCTGGGTAAATATTTATTTTGTAAAATTTTATAACTATATCGTTATATCATGTTCCTGACGTTAATGTATAGCTACCAGGCACCTGATGATAATGGAGAATTCTTAAATGGCCAAGAAATGAAAAAGGAGTGCAAAGGTAAGAAACAGGAAGCAGGTAGTAATGTGACCCGCGTGGATGCTGGAGAATTCGCAGCTATGGGATTGAGGGCTGGTCAAAAAAGGCCAAAGAAAGAGCAAACGAAAGGGCAAAAAGAAGTGCCACCAAAAAAGAGTAGGAGAAAAGCAAACGATGGTCGATAATACAAGCGAGAGAAATTAAATTGTATTGTATATAAAATTCAACTTGAAATAATTCGCATATAATCAGAGACAAAAATGTAATTGTAAATAAAATAAATCATATTTTCTTCGAAACTTTCTACATTCGTAAGAATTTTAATTCTATCATATTTGTTATGCACATGAAAGAACGATACAATGGTTCTTATTAAGTAAAAAGTTTATTCCTTGTCAGTACATGCATGTTTATTACAGAAATAATCACGCGCTTTCGGTGTATTTCTCTTATTCCAATCTCTATTAATTGATCTTATCGTTATTAGATTTCTTATTTACAGATGATATATACAGTGTTACAATAGCATGCATGCACATTGCAGACTTATAACATATACTATGAAAATTACAGTGCCTTCTACAGAAATTCAATTGTAAGATCTTCTTTCTTTTGGTTTTAGAAAAAGTTATTCGCAATAGACGATTAGCAAACATCACATTTCACCAACAGTAAATGAAATTACTAAAAAATTCTTTCATGATGATTATGTTTCTCACCGTTGGTGAAACTGGAAGAGATTACTTTTTTGCAATTATTTCTCTGGTTTTTTTTTTTTTTCTTTTCAGTAATATATTCTTAGTATCAAATTCGTATAAGCTTACAAAAAACACATTGTTTGAATTAATCGCGATTGATACATTAATAAACCAATAGATTCCAAAGTATTCTTTTTTTTTTCATTTTCATATTATGTCAATTACTACTATAATCTACTTATTATGGAGCTTAAGTATTCGGCAGTAGTATGGATAATCTCCCAGCACTGGTATTGTTTTTCTTACCGAGAAAACTAGAGAACACTTTCAACTTTCTCATTGGCAGAATTATTAATCGGTAAAAAATTAATGTCAATTAATATAGATAAATGATTATAAAACAAATTAAAAAATAATATTCACTTGTATTCTCTAGTCTCATTTTTAAAAACGTGTGTGCCCTGATAATATAACAGATCTGTATCATCCTTTTTATGTTTAATACTTTACAGACAATAAAAATGTAACGTTTTTAAACGGACTATGCGATATTAAGAGTTATACCGATAATAGGAGAAGAAAGTCAACATTTTAAATTCAATCCCACATAAGATAAATATGTTATAAATAAGAACACTACACATTTACTATCATTATTAATAATGCATATAAGTGTTTGCTTCATTTTGTTACTGCACAATGATTATAGTTACGTTATATCGATAACGTTTACTACAGTAAATATATTCATTTTCTTATGATGACTCAATAAAGTAAGGAAAAAATATCGATATTTAACGTTAGATTTTAAATTAGTCAAACACATCGTAAGAAGGTTACTTACAAAAAAGAAATTAAATTTATATATAGTTTCAATAAAATTAAATATTTTTATACAAAAGAGAAGGATCAAAATATATAAAGATATGCTATGTAAGAGACTGAATAATTTTACTCTAAATTTTCTTGAATTTCTTGTTATATTATTTCATGAAATTCCATTTGGTAAAATTATGTTTTCAAAAATGTTTAAAATTATTTTGTTACATTAAACATGTAAACTCATGTAAAGTTCATTAGTACAGAATTATTTTAATTTAATGTATTGTGTAGAAGATATAATACATTTGTTTAAAATAAATTCATCTTTATACAAAGACTTAGTAATCATAACTTTAACTATACCTTCCACACTTTACACATTCAATAATAAGCAAATACTATAAATATAATTCTTAAGCAGGAAAAGTTACTTTATACAATAAATCCCTGCTAGCAAAGACTGTATTAAAATGAATCTTAATTCAATTAATAACAAGAAATTCTAATGATATATTTCTAGACAGATTAGCAAAAATTTTCAATACTCTTGTATCAATTAGAATTACAAGAGATATTTCAGCAATATATCAATATTACCAATGATTTTGTTAAATTTGACAAATCAATTTTGGACAATATAAATAAACATTCAAGTTCTACGCTTCACTTTCCGTTGTCCCTTCTTCCATAATTGGTACTATTAAACTTTCTTTTGACATCAAATTATACTTTATCACAAATGCTGTAAACCTAAAACAAAAAAGATCAATGATCAAAATAAATAAATTAATAAAATACTGATACTTCTATCTATGCTTTTACAATTAATCATTCTACCTGCGGCATAAAAAAGTCTCATTCTCAAATTCATCAAATATTGTTTTATGATGATAATATGCATGAGAAAAGATTCTGTAAACCCTCCGGCTAACAGATCCAAGTTTTGCTACTGAAGATTCTTTGATACTTACTCTGAAATAAAACATAAAAAAAATAGAGAAATAGATAAAAAATATTTATATATTCTAATTACCTATAATAATCTTTTGATATTATTTTTATATACCTGCTAGGAAAATACTTATTACTGTTAAGCAAACAAGCTGCACCATCAAGTGTATGTCGTGTATAATCAATAGCTGGACATTCTTTAGGTGTTTTATGTGCAGCACATAGAAATATCCACTGTTCAGTAGCTGTCATTTGATTACAAGCTTCTGGATGGCATTCTGCTTGCAGTCTTACTGTTAAACCATTGAGTTCCATACAAAACTGTCTTAAATGTTCATATTTCCATACTGCTTCATCTTGTGCTTCTGGCATTTTCAATATTAGATCGATGTTAGATGGATCTCTTCTAATCATCTGTTGAATATATTGTTGCACAGCCAGTGTGCTATCCATTTCTTCAAAGGGTTCATCAGGCCACCTACAGAAATCCTAAACAAAGAAGGTTCCTAAATTAAAAATGTTTAATAAAAAATGAGCAACCAATGTCACTTACATGACTCACTTATTACGTGTACAATCTATTATAATAATTACTTAATTGTTAAAAAACAATAAATATTGTACTAAATATTATCTATTAAAATCTATATCTTTATCAGTAAAATGTATTTCTATAAATATATAACTATGGGCGTATTAGCATTTAGACATAATAAATTATTAGTTTGTAAACAATAATTTCTTTATAGAGCGTTCATTGATTTTCGAAAGATATGTCAAAGACGCGTTTGGATATTTCTGTAAATACGCTGTACATAACCGAACCATCATTGAACGATAGCCTACAGGACATGAAAACAATAAATTCTCATGAAAGTTAACATTTTTATTAACCTTTGCTGTAGTTCCGGGTCTATTTCTTCTGAAGAATACACATCCGTCCGCCATCTTCATTTTTCCTGTTGTTGCACTCGATTAGCGTGCACGTTCGATTGAATCAAATAAAAAAAAGAACTGAGTGTAGTAATGTCGGCCTAGTAGAGACTAGCGACACCATACCACTACCACTACAACTAGGTGGCACTTGGTTCTCCATTTAAAAGTAATGTATACTTAGATGTTTATATATGAAATAAAAATATGCAATAGACGTATACATTTTTATTTGATATTAAATTAGAATAAATACAAAACAATATAATTTAAGATTCAATCTAGTGATTCATTTTATTTTTATTATATTTATATTATATACAGAAGGAGTAAAGTTTAACTTTTATTTTCTAATACAATGATTTTAAAAATAAAAAAGCTTGTCTAATGAGATGACTTATATTATGTGAATATTTATTCGTAAATATCCTCCCTATCGGCAACGTAACGTACTATATCCCTAGGTCGTAAAAGTTTCTCTGCATCCATATCTGGTATTTCAAAGCAAAATTCATCTTCCATGGCCATTATAATTTCTATATGATCTAAGGAGTCCAAACCAAGATCGTCGATAAAATGAGAGTCCAAAGATAACTGCACAAAGTTAATTTTTTAATTATAATATGCTTCAAAAATTGGTAAGCAATTGAATTTATGCATATATGTGTATATATATATATATATATATATATATATATATATATATATATATATATATATATGTATCAATTTATTACAAAGCACTACGATTCAAGCGGGATGTCAATTTTAATAATTTCTTTTTTCTGAGAAGTTATCTATATCAAGGTGTTCCAACAGATATAGAAAATGAATGATAATGCTACTAAATATTACAATTTATATAAAATATGATTAATAAAATTATAAAAATTAAACTCTCAAAACAGAAATTGGTAAATTTTATTATTTGCATAATACTTTCACAAGTATCTTTTAATGTTATATTATCTTGTGAATAGATACCTTCTGAGGATCAACTTTATCATAGAGATTGAGTACTAACAGTACACGCTGGCGAATAAGATCAAGCGATAATGGTGGACCATGACTGTACTGACGTACCTGCTTGACTCGCGTGCCCTGTAAAATAATAATATGTAAAAAGAAATATATAATTGTACTACCTTCTCATCAGTTATTTTATCAAAAGCTTTGACCACATTTAAAACACGATCTTCAAGTTCCTTAGTTTTAGGTGTTGCACTGTACATACGTACAGATTGTATGTTTACCTATATGTACAATATCATCATATATTATTCACGTGTCATAAGATATATAGAACATATATACAACTAACATAATTATAATAATTCTATTATATATATTACAAAGCTTTTAATAGACATTATAGACGAATAGGAGAAGTATTGATTTTGAGTATATAATATGACAACTTTCTATATTTTTCGAACATAATAACATTAATGAAAGAAAATTTAAATATTGGTGTCGTAAGATTGAACTTCACTTTACTGACTCTATTACTTTACGGATATTCAATCTAGTTAAAACATAACATACATACTAAATCAATGAAATATTCCGAATCTTATACTCCGAATACATTTATATTCACTGATTTCTTAAAATTCAAGTTATTTTGATTATATAATGTTCAAATTAAAGTACAATTTACGAATGACCAGAAAGAATTGATGAAAACCATGGAAAAAAGCAGTGTTTACCTGCGGTACATGGGTGATGGCATTTTGTCTATTACAATGAAAAAATCGTTCATTTAATTGAAGTTGTGTAATGGCACTTCGTAAGCACGTTTGTCTGATCGAATTTCTAAATGTACCAATATTTCTCATTAAAAGACGAACTCTTGTGAGAGACGCCATTTTCTCTGCAATAAAAAATTTCCCAAGAAGACGTAGCTTATTCCCGTATCCCAACTCCTACCGTATCGTAATTTTTACTACCACGGTTGATTATTACTTAACAAGTTTATGTGGATTAGAAATTGTAGCGACATCTACCTACGATATATTTACTGCAAAGTAAAAATTATTTTTCTAAGATTTCGTCAAATACTGTTAAATCTTTATATATGTACACGTACATATTATAATTGTAAAAGATAATATTAACTTAAGAATTACATAATTATTTATTTATAAATTTTGATATAATGATTTATATGTCACAATAATGTTGTTTATAATCATATTTTATTCGATTTGTATAATATATAATAAATGTTAAAATGTTTCTCAGAAGATAAGAAATTTTTTTTAAAACAAGAATATTGAATATTTAGTAACATTTCAGATTGAGAATATGGCGAAATTGCAGGAATCGACGCAGCTGACAACGACCGACTCGTAGTGGAGTTCACGTTAGTATTTATCTTTGGCAAGTATTTTTTTCTGCTGACCAGACGGCGAATTTGCTAGTGTCTTGGATAAAGTGTGCTTGAATTCGTATCGTTAGTGCCATATGTGCTGGAAGAACAGTGGTCAATATGTGGGTGAAGCCACAAGAGGTTCTACTGGCAAATGCTCTTTGGTAAATTGATACGTGTATACGATGTTCAATGTTCTGTTACAATTACTGTTTACATCGTACGTCAAAGACAGCTGACAGACGTACACTCAAGGATTTAAGTAATTTTCGAGCATTTATTTATTTGCCAGAGTTCTACGAGCTTATGTATATGCTAGTCTAAATAGAAAAATAATTATTCTTCTTTAATTGATTTGTCATTTTTCTATTGTATTTAACATAATATTATTTGTTTACATTTCGTAAATATATTTGACGGTATTAAACGTTACGTGTCCGTTAGATCTTGTTAGTTAAAGTTACTATCGTTAGAACCGTAAATCATCGCTAGATGTATTTTCTTACGTTATATATCATACAGTGTAGGAGTATAAATTATAATGCATTATATGTGGGAGGGTGTATATGGTTTATTATCGATAACAGACATCCGCTCTATTGGAATCATTTCGCCAATTATTATCTATGACATTAATTCATTCTCATTCAGTGATATTTATGAATAAAATATAAATGAAAAAAGGTGAAAGATACCACTGATATTTACAAAAATATAAATATAAAATTATGTAAAGTTGTTGCCTTTTTTTTTGTAATATTATGGTTTGCATAATAAAATTGTAGCCTTTACTACTGAAGTTTATTTGTCATATCTTTATTGTATTTTTTATGACTCGTTTCTACTTTAAAGGATTTATGTACCATACAATTGAGTTTATAACACTTCACTTTTATGTATTTTAAAAATACTTTGACATTACACCTAGTTTTTTTATTATGTTTTTTGAAATAAACAGAATTTATCTCATGTGTTAGAGTGATCTTCAAAGAGGAATGTTGTTTGAATTTTGTTGTCTTTGTCTTCCAGGGTAACAGAACAAGCAACTGTATATTTTGTTTTACAACGCCGTAAAGGACATGGAAAGACAAAAGGCCTTACTTCTATATTGGTGGGGACATTGGATAGCGTTTTTGACACTAAACCTCCACCATTTAGGATATTACATCAAACGCCATCATCAGAAGTTTATTGGGGTAAAATATTTCAATATAAATTAATAAGATAAAATACTTATATTTTTTATAGTTTCTTCATATTATATTAGTATAAGAAATTGTTATTGTAGATAAAAATATTTTAAAAATAATTTTTTTAACTTATAGCAGTTGCATGTTCCTTGACACATGAAGAAATTTTACAAGATTGGGAATGGCTTCACTCGAACTTGATGGATACATTAACATCATTTGATACTGAAGAAGAAATAACTGAATTTGTTTGTTGTAAAATACAATCTATTATTGCAAATAATATACCAGACTGTCAATTTGCTGACGGTAAGTTATTATGAGAAATTGATCAAAAAATAAAATTTTTGTATAGCATTATTGAAGTCTATGTTATCCACAGAAGAAGATCCAGAATCATTTAAAACTGTATCTTTTAAATTTCATCAACTTTTCAATATACCAAAAGAAGATAAATTGGTCAATTATTATTCATGCAGGTACTTGTATGATTAACTTAAAAGTATATAAAATTTCAGTAAGATTTAGAAAATCTCACAACGTTGTATCTTTTTAGTTACTGGAAATCTCGTTTGCCTAGACAGGGGTGGTTATATTTATCAATAAATCATATGTGTTTTTATGCCTATATATTGGCAAGAGAAACAAAATTAATTATAAGATGGGCAGACATTACTGAATTAAGCAAAACTAATTCCATCTTATTTCCAGATAGTATACGTGTTGTAACTAGAGACAATAAAGAGGTAAATAAGATATTGTGATTGTTTATTATTTATATTATTACATTATCTGTAGCATTCAATATTTTATTTTATTTGCAGCATTATTTTTCAATGTTTCTTCATAAATCAGATACATATTCGTTAATGGAGCAGCTTACAAATATTGCTATGAAAAGGTAACATTATTTATATACAATTGATAAGAGTGTAAGAGTATAGATAGAAAATGTGCTCAATAAATTAATGTTATTTTATTTTTGGTAGGCTTATAGATGAAAAAAGTGGCTTTAACGAAGATAGAGAACTATTAAATAAACTGAGGTATTTGAAGTCACTTACAGGTTTCTGAATAAAATTTGTGTACATTGATTATAATGGTAATTATATTTTCAGCAAAAACGTACCTAAAAAACCATCCTTTTTAAAAAGAGATCTTGATGCAAGAGCACATTCTGAAGCTTATAGATTACAATTCAGACTACCAGGAAATGAAAAATTAGATGGTAGTATTGATGCAACGTTATGGACACCATACAATAAAAGATATATCTGGGGAAAAATATTTCTTTCCCAGAATTATCTTTGTTTTGAAAGCAGAGTAAATATATTGTTTATTTTAAATAAATATAAATATGTATAAATTTATATTTAATGACGTAATTCAATATCCATTTCATTGTAGGTAAGAGGATTAGTAAGTTTAGTTATACCTTTAAGAGAAGTAAGGCTTATTGAACCAGCTGAAAATCAGTCAACTAGTACAGGAATAGACAAATCTATTCTAGTAACAACTGCTCGATCGTCGTTTTTATTTGCTCAGATTCACGATCGAGATTTTGTTGTTCAGAAAATATCTGAATTATTAGCAAAATCTAAACTATCAAATTTGTAAGTTTTCACTTAATATTTTTAGTTTTGACCATACAATTTAATATGTAATATGTCTGTATAGTAATTAATATATTTTCAAATAGGAGCATCGATCACGCATTTTTTCCTAATAGTTTACATATTGATAGCAACAATGAGGAAACTAAAACCGCTAATGACTGGAAACCACAACCACCATTAATGACTCTGTTTAAAGCTCCATTAAGCAATGAAGCGACGCTAAAACAAGAAGCTAAAGAAAAACAATGGGAACTCCATTTTGCAGAATATGGTAGAGGTATTACAATGTACCGAACAACAGAGACAGCTAAACTTATAATCCAGGGTATACCACAGTCTCTTAGAGGAGAAGTTTGGCTTACTTTTTCGGGTAATGCAGTCAATATAATCATTACCATATAATTGAATGGTATAATATAGTTTCAATTTATTTCTAGGTGCGTTAAACGAAATGGTAATGAATCCAGGACTTTATAAATCGTTAGTTGATCAATCATTGGGTAAGTCTTGTCAAGCAAATGAAGAAATAGAACGAGATTTGCACCGTTCTTTACCCGAGCATCCAGCATTTCAATCTGACACTGGTATCAGTGCTTTAAGAAGAGTTCTTTCTGCATACGCTTGGAAAAATCCACAAATCGGTAAAAATTGTATTCGTCAAATTTATCATTATAAAGTTTTCAAAAATTATTTAATCTTAATTGTCTTGAAACAGGCTATTGTCAGGCCATGAATATAGTGGCTTCAGTTCTATTGATCTATTGTTCAGAAGAATCTGCTTTCTGGCAGTTATGTAATGTATGTGAATCGTTATTGCCTGATTATTATGACAGAAGAGTAGTTGGTGCTCTTGTTGACCAAGGTCTTTTAGAAGAGCTAGCTGCTGAACACTTACCAACTTTGCATGCTAGATTGCAGGAACTTGGTCTCATTAAAGTTATATCACTTTCATGGTTCTTAACCATATTTTTAAGCGTTATGCCAACTAGTAGCGCAGTAAATATAATGGATTGCTTTTTCTATGATGGTGCGAAAGTAATTTTCCAGGTACAACATATTTTATGTACATATATTTTGTTTTTAGCTCCTTAATTACTTTTTATTAGTGAAGATTTTGAATTTTATTGATATCCTTTCTAATGAATACAGAATAAAATACATACAGAAGAAATTTGAAGTAAACAGGTCTTTCTTCCTGTGTCAGATAGCATTGACAGTACTGGAGTGGAATCAAGATAAATTGTTAAATTGCTGTGACGATGGTGAAGCAATGCAGTTATTAACAGATTACCTTGGGGGTGTATTCAATGATGAAGGACTTATACTTCCTAGACCAGTTGATAGTGCTGTTCCTAATAGAGTAAGAACGCTTTTATGCATTAGTTATATTTACGGAGATTCATGATTCATTATTTGTGTTTATTATTTTAGAGTATATCTGTTCAGACTTTAATATATGAAGCATATTCAAGATATGGATCTTTGACTATTGGTGGAATAGAAAGACTTCGTTTAAAACACAGGCTTAGGGTAGTTCAAAGTTTGGAAGATGGAATTGAGAAAAATGTAATTAGAAGTGTTATTGTTGACAAATATATGACAATGGAAGAACTGCAGGTATTAATATATTTAAGAAAGTATACATTCAAAAAAACACAGATGCTTAAAAAACAATGATATCATTATCTAGGATCTGTTAAGTTTAGTGAGAGAAGAATTAATGAGTCAACGAAAATCTGAACCTGATCGTTATGATCCAACGCAGCCACCTTATGAGGCATATAAAGTAGATTTTGAACTATTTAGGATATTATTTGGTGGCTTGTCTCCATGGGGAAAATGTAGTCAAGCTGAATCTCTCGCCGCCCGATTATTTCGTGTAAGTTAATCGAATTTTACAAAATAATTTTCTATTTTTAAGTGTAGCTATTTATAACAAAAAAAGAAAATGATGAAAAATAATAGATAATATTAGAGAATTAACATCCATGTGTATGTTAGTTTTATTGAATAAGATCAAGCAAATACAGAAAATGTTCATAAGTAGTATTGTATGTCAGTTAATGGATCGTAATCGTGATGGACTACTGAACTTTCGGGAATTAGTACAAGCGATTGGTATGACCGCAACCGCAGATTTAACACAAAGATTGAAACTTTTATATACTCTGCACTTACCACCATTACTTACACCTGTTGATTTCGAATCGCCAACGCATTCTGGTAAATATTATTTTATAATTAAAAGCATTATAATAAGAAACTATTTATTGTTACTTTAGACAAGTTAAACATATCAATATTAGATGGTGCTGAAATAGCAGCAGAAGCTACAGATTTTTTTGACAGTATGGAACAAAGCGTTGCTTCTTTAGAAATGCCAGTTAGTTTAGCGGAAGAACCGAGTACCGGTACTTTATCTCGGTCGACAAGTTTGACCAGCCAGGGAGATCAATCATGGGAAGTTCAAAGCATGGGAAGCTTACGCTCCATGATAGCATCCAAAGACAGCCCACTGGATCTTAAAACTGTGCCAAAAATGTCACAAAGACATTTCATTGCATTATGGAAAACTCTTTATGACA
This sequence comes from Bombus soroeensis, assembly GCA_014737365.1. Taxonomy (NCBI): domain Eukaryota; kingdom Metazoa; phylum Arthropoda; class Insecta; order Hymenoptera; family Apidae; genus Bombus; species Bombus soroeensis. The sequence goes on along the minus strand of JACXIL010000216.1, from coordinate 1,402,313 downwards.
TGTTCCCTGCACAACCAGAAGAACAAGAAACTTACCATTGTATAGCTTCAATAGGTAAATTATACACATACCAAAGTACTATTACTATTTGAATTCATATTAAATAAAAAACATTTTCCTTACATACAGGTACTCTTTTACTCCAATTAGGCGATGTTGGTAAAAAGTTTTACGTCGGTCGAGATGAGTCTGAAGACAGTTTACTTTTGGCAGCTATTGCTGTTCAACAAACACCTTCAGCTGTGGAACGGGTAACATATAATTTATATTAAGTAAGTAATCTTAAAGTATATTATAAATTGTATATAAAACATGATTTTTAGTCACACGATCGCAATGGAAATCCGTCAAATGTAGTTGCATCTACTGATCCAGATTGGTCAATAAGTGTTGAACAGTTCTTGGCATCTGCCTTAACAGGTCAAGCTATAGTTGATTTTTTTAGTAAAAGAGCAGATCTTTCAGAAGCGATTACAACTTTAAAAAATCGTAGGTTTAATCGCGTTCATTCCTTATCAGATACTCCTGTGTTAAATGTTTGATACGCAGGTTTAACTGTTTATAAGAATAGTGTAAGATATATGTAAAATTTATAAAGTCATAGATTGCCTTGAATAATTGACCAGTAATTTCGTTTCCTAAGGAAATTTCTATATTCATTGCAATTAGATAAATAAATCTTAGTTAAAAGATAGGTTTGTAATGCGCAAAATACATTTTTGTAAGAAAATAGTAGTTAACACGAATTAAAAAAAAATTAAAATATAATGTTTCAATGCAGTAATTCAAGTAGCATCTAAATTTTACATGGTATTACTCTTATATTTTTTATTGATCCCGAAATTACAGATATAAAAAACGTTTAATCCTTTATGTTTTTAATATTATTGCTTTTTCTTTTTTTTAGTAAGCAATATTATATACTAATTTACTATGAAGATGAAATTTTACTGCAAATGTGATTAAGAATTAATTATTCTTTCAAAAATATTAATCTTTAAATATATATATAAATCTATTGGCCTAATCATATAATATAATAATCATACTGATCAAAATCGAAAGATAGTATCAATAGAATATACTCAGGGTAATATTTCTGACATGTTAGTTCCAAATCAGTTCCATCACATTTTAACAATATTCATGCTTGAAGATGAAGTTCCCAATAAATGATACTAATATAATATAACAGAAATATTTTTTAGAATTAAAGTGTATTGAATACTTACAAGTTTCCATATTTTCCCAATTATGATATGAGGGACATATGCACAAAAACATGAAATATTTTTACTCATTTAATAGATGTACTGTTTAATCTCGCAAATATATTAAAAATTTCAAAACATTAAAAACAATAAAAGAAGTATTGTACACTAATTTTGGATTACCAACAATTATAATAATAATTAGTGTGTGATAAATTGATATTTTAAAACAATATGGTACTCGATCAAGACTATACTTATATACTATATACGTCCTTAAAACAATATTAGATAAATCTTCGAAATATTTAAGAATTTATACTATCTCTTATTATTCAAGGCGTTACGTGCATAATACAAAGTTTAGAACGGATACATATTTTAAAACATTTGTAAATGTTTTTGTTAAATGCAGTTAAATATTAATATTTGAAATCATACTTTTTTGACATATGTAACTATATTTTTTAAAATGACTTTTATTTTTATATAATCATTGCATACATAATTTTTTAAACGGAACTAGCGAAAAATGTTATTCCATCGTAACAAGCATGAAATATCTAAAAATTTATCTTTCTGTATCATATATATGTATATAATGATCCATTATTTCATATGTAAAACTCTATGTACAAATTATATAATAAATGATATATATAGTAGAACTTTCATAAAATTATATGTACAATTTATTATTTTAAGTTAGTAGTTTGATTCAGTAATACACATTATATTAGTTTTTTTTATATTTTTATTGAAAGAATAAAATAATTATCATAGATTAAAAATTTTTTGGCAATATACCATCATTTTTTGCAAGTCGTACCAAACAATCATCAGATTCACCCTGAAAAAATTAAAAAAGCAGTTATTTAAAAAAATGCTAATTTCTACCAGTAATTAGTACAACAATAAATAACGTACCATACGACGAATAGCGCCACAAATTGCATACATTTTTTGAGAGTCAGTCATGCGTCCAGTTTCAGGATCAACATCAGCAATACTTAATTGAATAGAAGCATGATCCTTGGCATGAATGATACGATTACTCGATGAGCTATAAAATACAATTTATATAAGATTTATAGCCGATTTAACGTTAATTTATAGCTATATTTGCACTTTTTATTTAAAGAAGGGCATTGTTATATTATTAAAAGCAGCAATCCACGTGTATCACATACCATTTTCTTGGTATGTACAAGTCAACAAGTACTCCGTTGTCGTTCTCCATTTTTATATCTGTAACAGAGTTTAAAATATATAATATACACTATGTTTTGTACAGAATCATAACACTAGGAGCTTTTAAATTAAGATATATTCTTACTTTTGATTGCTAAATGTGCAAGGTAAAATGGCTCCGTACGTAAAAGAACTTTTCCGACAACAGTACGTACATATGTCAGAAACTAAAATCACGCTTACCAACATTGACAATAAGTCTCTATATATTCCTAGAGATTCAAATATATTTCTAATATATTCATATGAATACGTATTAATCTGATATTAATTTTACAGTTTTTATGAACATAATATTTGGAAACAATATAAACATTTAATCGATTATATAATATAATTAATATAACAAAGTAACATATGAAATGCCTCGTAATATTTCTTTATAAAGCAATAAAAGAATAAAATATTTTTATAAAATAGCAATATTTATAATAAGGAAAATTAAATATATAATACGATATATTTATATTCAAATTAAGAATAAAAGGAGCAAAAAAATTGCGCGTGACAAGTATCGCCGCCAAGCGGACATCGAAGGAAATATTCCTTGTCTATATTACTGTCGTACAGTTCCATCGGGCATTCGGTGACTTGAAGTCATCCGGTAAATTATGATGCTTTTATGATGTGCCTTTGTATTTCGTAAACACGGTGAGGTGTGTTAATGTTCTGTTGCGCGTGTTTAAACAGACTGTGATACGAAAGTGTGTCCGATATTAAAACATTTACCGTTTATTATATACATATTACAATTAAAGATAACACACGATATCTAGCCGAAAGTATGCTCGATGCACTGCGATGCAATTACAACATTAACGTTAAGTGCGCTTATATTTTTTCTCATAATAACAACAAAACGTTAATCGCGTCAGTTCCAGCTACACGTGTTCATCGAACATGTCTATGAAGGTGAGCTTTTTCTGTTAAAATTCAATTATATTTTACTCATTACCCAATGTATGCATTTTACTATATCGATATGTTTTGAATGAAACATTGCATGCCACGTTTTTGAATGCAATTCGAAATAAACAGAAATTACTGTTTTAATGTAATTTCGAAGATACTGTATGATACAGCTAATAAATCGCACGTATAACATTTTTTTATACTCGAAGAAGCAACTTTGGATAATCGAGCAAACATTTAGACTTGAAATATTGTTTCTGGAATTGAAATCATCGTATCAGGAAAAGAGATAAAATATACGTTCTCCGAGGAAAACGCAATTAATTTTTTATGCTCACCATTTACATATTCATGAAAATTACCATTCACCATTAAAATATACATGTTTAATAAAAAAAGTTTAATAAAAAATGACTTTGCTCGTGATCCTTTACGTGGCATGTATGTGCTTAAGAACATAAAACTAGATGAGATCAGATGAAATTTATGGCGGACTGATGTCACTTCTTAGCTGTGCAATAAGTTGCTAACACCTTGTCCTGTTTATTCTACGAACGAGTAAACATCGATTATGGGTTTTACAATATTTGATTATAACATACGTATGAATAAATAATTTGAAATAGTTGTGATCATAGATTGTAGCGATCGATTAAGATCACGGGAAATCTTTTTATGCATTGATTGTCGCGCTTAACACCAGATGACCTAGAAACATAAGTTAGTGATGCTAAACAACGTAACATTGCACTTTGATAAACTTACATGATTTATCCATTGTATAAAGAGATTATTTACGTGGAACTTGGTTTGCACAACTGCCTTTTAAATGAAATATAATACGCGCTCTTTTTCAGAATGTTTTTAGTACCTCTTGAGAGCAGAATTTGTTTGCTCGATATTTGCTTGCCAACCCTGTCTGTCGATTTACATTTTAATTATGATCTCGTTTCGTGATTTCATGGCGTACATGACGGATAAGCATTCTGTTTCGATTAATTCCGTTAATAGGTGCTCTCGCTGAGACCAACATTCGAAAGGTGTGTATGTATGCGTTCTAAAAATATTGAAAAGTTTCACGTGAAAACCAGAGAGAGAAATTGTGAAACACAGAGCATAGCTTCGTAAAATGCGATTTCAGTTACAGTCGAACAAGTTTAGTTCATCTACCGTCCCTAATTATGATTGCTTAATCGATACGTGGTTGACAGGGGACCATAAAATATTCTTTTGGTAAGAGTAGTCGAGGAAACGAAACGAAATAGAATTAGGAACAATATCAGAAAAAGTGACTGGTGTTGTGTAGAATAAAAATTGCTCCAATTTTAAAACGATCTTTATTTCTTTCTCTGTTTATAGAAAGAATCACCTTGGGACGTAGAATTACATTTGGCAGCGGCACGTGGCGATGCGAAGCGTCTTCGAGTTCTCCTCGATTCTGGTCGCGTCCATGTCGATTGCAAAGATAAGGTAAATCAAGACCATCTTACGTAACTGAAGTAATATTGTTAATAAAATTTTACAGATCGCAAGTAATAATTATCAGCAAGTCAGAATATCTTTGCGTAACATTAACGAGCTTGGTAATAACACAAATTAAGTCTTACTAGCAAATCCTACAAATTCTAAGTTATCTGTATTATCTTAATTTATGAAAGATTATAAAATTGTAAAAGAAGAAATCTATAATCCATTAATTTGTAATGTGTCAATTTGTTAATATTATTATATAATAAGTTTATTGTGCAAGAGAAGAAAGCTATATTCGTTCTCATTGACGCATCTACGAAATCGTCGACATCGAACCAATAGACACCATAGGAAATCAGTTACCGGGCGACAATCTGTCGTCGGGTCAATCGTTTCATTATGCAAATAACGACGCATTATTGAAAGAGTGAATTCAAATAACGTTATTCCTAGTTTCAAAAGTAGCTTATTGGATTACGCACGGATATTCGTTCCACTTTGGCAGACGATCAAATTTAACCCGCTATATTCGGGGGAATTTGGAATTTGGTCAAGAGAAGTAGCAGTTTTAACGTTAACCTTCTTTTAAATGTCATGGGGCCGTTTCCGTTTGCCCATTAGCATTTAAAGGATATCTTAAGTCATTTTCCTTTGCTAATTTTCAGACGATCGGTTAAATTAATCGCGTCATTAAGGATCGGCCTTCTCGATTGGTCGTTACATCAATTGAGGAACCTTACTAACAATCGCCGCGTTATTGCACTAAATTACTGATGCAGCGACGACGCGTGGTTCGACACACCGGAAATATATAAAAGAAGTGCAGAAAGTAGAGACAGTTTGAAACAAGCGTAAGATACTAAAGGAGTTACACGACAGATTTACGACGCTTAATTGCCTGTTTAATGATACTGGTTTGTAAGAGTAATCACGATACTTGCTCCGTTCAAATCAATTAGAAAGCAATGCAGGGGAGTCCTCATTATGGAGATCATATCGAGGTGCGCGCGACTGCGCACAGATGAATTTATAACCACTTGAATTAAGTTTATTCAAGTTTTGTGATATAAATTTGATTAAAAATGAAAGGAGAGAAAACATTAAATATTGCTGTATTGGTTTATTAGGATTAAACAGTAGATCTTTATGCAAATTCATATTCTTACAGATAGGTATACGTAAAGAATTTCAACTCGAATGAAAGAATGTTTTATTTTCTAAATGTAATATTATATGTATGTACTTTACGATTTGTCATAAATGCACAGATATCGGCGATCTAATTATAATTGTTATTGACAGATCATTAACCAAGTAATTCGTTTTCAGGATGGAACGACTCCTTTAATATTGGCCGCCGCCGGAGGCCACATCGAAGCGGTCACCGAATTGCTTCAACAAGGGGCGGATCCTAATGCCAGACGGCTGGTAAGTCCTGAGTACACGTAGCCGGCCCATGAATGAACTAAGAATGAATGAAACCCGCTGAACGTGTACGTCCTGGCAACCCCGTTACCCACTGAATGGAAATACTCTTTGTGACCACAGAAAGTTATAGTTTCAATTGATCTCTTCGACCCTTTTGTGATCTAGTAGTCCAGTGGATCTTTTTCCTAAACTTTTAGATTTCTTAGCAAATTAGGAGAAATTATTACAAGTCGTTTCGTTAAAGTATTCTGGAGAGAATTTTAATAATTGGAAATTAGAAGAAGACAATTATTATCTTCTCGCTCTATAAATATTAGGGTGCTGCATAAATTCTGTCCGTCTCGACAGATGGCGCATAATAGGTAAATCATATAAATATAAATCCGAAGATTTTGATAAAAGAGGTATCCATATAGGTGAATGTTGTAAATTAAATTTATCTCTGATTCTGGCAGACAGAACTTATGAAGCAATCTAATAGAACAATATTTACGATGTATATCATGATATTGAGGTTTGAGCAAAGTACGAGAGCAAAGCGCAAACACGATTGCTCCCGAAAAACCAATTTTACGGCATCTCACCATCGTGAAAATTTGAAATCTAAAATTTACGATATGTATTCCGGAATTTAATTTCATTTCCCTCGAAGTAACAAGCTTTGATACTGTTTCTACCTTTATCTTAATTCCTATCATACGATGATACCGTGCTCTACTCGTATCCGATAATAAAACAAATTTTTACAAATCACTTCACATTCTCGATAATTATAAGGAGGAAAAACAAGTGCGTAATTTTCCTACAGTCTCTACTTTTTCGAAAATAGAAACGAAAGAAGACGCGATCTTCTCTGGTCTACTCACACAGAGCTTGGAAAGTCTGTGCGACATAAAAAGCTCGACGCTTGTAACTTGTAACACGAGGCACCAGGAAGCGGTCGAGTGGCCTTTTTTAAGTGGCTCGCGACGATTTATCGCTGAGCCCACGTATACTCTCGGTGCCATCGAGGATCACGGTATTGTATGCAAATCCGATAGAACACAGGACACTGTCGCGATTTTCGGCCACGGAATGTCCGCTTAACATTCAATTAGGAAGAATACTTAAACGCGTGATTCATTAACTAAATCATCGATAATTTATGCAAGCTACCTGTCGTCATTGCGATTATTGGTTTATTTATTATCTTTCTTCTTTGGTAATGTATAAACAAATTTGGTTGTAGAAACGGCTTCGTTTAAAAGAAATTATTAAAAAATATGTATCTACATAATAGTAACAATGGCTACAGATGAACACGATTAAAAAGATGAAACCTAAGCAGTGACTTGTTTCATCCGTTAACATGTATTTTTTATGTACATTTTTGCATCTTAATATTTTCCATAAATGCATAAACATCCGCAGTGTAACGATGACTCTCAAAACTTTCTTTCTCCTTGATGATTCTCGTACGAATCTCTCGACTCTTCCACGTGCATTCTCCGAATCTTTCCTCGCTCCCTACCGATACTATAATATAAACGTTTATTCGATTCTCAAAATCTTTTATCATCCATACGAATTCTCACATTTCTTACAATCCAAATAATATCTGTATGTCTTTCCTTTCTTTAGGTGTAAAAACATCGACGTGTAAATACGTGACTCGAGATGTAGCCACGAAAAAAGGAAAAAGAGATCGAAAAACCCTTTTTTGGTATTCGAGACCAAGCGACGATGTTGTACAGGACGAATTACGCAAACGCGCGTTATGTGAGCTAAACGCGTGTTGACCCGTTACACAAACGATGCCACGTAGTTTCACTTCCAGAATTTATTTTTATTGACACCTACTCTAGTAGCTCTCTTTGCTTAGTAAGTAGCCTAAAACTAAACTCGGTTGCCATTGATATCGATTTCCAACGGTTTATCGGTGATCTAGATGAATTCTTGATCGGTTCTAATTATCGAGAAAAAGAGAGAGAAAGAGAGATAGAGATAGATAGATAGATAGATAGATAGATAGATAGATAGATAGATAGAGAGAGAGAGAGAGAGGAGAGTCAACCGAGGAAAAGTAGATGCTTGAATATAAATGCGGGAGAGGCGCAATTAATCGCGAGTCGTTCTGGTTATTTCTGCGAGTCAGCGATCTTAAGTCGCTCGATTATTTGGCCGATAGGCGAGTTTCTAATTCATATTAGAGATTGGAAAAGCCTTCTCCCGAATCGAACAAACAGCGTGACTATTTCGTTTTCCATATTAGAAAATAGGGTTATCTCTGATTTTTTAATTAAGCATTGTGATTCGTGACGAACACGTTCCTCTTAATCATGCTGACGTGTTTCAAAGCGTATAACAAACGTGTGATGACATATAGATGACTACTAAACTAAAATCTAACTTAATCAAGATTGATTTCTCTTTATTATTAATTTTTAATTTCAATTACAGAAATTTTGTAGTTAAAGGACGAACGGTTTAAAGATTATTTGTTTAATCGAAGAAGATATGCAATAACGCAAAAAGTCAGCAAAAAGTGAACGTTGGAAACTATGTACGACAAAGGAAACCGATAGCATCGAAAGCTCAAACGCGAATTCATTAACGTCGGTCAATTAACCATAGCTCGTTCTGTAGTTTCTAAAAAACGCGACCTGAATATAACGGACGATTTTTTCCCTCGTAAATAGCTTCGCTGCTGGCGCATAAGATACCTATATAAAATACGCCTATGTATACTTATACCGTATATAAGCACATTCAAGGTTGCTGAAGCGAAGCATGATAGGTTGCATCGCGGGTATACGCCAATTCGCGTGTTTCTAATACATTTTAGCAGCGACGTCTGCCGTAATGTGCGACCAGCCGCGTAGAACGATTCACGTGCAGCGCGTCTAAACGCGGCTTCTGCACAAATTACCGGTATCAGCTTGAAAATCGTGCGTGGGCGTTCGTGACACACTGATCCCTTAAGTTTGGCCTCGTTCAAGAAACAGACTTTCGACCGGTTCAAACAAATCTTTTTCGTGGCTACCAGCAAATATCTTGTTACTCGAGTATCAAGTTTCGTGCATTCTACGTTGCATCCTCTATCAATGTTTTCGTTTTCAAATGCTGGTCTAGCTGGCTTCACTAACTCGATCCAGTGGCAGAAATATTTCTTTCTTAATTTAAGGTTATGTCCCACCCGTGAACAGATTTCCGTAGGTAGATTCCCTTCTACCGAAATATTATTTTTTGGCTTAATCAATTTATGAGGGCTTAAACTTAAGAGTGCATTCCGAAACTGAAGATCTGGTATCTAACACGGCTGACTTATCGTAATCTTATCTTGTTCATATATATTGGCCCAAATACCTATTATCTGAGTCACAAGTTCCCGAAACTATTACTCTCAATTTTTATCGTTCACGAAAACGAAAGATTACTAGAAAGATGAAAAGAGATTGAAAGTTTCCAATTCTCAAGTATATGTTTTTTCAGGAAACGTTTATTTTCACACGGAAAAGATCATCGGTACATACGTTATCGATACAACAATACGTTCGTCGTTTCTTCGAGATTCCCGAACATACCGATCTAACGGAAATTTTCCAAACTTCGCCGGCGCTTCATAAGAATTTCAAATAAGCTATCAAGCTCGTAGCATGCGAAAGCGTGTTGTATCGCATAAATACGGTAAGCGCGATAAAGTAGCGTGCGTTGGAAAGCAAATTGCGCGCAGGAAGTAATAAGTCCATTATAAATCGGCGATGCCCATCATCCGTCCGAGCATCCTCTCCGTTTTGAGCGGCACGCATTCATTGATACGATCATCATCTACCGGGGACCAGCGCAATACGCGCCGCAGGTACCATGCACCATTTGCTACTAATTACCGCGTTGGCCCGCGGTAGATTCAACAAATTAATTAAACTACAGGGCGAAAGAGGTTTAAACTGGTATCAAAAATAACTTTGACCTTTTATCTCGTCCTACTTTGCGCCCGTTACTTACACCGCAGGATTTCTACATTTGTATTTGTACTTGCAGATTCTTGTTTTACGAATTCAGTGCCAGATAGCTATTTGATAAGCGTATTTCTCGGAAATCGTTGATAGCGCAGAATTACCTTCAAGTTTGACCCTTGCTAAAGATTAATTTCTACAAAATAAACCTGGAGTTCTTAATTTTGAAAATTGTTTGAACATTTATCATCAGCAGGATTCTCGTACGCGATAGGTTGTCGATATTTGCGAATTTACAAGTAACAACATTTATACAATTTTCATGCACGATTTCGGTTCTGTTATTACCAAGTATCGGTGTTGATAACTCGTAAAATTTCACTAACAATATTAATTCAATCGTGCACGAGAGCTCAGATTAGTATGAGTGTAGTATTTAATCATAAGTCGTTAAGAACTGGAATAGTATATCATTCCCAAGATCCTCGACTATGACGTACGTACGCGTGATCGAATGCAGGTTGAGTGGAGTAAAAAATATTCAACCACGACGGCGACTGTTACCGTGACTAGAGACAGGTTGATCGTCGTTATAGAATTTCTGCGGTTTGTAATGGATAGGTATTATGTCTCTTGGATTGATATGCTCGAGGAAACATTGGAACTCCGTGAAACGCGTGCAAGTGTGCACCTAGAACACTGTGGTAATTTCTCTACATAGAACCATAAACGAAATACATGTATGTACATGCAACGAAAAAGGGAACGTAGCCTAATTCGAACGACAAATCGATCGAGATACCTAGTTTTTTCGGCAGCGATTATCGATATTTCAAGGCAATGAAACAACGTCAGTGAAAGTGCATATACATATAGCTGACATTTGAACAGGTTTGCATCGGTCTGAACACATGCTGTTCCTTTCGTGGATATTCGAAACGCACACCAGTACTTTCTCTCCTTTACCAATGGATAGATATTCGATTCGAAATCGCTCTCTTTTTATTCGGTTATTCGGATCCGGCATTTATCCTCTAATTGTTCTCTTTGTAAATCATCAGCGAATATTGGAATTTTACGTTACAATGATAGAAATTCCTATTATAGAAATATTCTATTACGATCAGAATAGAATTCAATCGATAGTACATTAATTGTTCCGAAGATATTAAATAAACAGTCAGGTATCAATTCTTCATAAACGCAGGAAGGACATATCTGGCGTATTATAATCGGTACTGTGTCGTGGCAAAGGCGACAGGATGTCGCTCTCGCTGTCAATTATCCACAGGTATCATAGAAGGAGCTGGCGATGGTAATAATAAATTCGGTCTGAATATATACAGGTAGAAAGGCGCGTCTCATCGGGGATAATAAAATAAAAAATTCATGGGTTATTCATGCGGAACTTGAGAAGAATGTGACATTTGAACACCGAATGTGCTACTAATTATTCAGTTATATATATATATATATGTGCCTGACATTCAAAATAAATGACTGAAATTTTACAATATTTCTTCAGGTAAAATTGGATTTTTGAACACTTTTGGAATACATTGATATTCTGGAATTTACGTAGTTATTATTATTATCACTTTCGAAAGTGTAGAAGCGTTTCATTGTTTCTTCGACAATCTCTATTTTCAGCTTTCTCTTCGTACTCCGATAATCGATATCGATATACTTTTTTGGGAATCGTTGTTCTCTTTTCTTTTTGTCAATACCCGTGAGCATTCTACAGACAATAAAAATAGTTTATTCAGTCAAGTTTTATAGACAAAGCTACTATTTTACGCTTTTATGAATCCTACAGTCGATTCTTATAGATATTTTTAATTACAGTAAAACAAACTTTAGTATTATAACGTTGATGATATTGTAACACTTCGTACCCAAGTTATTTCTACATTTTATTCTACTCAGTAATCCTAGATAGATCGTATGTCTTGTTTCCGTGCCATAAAATTCGCGAAGCTTTCTGGCACTTTATACAATTGCCTCGACGTCCTACTCGAATCTTTTACACTGTATTACTTTTTATTTTTAGACGGGTACCACGGCGTTGTTCTTCGCCGCTCAAGGTGGCTACATGGACATCGCCAGCCTTTTGTTGGAGCACGGTTCCATCGTCGACTCTTGCAGCATAGTAAGTTGTACCGTAGTAAAGAGTATCGTGTAGCCAGGTGAAATGGAAACGTTCGACAATTTCTGGTTGCGATTGCAGGACGGCGGTACCCCACTTTTTGTCGCGTGCCAGTGCGGTCACCTAGATGTTGTTGAGGGACTGATTGAAAGAGGCGCCAATCCGAACGCTTACATGAAGGTGAGCTGGTTTGGTTGGACTTTTACGATAAAGAATGTCGTTTATCAAATGTAGAAGAATTATTCCTAACGTATAGTTAGCGACTATCGAATTAAAGAAAGAAAAAAAGGTAACAATTTGCTTAATATTTGTAGGATGGGGCCACGGCATTATTCATTGCCGCTCAAAATGGCCACTTGCGTATCCTAGAGGTTCTTCTGGAGCATGGGGCAAAAACGGACGCGGCAAGAACCGATGGTGCCACGCCTTTATGGATAGGAGCGCAAATGGGACACGATCACGTTGTGAGGAGGCTTTTGAAAGCTGGTGCGAAGGTCGATGCCACCAGACACGTAAGTCGAGAATAATCGGACAAAGAGAGGAAGCTGGAATCGACTTTTCAAAAGAATGGTTGGTGTAGAGTGTTTTCTTTTGTAGGATGGCGCGACCCCGCTATTCAAGGCGGCTCACAAGGGCCATACCGCTGTTGTAGGCGAGCTACTCAAGTACCGTCCATCTCTCGGTATTCTTCCAGTAAGTACAAGTGTCTCTTAAACTGAAACTCAAAATTCTCCACAAATCTATAAAAATCACAGCCAATATATAATATTTAACAAAAATTACGAAAATAATTTATAAACAATTATAAAAGATATATCCATGTTAGATACTGTAGGGTATAATAATTCTAATGATAATGTGTTCTGTTTGCTATAGTTCATTTAAAATTACAAAAGATAATTACTGTTTCAGAATGGTGAAAGTGCACTGCATGCAGCAGCATTAACAGGACAAATGACTGTTACAAGACAGCTAGTAGGTGCAGGAGCGGATCCTTTACTCATGAACCAAGAAGGTATCACGCCGCTTCAATTAGCTATTAGGCACTCACAGACACAGGTGGCCAACTATCTGAAGGATAAAGTTAGAACGCGAACGGGAACGTCTTAGCAAAATAAGCGTTTATCACTTACGTGCTAAAATAGAAATTAAGGTGATAAAACGAAGAGGGAAGAATATACAGACCAGTGAAAGAGATCAGTATTTCTAAAGAAAATGTAATATATATACATATAATGTATATATATGCTTTAGACATAGTTTGTATACAAGATGATCAAGTGATTACACCTTCATCGTATTTCGCGTAGCGTTAAATAAGATTCAAAAGTAAGCGAGATGTTGATTTATGCTACAATCATAAGACTGTGGTTTAAAACTCCATCATTTTCTTAAAATTGTTTGTTCAGTGTGTGTATATATATTTGGATAAATATAAAACACATCCTATAGTATTTAAAAATAGGTGAAATATATTTTAATGTATTCTCTTGTTGTAAATATTTTACAACGTTGAAAGTTCTAAAAAACACTCATCGATGTAGACGGCATACATCCCACAGAGTTAGTTTTGCGCTAAAACTATATATCTTGTTAATACTGAACTTGTGGTTACATAAACATAGTATATATATGTACCTTTAAATAATACAATCATTTTGTTCTAATTGAGGGTTCTATAAGACTGATTGATTTGCCTTGAAAAAGAGAGTAAAATTTAACGATTCTTTAGTACTATGTCTATTTCTTCTTGTTGATTTATTTATATATTATATTAGTGTTACGCGGTACGCACAGAAAAAGGGAGAGAAAATATATTTCATGTTCTTAAACTATTCTCTATGGTGATATTAAGATATTTTATTTAGATGTATTATGTTATTTAGATGTAATGAAATATATTTATAATTGCTTGTTTGATGTTACTTTATAATATAATAAACACATTTACTGTTTTCCCAAAGTGTTATGTTTATTTAAAGCAATTTATTGAACAAAAAGCAGAAAATGTTTAGTCCGTACATTTAAAATAATATAGAAAATACTTTCGTTAATCACTATCCACATATAAATATTAAATTTTTCCTTTTCTTCATTTAATATCACAGAAATTCAACTTTACATTCTAGTTGTATCTTTTATTATCAAATTGCAATTAAATACAAATCACTTTTTCGAAATATATTTTTAAGTAATAACTTTTAATAGCGTGTGATTATATTGATAGTTGACAAGCGACAATTTCTCCTTGATATAAATACAACTATTGTTTATGCAAAGATGGAAGCATCATAGTTTTGAAAAAGGACTATTGCTATTATTATAACATACAAAAAAGTGTATAAAAGAACAAGTCAAAGGTTTATAATTCATGACAATGCTGTCCTTGTAGTCCAGATGCTAAGTGCCTATTTCCTATTTCATTTCAGATGCAAAGCATCTTCTAAGTAATGCAGTGTAACTGTGAAGCGAGTCGAGTCGTACAGAAAATAAAACCACTTACAAATATATTTAACTGATTTTCGTAAATTACACACAATCAATTATAAATAGTAATGTCAACGGCACGATGGATTTTATCAATTATCTCTACTGCACTGATAAGATAGATAAAAAACATATTTTATGTGTTTAATTTATGAAATTATCAGTTATACGCTGATTCTCAAACAATATCTATCATGGTCCGCGATCGAATGCCGGAGTTACGTGCCGTTAGTGTTTTACCATTCTATAAATTCAAATTTGAACTTCATCACTTACATTATGACATTAGAATTTGAATAAAATTACGCGTAAAGTATTATATTAA
Source organism: Bombus soroeensis (assembly GCA_014737365.1). Lineage (NCBI taxonomy): Eukaryota > Metazoa > Arthropoda > Insecta > Hymenoptera > Apidae > Bombus > Bombus soroeensis. Next base: position 1,387,148 of record JACXIL010000216.1, on the reverse strand, counting down.
TAACAAATAACATAAGTAATAAAATCTATCATAATAATATTTGCCATCGGCTTTCTAAATATTGTCTCTCACTATTAGTACTCTGTAAAAAATTGATATATAATATACTGTTTCTTACCATTTCTCTTTAGTATCAAAATAGTAGTACTATGTTTGATAAAGGATTTTTACAAGATGTACGCATACAAATATCCCAAAATAAAAGATTGAAGGAAGTATTAGATCAAGTACGTATATGTAAATATATATGAATATTTAAGCTATCATTTAAATATCACAGATTTTTATATTAGTAGCAGATATACAAATAATATTAATATAGGTTGAAGAAGTTCGAGACTTAATTCAACTTATTGCTGCCAATACCACTATTGTAAAGGATCTACATAATAATGTTTTATCATACAATAATAAAGGTAAGAACAAAGTACCAAATGTTGTACTTAAATACTAATTAACAATTTGTATGTTTCAGATATACAAAAAGAATTGGAAAGTCGAATGTATACTATTTCACAAACGTCATTTCGTATTCAACGAAAATTAAGAGGTAGGTTTAATTTTTCCTACTTTTTGCACAGTGCATCATAAATAAAAATAAAGAAACAGAAATGACTTGTCTTACTTATCCTAATCAGACTCACTATCATCTTGAACCTGGGAAATATTTTTTTCTCTTATTTCATGATCAAATAGTTCATTTTCATTTTCAAAGAAAATAGAAAGTCTTCTAACTTTTGAAGCACGACCTGCAGTTCCATTAGATTCAAAATTAAAACATGTAGGTGTACTTGTACTAGGACCAGGTTGTGAAGGTGAACATAAAATTGAGTTTGAATATGTTGGAGAATTCAAACTATCTAAAGCCCTGATTGGTGAAGTAGAATTTAACAGTCTAGAATTTAACAATTGCGAAACCGAAAGACGCTCTAATACAATTTTAGGGTGTAAATTACACATTGTTAGATCAAAATTTTTATTGGACGCACTTTGATTATTAATTTCTGATGCAGAATTTTCTTCTTCAGTAAAATTCTCATCATCAACTGTAATATCTTCCATCTGTCTAAAATATATTAACATTAATAATTAGTAATATAAAATTAATAAGTCACTAAGTAATATATAAGATTAGATAAATTTGAACATACTTTTTAAACTGCTCCACTTCTTTTTCCAATTCAGGATATTCGCTTACTATGTTTAATAGTTGGTCCTTGTTATATTCAGAATATGTTTTAACTAGGATCTTTTTTACAACATTTTCTAATGGTGATTTTAGAGTAGATAATTTTATTCTAAGTTTTATTAATCTAGGTAATAGAACATCTAAATCATATTTTTTAATTCCTTCAATAATAATGCTAATAGCATTAGAAGTTGGGACATTTGTTTGAGCACTACATTCTTCACCCTCTTGTTGGTCATCATCACCTTGTCTATTAAAAGATGATGATCGTAGACGCTCGTGACTTATTATATACAATGCATCCTTTAATACACCCGCTCCTTCTTCTTTTTTAATGTCAATCAAATCAACACAAGTTCCATCAAGTATTTGACTAGTTACTTTTACAAGCAATTTCATCTTTCCTGGAGGATCTAAATGATCCAGCATGAAATCATAAATTATTCTCCGTTTTTTTTCATTTCTTCTTCCAGGAAGTGTTAAAGCTTTCTTTTCTTTCTCACACATTTTATGGTGATAAATTTTATGTTGAGATTGATAATTATTATAATGATATATGCTCTGTAGAAATTGTTGCGATATTAGTGATTTATTCTTTGTTAAAAGTCGTTCTTCTATGAGAAAGATTGTTAATTCACGTATCATATTGTCCGAATCCGACAACATTGTTAATATATGAAAAAAGAAAGGACCCTTAACTTTTATGTAATCTTCCAGAAGAAGTTGAATAAATATCACCACAATAGCCTCTCGTACTTGTGAAGTTGAATTTTTCATACTTACACACATATCTGATAAGTATGGTTCCACTAAAACAGTGAACCTAACACAAATATCAGCTAAAGCTTTTGCAGCATTTATTTTCACAGCAATTTGAACAATCGAATCTAGATTTGTTTCTTCTCTCATTAATTTACCAAATATTTGGACTACTTCTTTAGCAATTTCACGATCTCTCATTGCTTGCTGTCCAAGAATAACAACTGCTGAAGCTTGCAATTCTTCTATCGGTTTTATAACTTCTGGTAGTGTTTCCCATTCTAATAACATTCCTTGCAAAATCCGTAGCGTTAATGGTGAAATTTTGCAGCTGCATAAAATTGTTGCATGTCCTAATGTAAACATAGCTCTTAAATAATTGGGTGGTGCCTCTACATCTTCATTTTCACCTTTAAAAATTTTTGCAATTTCTATCTCTGAAATCTTTACTAGATTTANGCATGTTTGATTCTAACAAATTATTATTTTTATCAGGATTTAAATAATGAATTATGTTGTGTATAATATCCAAACAAATGCTAATTAATCCAAAATTAATCTTAAATTGTTGCAAGCATTTATATAGATAGATATGAAGATCTTCTAGAATCTCATAATCTAAAGATTCCCAAGAACATCTTACAACTTGCAAAACTAAACTTGTGTAAAAGTTATTTTCTAAAAAAATTTGCTGATAATTTGAAAAATATTTGCTCATATTTGGTAACTTGGTATTTTCAGCCAATGCAACCAAAAAGACCCAAGCTTCTATGTTATTATTTGTTCCAATATGAGATTGTATATTTTTCATTATAGAATTAGTAATAACACCATTTTTAACCCATAAGCTACAGACTTTTGATAAATGTCTTCTCATTTTCATATTTGCTACAGCATTTAAAATTTTCCATGGCAAATTATCTGCAGTAGTATCAGTACTTGTGGAAATACTTTGTATTCTGTTTAATAATAACTCTTCTAAACAATCTAGCACCTTTTCTTGTACTTTAATTTCAATGTCAAATATTTGTGGTATAACACTTTGTACCCATTCATTTAGGAGTTGAGAATTATCTGGAAATTGTTCTAAAAGTTGAGACAGAACTTGTACAGCAAAACGCCGGACGATTAATACTGGATCTCTGCATCTGAGGCTAATTATAGGTACAATTTCATGTATCAGAAATGGAACCATTACAATCAAATTTTTTAAGATTTGCAATGTGCTTCGCCTTACCATTGCTCTTTCATCCTCTACTCTATCTGCCAGCATAGTTAATAATGCATTTGATCCTGGTAATAAATCAATATCCTCAGATAGAGAATTCTTTATGTCATCAAATGTAAGAAATTGTTTATTTACATCTGACTTTTTAAATATAGTTAAAAATATTTCTTTGTCTTTTTCATTGCTTGATTTTGTAAATTCAGCAATTATAGCCATGGCTTTTCCTCTTACCATACTTGAACAATCCATACACCTAGTCAATACAATTGCAAAGAATGCTCTTTTTACCTTAGCTTTTAAGCAATCAGTTATATTGCTATTCAGCAAAAAGGACTCAAGTAATAATTTCCCAATTATTTCTTGAGCAAATAATCTAAAAGGTATCTTTGAATGATGTGACAATAGTATTAAATCCTTAAAGGCTTCTAGTGCAATATTCTGATTACATATTTCAAACAGTTTTAGCAACACATTAGCTTGTTTTTGTCTAGCTTCAAGTCGATCTGGACAGAACAACATTATATGTTGTATCAATGTTAAAATTGGAGTTTTGGCTTCTTTCTCATATTCATCCAATAAATTTTTTACAAAATTTATAGTATGCTCACGAATATTTGTAATAATTTTTGTTTGTGCATCCATATGACTATATAACAAACATGGTAATAGATACTTTGCTATGATGGTTATAGTTACTTCGACTGGTCCATGTTTGTTATTACATAATTCTTTCAAAGCTGCATAAGCATTTTGTGACAATGAAACATTCAAAGTACCTGCTTTTTTATTAAAACATTGACCAATTATGCAATCATCCTGTACCTTTGTAACTTCAATTAATCCAAGAACGGTAATATCTAGTGACTGTACATGATCTTTAAACCAGAATGATTTTATCATCAAAATAAAGCTGCAAATTATAATATTTAAATTTTGTATGAGAATTTTTTTTTCACTTTGTGAAAGAATAATGGTTTCATTCATTGATTGTTCAGTGATATTTAGATCATCTAAACTTATTATTTTATTATGTTTCTTAAGAGGAGGCTGTAAATGTTCAGAGCCTATTTTTATTGTCTCTATGGCTCGTTGATATAAAGTAGAATGAAATACATTGAATGCACATCTACCAGGAATGGCCAAAAGTATAAAATATAAATTAGTCGCATATAAACATGATTGTCTTGTTTCTTCATTGGCTGTTTTGCTTTGACCATTCTTTATTATATAACCCAATACAGCTAATAAAGCACGTACGTTTATATCCATAGAAATCAATGTATTCCAAGATATTTCAGGATCATAATTTTCAGAGTTATTCTGATCTTCACCTTTTTCTAGCCAAGCTTTTACAACAGTACAGGATTCGTTTAAAAGCAATCTCATGTCCTCACTCTCTAAAAACATTTGATACTCATCAGGTGGTTCATTATAAATCATAAATTCTCCATCCCACACAGATTGAATCCAGTCTTCGTTTAATTCACTAAATTTAAAATTATCGAATATTTTTAAAGGTTCCATAGTAACAATTGTATTCAGTTTAGATCATTTTAAACGAAACTACAATTATTATCACATTTCTCTATCTTATAAATGTAAATATAACCTTAACTTATCATTTGATAAAGAAAAGTTATGGCCTCAGGTTATCATTTTTTGAATACATATCGATAACGATTTCATTATTTCATTATGGTATGAACCAACAGAAAACTTTATTGGTAGTTTATCATAAAACATTTCGTATAAGCTACAAAGAACTGTAAAATAAACTTGGGCGTCCATTCGAAAGCGGGAAACCGACTGACCAATTACATTCATTAGGAAGTGCAACGTAAAATAATGCGACATTGTAGCAATTTCACGTACTGTAAATTATTGAACATTTTTAACATAATGTAAACAAAAATTCTATATTTTACCAAATAATTAGTGTTTTAATTAACTAACAGTATACAATAAATTAATATAATTATATTATATATCAAAATCAATCAAAAGATACTTTAATCATGAAAGACTATAATTTACGCGCATAAAAATATGTATGTCACATGGTTTTACAAAAATTAAATTATAAAAAATTATGATGAATTTTATGATAAAAAAATTAACTAATTATCTAACTTTATATTAGGTTTCAGTTTTTGTCTTCGTAAATTGTTAAATATTTTTTACTTATGTTTATAGAAATGGGAAAGGAAATCACTCGTCTTGATGATTTAACTTTAACCAGCGCGAGGGAAGGTCCTATACATCTACGAATTAAAATAATACAACATACAACGATGATAAAACTATTCTCTGAAATTATGGAAGATTATAACATATCTATGATAAGATATCATGAAAAATGTCGTTTACTTTTACATCAACAAAAAATGTTAAGTATGTTTTCTGTGAAAATTGTGTATCATTTTCATTTAAATACTATTGCGCATTATTCTTACTCATCTTTTAGTCCGAAAACATATTACAAGTGAAGAATTGGAAAAATTACTTGATGTTCAAGGAAACAATTTATTTGTTGATAATGTAAAAATCACATCTATTCTTTTATATTACCAAATTTTGTAAAATTTGTTTATTAATTGTTTTATAAATAGCTTTTAGAAGATAGTAGAATTGCAAAGCAACAATTATCTGATATTCAAAGTAGGCATAATGATATAGTCAAAATAGAAAAATCTATTGGAGAAGTTAGAGATATGTTTACGGAAATGGCATTTCTTATTGAAAGACAAGTAAGTATGAATAGGCTATATAACTAAATATAAATTTTAAATATATACATATAGAAATTTATATTTTTTGTCTTACTAGGGAGAACAAATAAATAGTGTAGAATATTTTGCTGGAAGGGCAGCAGATGATGTTGATACTGGTCGTATTGACCTTAAAAAAGCAGAGGAGAGAAGTCAGAAACATAGAAAGGTATTTGTATTAAAAATAATAATTGTGTATGTAGTAAGATAACAGTATCATTTAATAAAAAAATATTTCTTTTAGAGAAAAATTAAACTTGCTATCATAATTAGCACAATAATTATTATTTTGTTGATGATCATCATTTTCTTGTAAGACGAAAAAGATATAAAATTTTGTAAATAAAAATGAGATTTGTTGAAATGAAATGAAATTGAAAATATTTATTATGAAAGTAATAAAAGTCATTATATTTAGATAAATAAAAATAGTTGTTACATGTCATTAATTTGTTTCACAGCTATATCAAGTTATAATATTCATAAAATTATTTATTTAAAAAGTATTAAAAGCAGTAATGTATATACCTATATATTATTTATATACATAATTTTTAAAATAATTAACAAGACCTTTTGCACTAGGCCTCACTTTATAGTCTGCAGTAGTGCATGCAAAAAATACTTCAAGCACTTTCTCATATTCTTTTCCTAGATTAATAGCAGGTAATGCAGGACGAGTACCTGTGACCATCAAGGTATTATAATTTGGTATATAACCTGACAAAAATTACTCCACATTTTACTAAAAAATATTGTGAAAGTACTTACCATAGTTTTTATTGGATATTTCATTAAGAAAACTATTATCATCATCTACATTTATATCATGTTTATTTGTGTTTGTATTGCTATTCATCTGCATTTCTAACATTGAATCATCTAA